>OY982589.1:440844-466133 GCA_963859945.1 Euplagia quadripunctaria | reverse complement strand
AACGTACTCATACTACGTGACCCGTTCTGGGGGGGGGAGGGGGTTCTTCAAAATACCACACTTGGTCACAGGGGCGGAGGGGGAGGGGGGAGAGCCTAGGTTTTCGTCACGTAGTCAATATCCTCTAGGGAAATCTCGTGCTTTTTCGAGCTATATTCAAATATAGCCCGCAGCGTTTAGAGTTTTTAAAGTCATAAGTGGCAACAAGCAAGCGTTTAGAACTTTTTAACTTTCTGTCGGCAAAAAAATGATTTAAAACCATATTTATAAATTACTACGTGAAAACTAGAGGGGGAGGGGGGAGAGAGGTATAAAAATTGTAAAAAATGGGTCATGTAGTATGGGTACATTCCATTATATTCATAAGTATTACTTATTGCGTTTCGGGTTTTCTAAACGTTTAGGTTTTTAAATCTCTTGTAACACTATTAAAAAATATAAACAGTTTGAATATCACCTGACTCGATGTCTTCTCCTGTGAGCACACAACGCGTGCGAGTCTCTACACCTCACTCTGCAGACACTGCACACCATCTCACCTGATGACTGGAACAATGTACATATATACATCTCGCAAATACGTCATATCCGGAACACCAGCGCCACCTGTCGGCGCTAGACTGAGTCAATGTTTAAAAGCCGAGCGGCGCGCCCGACACTTCTTGTGCGGCAGTCGGACGGAACGGTCGAATGTTGAAACTGTCACGCGTTCCTAGCGATATACGTGGCTAGCTATAGTCGTGTGTTTATTTCTAATAATCTAGTTAGAAAGCGAGGTATTATGGGCCCTATTGAGGATAATGATCATACACCTCCGTCATACACATACGCTTGTTAGTTGTTACCCCACATAGGGATACTTGATGAAAAATTTTACCGACCTCAAATAAGGATATGTTTGTATATCCGCGATTTTCTAATAAAGTAATGGACCAATTTTCATGATTGTTTCACGAACGTACTCTTATTAAGTATTTATTATTATGTATTAAGTTATCTATATATTAATACGGGAAGCGAAAACTTTGGATCCCTTTTTACGAAAATTGGGCGGACGGAGGAGTATGAAATTTAGCACACTTATAGTTTATACAGAAAAGAACAATATATTTTGAACAATATTTGCTACAAAGTTAAAAAAAATGCGAAGACGGGCACATACAGCTATGAGTGTCCAGTATATATTTTGACCTGTCATGGTACAAAAGTCTATACAATGACAGGTCAAGTAATATTGGCCAATGAAATAAACCATGGTCGAAATTCGACCACCACGCGATCTCTAATGTATATAAATGTACACTAATGTCATTAATTTTAACTCGTATCTGCGGCATTTCTGATTGGCCTGTTGGTTTAGTGGTTAGTGATCCTGACTGCTAAGCAAAGAGGTCATAGTTTCGATTCCCACCGAGGACAAATAATTATGTGCTGAGCACGACCAGTTGATCTGTGTCTGGGTGTAATTTATCTATAATATGTATGTATTTAGAAATTAATTATGTTTATCAGCAGTCTGGTTACCATAGTAAAGGCTCTGCCTAGTTTGGGAGCAGACGGCCATGTGTGAGGTGTGTAAGTTATTATTATTATTTCTAAATAGGATTACATGATTCTTTTGGTATTTAGATAATACTCACAGGATCATGTTTCTTCATATGGTTGTCTAACTTGAACTTGTGGTTAAACCCCACGATGCAATCATGACATCTATATTCGTGGCGAGTGAACACTATACTTGATAGGGCCTTCTGTCTCTCTTCTTCCACCTGAGAGAGAAAGGGACAGATGATTCAGCAGGTATAAAATGCAATAGAAATACTTTACTCACGTTTATGATCTCTTCCCTGCTCCTAAACCGTCCCAAGCGTGATGTTAAATAGCCTATAATATTTATCAAAAAAGCCAGGTCAGTCTTAGGATGGGTGACCAATCTTAACACATCGAGACCCCTCCGTGCCTCGTAGAGCGTTAATCCGTCGGTCCCAGTCCCATACGCACATCCGTGGCATTCGTTACGGGTAGTTGGAGCCCTAAAAAGTCCGACAACCTGGTCTAACTACAGAAATTCGATATCGCCTAGTAATTGGGTTGTGGAAGTCTGATGGCAGTCTCTTACGTAAAATATCGAAGTTCAGCCGTATCGTAGTTAGACTGAAAGCCGACCCCAACTTAGTAGGGAAAAGGCGCGGAGGATGACGATAGGTTATCAAACGTAAAAAACATTGTTCCAAATAAGACTAGTTCTTCCAGAGATAAGTGCGTTCATAAAATAAGAAAGAGATTCACTATCTACCTCCTGGCTCCATCATCAGACCATCGTTACCAAGCCCAATCTGTTAGACTCGTCAAAACGAATCAAATGAGCCCAAACTCTAGGGGTTTACTAGTAAAGGCGTCGGGAAGGGTAACCCGGCGTCGAAACAGAAGAAAATAGGCCCGAGACGGAGGCGCAAGGTGTTCCGCGCCTTTCTAAACTGAAGGGGACACTTCTCTTACTCACGACTGCGAGACTACCTTTTGTGGACAGGTGGTCAAGTCTGTCGGGGGTCCAGGGAGTTCCTTCCTAAGTTATACCTGAGCCCCCAGCCATAGACACCCGTGACGGACCACCGTGTGTGTGTCCACTTCGCTGAGTGTTCGGTGAGGTGGTACCCGAAGGGGTTTCCACACGTAAAAAAAAGGGGGATGTACTAGTAGCCACTGAAGAGTTCTACTATCCAGCTCCTCTACCAGATCAGCTCCAAGATACCAAAATTATAGTATTGTCATCCGAACTACACATACATACAACGTTTCATTTCGATACGACAATTAAAAGTAGATTAAAATTGACTTCTAAGATTTGTTCACATAGTTAGTCACAAGTGAAGGTATTATGCACGTATTAAATAAAAACAAACTTTTTAGCTTTATTACATAATATAATATTAATTTAAAAACCTCACCTCTTCCCAACTGAGTACAACCATTTCTAACTGTCCCTCACCAACATTCAGCTGCTTCAGTTTCTTATGAACCCTGGGGGTTGGAGATGACCCCGGCGGGTTTTTCGCGCTTACGGGCTGGTTTCTTACCCCTTTTGGATAGATCTGCAATAAAAATTATTACCTTACAAAATAGAACCACATTTTTTTAATTATTTTTTTTCTTAAAATGCATTTAGAATTATTCCTGTGTCGCGGGGGATTTTACAAACATTGAAACAATGGACACAACAATTATTTATAAATCACACAAATTTTTGTCCCGTGTGAGAATCGGCACACACCACACTCGGCGCGATGTAGTGGCGACCACTTTAACCATTGCACCACTCGTGCAGTCAAAGTGCATTACACATCAACTAGCAGTACTGTCCAACCAGAGTCATATGTAGGGGACAAGACTGACCCCAGTAAACGCCTCTAATTCAAGCAAAATTCTGCTGTTATTATTACATTACAGTAGCTTTTTAATAGCTGAATCGCTCAACTGACTGTAAATTTTGTCAATCACTTGCACTTTTATCTGGATGAACGTTACCCTATGGTCTTTTCTATACCCCTAAAAATGTGTATGCAAAATTTCATGATTATCAGTCGAGCAAAAGCGATGTGAAAGCGTAGCAAACAGACTGACATAGGATTTACAACGGATGTTGTTTTGTTTGTTAGAGGGCTCGGACTTCCGTTTCCGTTCAGTTCGACCCTGACCTGCTCGAACTATTAGTTACACCCCCCATTCCATTTGTACTGCTATCAGGTGAGTAGGTACCAATAACGGAAAAAGCATCTATCAATAACGTTATCAGTAACAGTTGCGCTATTAAATCGGTAATAATAACCGTTTCAGTAACGGTATTCGGTACGGTATCGTTATCGACTTGGTATTTGTAGTTATAACAGTATCAATACCAGCTACGGTAACTGAGAAGGTAAAGTTATCCCAAAGATCTAAAACATAAACAAACCCAACTCTCACACTCAGACTAATGTTAAACCAAACCAAGGCAAACTGAAATAACTAATTAACAGGTGTGGCAATTATTCCGCTGGTACGAAGTGATACTTCGACACGTGTTTCGTCATGAACCATCAATCAGCCTATCATAGTCCACTGCTGGACATAGGTATCTCCCAATGTTCGCCACAGCACCAGGCGCTTTGGCCGGTCCTTCGGCATACGTGGCCAGCGCATTGCCACTTCAGCATGCTTATTCTGCGAGCTATGTCGGTGACTTTGGTTACACGAACCGTGCTAAGGAACAATTCTGCAGCAAATTTGCTGTCACACCTGGTTAGCAAACTCTTGGTTCAAGGAGTTTGGTTTGCAGCCTTAGCAATTATGGTTTATGCTGGACTGTTGTCATTGTTGGAGTTTAGGATTTAATTATTACTTTTTGCAAGACTTTTAAGACGACTGACCTGTTGGTCTTGTGGTTAGTGATCCTGACTGCTAAGCTAGAGGTCGTGGGTTCGATTTCCACCCAGGACAAATAATTTTGTGATGAGCATGATCGTTTGTTTTGTAATTTATCTACAATATGTACGTATTTAGAAACATAAGTATGTTTATCAGCAGTCCGGTTACCATAGTACAGTCTGCCTAGTTCAGGATCAAACGGCCGTGTGTGAGATGTGTTAAGTTATTTTTTAAATTGTTAAAAGACGACTCCCGCATTAGGAATTACTCCTGTGTCGCGGGCGACTTTACGGACACAAAGAACACCTAGACTTGGGTCATAGGCATAGCAGTCAGGGTCACTAACCACTAGGCCAACAGGCCAGTCATGGTAGTAGTTATTATTTATTATAACCCCTAATTTAATGGGTTATGTAGAATAAAATAAAACCTCTCACCATTGCCTTTCTTCTTCTTACTTTTCCTTTCTTTTACAGTCTTTTTTCCCTTCTTATTCTTAAGCGGCTCTTCGTCGGATTCATTAAATTCATTATCTACCGTCTTCTTTCTATTTCTTCTTGATTTGACCTTCCTCTTCTCTTCGTATCTTGGTTCTAATTCTATCTGTAAATGCATAGAACTTTATAACTCACTACCCAATCGTCTATCAGCGTTGACCACCGTAATGAACCATTGTATGAAGGACTAGCAGTTCCCGTGCGGCTTCGCTCGTACATATTTATATATTTTGCGCGGAACCCTAATTCTTTTTCCAAAATAAAAGTAGTCTAAGTTACTTCTTATAACACCAGCTATCTGCCAATGAAAGTTCTGTGGAAATCGGTTCACCCGTTCCGGAGATTAGAGTGAGATCCGTGTCCCGGGACCCTAAGACTGTAGAGATTACCAAAATACAACACATTTTCTTTTTTTTCGTTTACTAGCAATTGAAAAAATATACGTTTACTTCCCTACCTTAATAATTTCATAAACTACGATCGAATTTCGACCTCCTGGTAAAAGAAACAGAGCACACGTAATTAATGGATGATCCCTAATATGGCAAATTTTTTTAATGTATTTTCAAATTATTTTATTGTTCAAAACTCAAAATTTGTGTTTTCTTATTTTTCGTTACTTTCTCTACTTAGGGAAATCTCTCTCTCTACTTAAAATCAATACAAATACATACAAATACGAATAAATAAAATTGAAGTGTCTGTTTTTAATGTCAAAATAATAGTTTTTTTTTTACGCTCATACTTAAAAATTTGCACGATACCTAAAAATATTTTTTTTTAATTTTTGTCTGTCTGTTTGTTTCGGCAAATCTCCGGAACGAGTGGAGCGATTTCCACGGGACTTTCACTGGCAGAAAGCTGGTGTTATAAGGAGTAACTTAGGCTACGTTTATTTTGGAAAAAGAATAAGAGTTCCGCGCAAAATATATAAATATGTACACGCGAGAGCGGGAACTGCTAGTATAAAATAAATACTTACAGTAAAACTCTTATCATCTATTTCATCTCGATGATCAAATGCATCATCCACAAAGAATCCTTCCACATCACCTAAAGGTGCATCATTTTCAACTTTGAAAAATTGAATGTCTGTTTCTTGTTGTTCACTTGGTGATGATATAATGTCTCTTGATTTTTCTCCATTGCTTTGAGATTCTACGTGAGTATGATAGTTTTCTGATTGTTCATATTTATCAGTTATATTTGCAGCGTAATACACTTTTGGCTGTACATGTTTAAAAGATTCTAAAGTCAAATTAACGCCAAATAGAGAATCTTCTTGTTTCAGAGTCGAGTTAAACTCATTGTTTTGAGTTTCTTCAAAAGAATTATTTATATTTATTACTATATTATTTCTAACGATAGTTAATTTAGATAGACTTGTGAAGTTTGTTGGAGCCACCTGGAAATAAGTTTTAGGTAAATTTTTACAATATTATTATAAAACACAAAAAAAAGTAAAAAAAATATGGCAAAAATACTAACTTTTAAACTTTCGCGTTCCATGATATAATTATGTACTTATACGGGAATTGACGCGATCACGAAAGGTGGCTGTGACCACGGCCAGTGCAACCTGGTCGAAACGTCAGGCAATTCAGAGGTATGTAATAGATTTTCGTGATCGCGTTAATTCCCGTATAAGTACATAATTATGGCAAAAATATTTTAGATAAAGAAACAGACATTGTACAAATATCATGGACTTGGTGTGAGTTTAAAAAATATTAACTCTTGACCAACCGAAGGAGGTTGTCAATTCAATGTGTATTTTTTTATTTAGTTTGGACTCTGACATAACTTCATAGACTTCTTTTTAGAAAAAAAAAAACTGTCTGTGAAGCTGTTTATTTGAAAAAGGAAAATAACATGAGTTTGAAAAAAGAATAAACAAAGAGAACAAACAGAGAGAGCAACCATAGACTTACGAAGTGTCAGTCCAAAATTCTAAGCTCATCAGTGATGAAAAATGAGAGAGCTATGTCCCTTACCATGTATTTGAGCAACGAATCATGCGCCAGCGCACATTGGCGCCTAAACGATATGTACCTCTGGATGTTAGCTATACACTCCCAGCATAGTACGAGAGGACCGGGGCTGTGGAACTGAAAAAAATATATATTAAGCTCTATCCAATAGATTTAAATCGATTGTATTTGAATTTGGAATTCTAATTAAAAAAGAAAATAAAAAGAAAGAGTTCCAATTAATGCTATTGAAACTATCTGGGTGATAAAAAAAAAAGTTATGGTTTTTTGTTCAAGTTAAAGGTCTCCATGGTCAGATTGCAATGTAAACTTAATGGATCTTTTATAAGAGATAATCCCACTAATATTATAAATGTGAAAGTTTGGATGGATGGATGGATGGTTTTTACTCTTTCACGCAAAAACTACTGAACCGATTACGTTGAAACTTGGTATGTAGATAGCTGGAGAACTGGATTAACATATAAGCTATTTTTTATCCCAATATTCCGACGGGATCGGGACTTACGCGGGTGAAACCGCGGGGCGCTGCTAGTAGAAAATATTTATAATGTGGTCATTATCATAGTTCAGCTTAAAACTTTTATTTTTGCAAAGTTTGTCTAAAGAGAATTGGTCTTAAACGGGTAAAGTGAATTTAAAAGTTTTTGCAGTTAGTTTACACTACTAGTATAGCTATGTTACTCTGGTCTCTGATTCTACATTCAAACATACAAAAGCATAGACAATTAACTTTCTGTTTGTCTGAAAAACTGTTCAATTTACTAAAAAAATGAAATCGAATGAATCGACGATTTTTTTAAGGTGTCTGGGCAAGAATATCGATTTCACACATGTGTGCGGGATTTTTGAAAAGCTTGTCCGGCGTCGGTAATTTAAGTGATGGCAGGCCTAGGAAAAGTTAATATTAAATTTTTGTGAAAAGTAATTGATATTGAAAATATATCGATGCTGGGATTCAATGTTTTACATGGAATATAAATAACAATATATTTTTTTAAATGGACGCTACACACTAAAACAGTGACGAAACGACGTAAACAAAGTACACAATTTCGGTTTCATTCAATATCCAAACATTAATTATCTAATGTAAAAACTAAAATAATCTTCAACTTCAACTTCAACTTTTGGTTTGTGAAAATAATCTTGTCATTTCTTTTTTTTACAAAATTGGTTGACTGTCAACACTTTGGGAACCAGGTGTAATGATGTTTTATAAATGTATGCTTGTTCAGAAACTTACGGTAGGTCACTGTACTACTTGTGATAATAGCAACTCGTTTTATAAACAGTTAATGTACTAAAATACCGTAAATACTTACTTTTTCGTGAATAATTGTGCAATAGGTTTGTTTAACTTCGTCATTCGTTATAATCTCTAATATTCTATCACGACTCAAACAACCTTTGCAGATGTTGTTAGGAAGAACAGCCTTCGCCACTAGCTCCATTGTATTTGTTTATAAATATACGAAATTAGGTAAATTTTACATTTTTATTACAGGTCAGCCAACATTTGTTTTGTTTAATTTTTTTTAACTTCATGTACTTGACAGGTCAGGTGCTACTACTTTAGAGCCAAAGCTATTTGCATCTAGATCTAGAATCACATCTTCATTCACGATTGACAAAGAAAGTGTATTTTAAAGTAAATTTATATAGTGCATTTATCTAACAGAATGCAAAACTACTTAAGACATGTCATGTTTCATTAAATATATATTAATTAAAAAATCGTGGAAAATGGCGTTCTACATAGGCTGCACTAAAAGTATCGAGAATGGAATATTTCCACTATTCCTATCATATTAAAATCTTTTTAATTGAAAATTCCTTGGTTTTAAAAATCGAATACCATTTATTTATTTAAAAAAAGATTCTCGGTCTTCTCACAAGGTCTTCTCAAACTTGTTTAGTCGTTGAGAAAATGGAATTGACTCGAGAAAATTGAAGGGCGATGATTTATTATGACTTTGGAAGCGGTTTAACACAAAAACAGTGTGTTGACCGGATGCTTTCTGCATTTGGTGATGAAGCCCCATCCAAAACCACAATTTATCGCTGGTTTGCTGAATTTCAACGTGGACGTGTCAGGCTCAGTGATGATCACCGTCAAGGTCGTCCAAAAACTGCAGTCACCCAAGAAAACGTTGATGCTGTGCATAAGCTGATTGAGGAAGATCGACATGTGACATACCTACATATGTTTTTAGCTGACGTCTCCTACTCATAAACTACCTCCCTACCAAATTTCATCTTCACAGGTCAAATAGATTTCCAGATTTCGTGATTAGTCAGTAAGTTCCTTTCGTTTCATTTATTAACATCTAAATAATAATAAAATAATATAATAATAATAATAAAACTACAGACCCATCACCTGTCTACCAACAGTATATAAATTACTGACGTCCATTCTGAGAGTGAAGATAGCATCTCATGTTACCAACAACTCTGTTATGTCTTACTCTCAGAATGGATGTAGAAGTGGGGCACGTGGCACTAAAGAGCTCCTTATTATTGACACGACCATTAACCAACAAGTTCGCCGTAACCGAAAAGATCTGGCGACATGTTGGATAGACTATAAGAAAGCCTATGACTGTGCCGCATACGTGGCTCCTGAAGGTGATGGAGTTGTATAAGATTGATACAACTCTATGCACTTTCTTGGAGGCATGTATGCAGCAATGGAGAACAGTTCTTTGCCATCCAGGATGGCGGCGTCTCGGCAGGATCTCAGGGTGACGGCGAGTATATAAAGATCAAGCGCGGTATATTTCAGGGTGACAGTTAGAGTCCCTTGTGGTTCTGCCTGGCTTTGAATCCTCTCAGCACTATGTTGGAGGGTTCAGGACTAGGCTATCGTTTGCGGAGAGGAGGTCAGGTTATATCCCACCTCCTTTTCATGGATGATTTGAAACTCTTTGCCTGCAGCAATTTCCAACTGATAAAATTACTAGAGGTAACTGAAAACTTTAGTAAATGTATCAGGATGGAATTTGGTGTGGATAAATGTGCAGTCATGCATGTAAAAAGAGGCAAGATTGTGGAATCTGAAGGCATGGAACTCTCAGATTCTACACACCTTAGACGTCTTTCCGCGAACGAAACTTACAAGTATCTAGGAATGTCACAGGCGTTAGGTTTAAAGGAATTGACTATGAAGCAATCGTTACAGGAACGCTTCTTTGGCCGCCTGAAAAAAGTATTAAAAAGTCTTTTGTCAGGCGGTAATAAGGTGCGGGCCTATAATGATTGGGTCATACCAGTCCTAACCTACTCCTTTGGCATACTTAGATGGACTCAGACGGAACTTGATGCCCTGGATAGAAGAGTCCGTACATTGCTAACCGCGTACCGAATGCACCATCCACGTTCATCGGTAATGAGATTGTATATCCCGCGGAAATGTGGGGGTCGTGGTTTTTTAAATGCCAAGACACTACATAACCGCGAGGTATGCAATCTCAGAGATTATTTCCTCTCTGTTAACGTGGAGGTGCATCGGGATGTTGTGGCAGTTGACAACGGACTCACCCCGCTTGCTTTAGGTAGAGAGAACTGGCGCAAACCTGCAGTACTCGATATTACAGATCGCAGGGAAGTATGGAAGAGCAAAGAGCTGCATGGACGTTTTTATCGGGCCTTAAATGGGCCCGAAGTAGATCTATTATCATCTGTGTCCTGGCTACGTTTCGGTGACCTCTTTGGAGAAACTGAAGGTTTTATCTGTGCAATTACTGATGAAGTTGTTATGACGAACAACTTTCGGAAACATATCCTGAAGGATGGCACGATTGACATTTGTCGGGCATGTCATCGTCCCGGAGAAAGCCTCAGGCATATAATTTCCGGTTGTTCTCGTCTTGCCAACGGCGAGTACTTGCACAGACATAACCAAGTGGCCAGGATAGTCCATCAGCAACTTGCTCTTAAATATAACCTTGTGACTATGGAATTATCGTACTACAGATATGTGCCCGACCCAGTTCTTGAAAATGGTCGTGTAACATTGTACTGGGATCGGTCTATTATCACTGACAGGACTATTGTTGCCAATAAACCTGATATAGTGGTAATAGACCGATTAGAGCGCCGAGCAATGATTATTGACATCACCATTCCCCATGACGACAATCTCTTAAAAGCCGAAAAAGATAAACAAATAAAATATTTGGACTTATCCCACGAGATTGTCGACATGTGGGATGTGGATTCAGCAATCATTGTGCCGATAGTCATTTCGGCCCATGGGTTAATTGCTAAGAGCCTCGACCAACACCTTCAGAGGCTCACGTTAGGCAGCTGGATCAAGAGCCTAATGCAGAAGGCAGTCCTTCTCGACACGCGCACGCATAGTGAGGAGGTTTCTGTCTCTGGAACCCTAACCACCGGTAGCTTGGTCCCTGTACCCGATACCGGTGGGACACTATTTTTTATATTTTTAAATATATTTTTTTTTTATATAATAATGTATTTAAAAATGTAATTTATATGTATTTAAATGTTAATAAAGAGAATAATAATAATAATATAATCTATATATCTATATTAATACGTGAAGCGAAAACTTTGGATCCCCTTTTACGAAAATTGACTTGTATAAAACTTCGCACACTTATAGTTTATACAGAGAAGAAGTGACGAATGCCAAAATTTTTGAACAATATTTGCTACAAAGTTAAAAAAAAAATGCAAAAACGGGTACACACAGCTATGAGTGTCCAGTATATATTTTGACCTGTCATGGTACAAAAGTCTAACAATGACAGGTCAAGTAATATTGGACAATGAAATAAACCATGGTCGAAATTCGACCACCACGCAGTCTCTATTATAGATAAAAACAACAACAAAATTCATGCAGACGAATATTTGCGCTGAGCGGGATTCGCCTTCATTGTGTCTTCTCTCCGCTTAGGTTCTCTATTTTTCTCTACATCATTGAAAAGCTGTAGATAACCTCGCCTCGCTTTTATCGTAGTAAAATCAAAGGCTGTTTATCATGGTTAAGACTTGGCCAATGGCAGAGAGCCAATAACTAAGTCTAAGCCATGATGGACTGAACACCGCTTATGGAAATCATTGAGAGAGGCATATTCAGGAGCGAATGTCCCATGGCCTATAGTGATACATGAAATAAAACTTCAAATAGGTACATGATCTTAATTTTATTGCACATTCATCTTAAAACCTGTTAAACCTTGTTTGAAGTACTAGACTACTACAAAGAGGCCTTTTCTGCACATAGCAAATATCTTCCCTTTTTTCAATAAAGACATGCAAACATCCTTGAGTTGCGAAGGACTTTCCAAACATATCATTAATAGACACAAAAAGCAGAATAATTATATGCGGATCACGATTATTTGGGGAACGAACCGAAAATACTTTAAGCAGTTTCAGTTACCCATTGCACTGGAGTCATAGAAAACTTACAGACAGATCGACCCATTTACTAAATAAATTATTATTTATACACTCTTTAAACTGACGTACCAGGGTCTCAGAACACGCAAAGAACACCCAAAAAACCAACCATCAGTTGTAGATTTGTATAACTGCGATAAGTTCTACAAATGACTTTCTACTTTCTTTTCCATCCATGAGAGACCTTCAGATGCTGCTGCAGATTCATCCGTGACTTAAACACTTTGTTGGGGCAGTGTGGACACTCCACTGACGCTGACTCCGGCGGGTGTACATATTTAGAATGCTGATGAAGGCATAGACGACTCTTGAATTCCTTGCCGCAAACATCACATTTGTGGATTTTGTTACCTAGAAAAAAATTGCAACAAATTAAAATAGTCTCTAGCTACGGCTGTTTACAATTTTAGATGAATAATGTGAGAGCGAAAGCTGACACCTGTGGATCGTTTCAAGGTGGACATATTTTGATATCCTATTCAAAAGATAGGTTTATAACTTATATGAATGTATGAATGATAAGTAGGTATAACTATTGACCTTTGTATGTATGTAATAGATAATACACATTGACAATCACGTCCTAAAATAATTCCAATCTATCCTAAGGTTGCCTGGAAGAGATAGCAAGGCCGTCTTTTGTAAGTTATAGATGCGATACATCTCCTGTTTCATAGTCTTTGTGAAACCCTGATGTAAAAATAAAGTGTTATGTGGAATTACGGAGGATTTACGTGATTGTGTGGTGATCACAGTAAAGTAGTACAAACGTTAGTTTCCAGAAATAGTACTTCATAAACCTTACAGAACATTATCAGTTATACAAGTATCAGTTCGATGTTATCCTTCACTGTTGATGTTTGCCTCGTCGATTTCCCTGTCCTAGTGGCCGCTTCAATCACAAAATGGACATTCGGGTACGGGACCTCTGCCTCTTCAAGCTCCCTCGCTCTATCTGTTTCCCTTACCCCAATTTACCTACTTCCTTTGTCCCGTCGGAAAACGATTACATTCCCAAGGAGGGTTGGTGTCAGGCAGGCGGCCTGCCATAAAAAAACAAGCCAAAACTGTTCGCAATGCATACATTGCGCCGACTTCAAATAAAATTGGAAAAAGGGCAGGAAGAAGATATTAACTCTTCACTGTTTAAGCAATGCTGGAAACTAAAATTGCAACTGCGGGACCATGATATGCCAGTGGTTAAGCCACTCAGCTTTTATTGCAGGTGTATATAGGATGATAAAATATCAGCTGCTAATGATTATCATCATGGTAGTACAAAAAGTAGTATGAAATTGCTGGACTTACCACTCGGATGAACATTCCTTTTGTGATTCGACAGATACTTCAAGCTTCTAAACTTTTGCCCGCAAAGCTCACACTCCTGAGAATCCTCCACAGCTTCGTGGACAAGCTTCACATGTTCCCTCAACGTCAACTTCGATTTAAAGTTTCTATTACAACGTCCACATGTCAATACCACATCAGGTTTTTGGTGCTCATTCAAAAGATGCTCTTTCAAGCAATACTTCGGCAGATCCAGTAAACATATCGGACAAGACACGATCTCCAACAAATCCTGCTCATTTGTGAAGTACTTAGACTCAACTTCCTTCATTATTTGCTGGAAAGACGTACGTTTCCTCACTTTCTGTTCAGGGCGACATTCCTGGCGATGGATAACTAATAGTTTCCTTTCTTGAAATGTTTGCATACATAAATTACATTTGAATAATACTCTACGATAATTGTGCTTAGTGACCATGTGATCAGAAAGGTTGTTGGAGTCAAAGTCTTCGAGACAGTGGAGGCATATCATCAGACCAGTTTTTGGGTCCATCATGGCATCTGTTGAATTGAACTCTATTGGTTCTTGATTAGTTTGTACGCATTGGGCGAGTTCTAGGAGCGCCCTGAAAGTAAGACATTATATTGTACTACCGGTTTCTGCCTCCGGTTCGCGGCTGTCAGTTGACGCGAAAAGAGCTGCTACCCCTTCAGACGTAGCATTAATAATTTGTTTTTTAAAGTATTATCTGGCAATGTTCTCAGGCAATTTTTATTACAGATTTCTTTGCGATTAGTTCAGAGCTTGGTTGCAAAAAGGTAACAGACAGTTTGACCGTACTTACACGAGGGAGGTCGCTCCTAGAAGGCTGTGAACGCCCCAGGAGGCTTCTGTGCTTCTGGAAGGAGCTAGGCTGGCTCAACTAGTCAGGCTATCTGAACGCATAATGGACCGCCTATGAGTCTAAATGCGTAAACAGAGCCCTATACCAATACCATTACCAGTACTATCTACCTGTATAGGGGCCTCATCAGATATGTATCCACCTGAGAGGCTAGGAGAAGGTAGAATGAGAGATAATAATAACTCTTGGTGGCTCATATCAGTTAATTTTCTTAACTAATATTACTGTGTGGCACAACAATGTCCCGTGCTGGCTCTCAGAAGTCAAAACTGTTTCTCGCCATGGCCACCATCAGATGGCAGGTATCAGCAATTAAATTAATAATCTATATAGGCCACACTAAAATTCATATTTATAATATATGACCAAATACTTCAAGAATCATACAATCCCTGAATTAAGATTATTTCCACATAAGATGCGTTATGAGAGAATTTTTTTTTTTTTGTTCCCCTCGCTGCGCCGGTGAACACGCGCAAATAAAAACGCTTCAAATACTTTTCAGAGTTTGGTGTTATTGGTAGTATCTATAAGTGCCAATGAGCAATTAAATTTATATGAGCTTGCATTTCTGTGCCACCTTTGTTATATAATTACTACTTAGTCTAATCTTGTGGTGAGCAGTTTTCGGACTATGGATGGAATGGAAGGACAGATCTGTTAGAAGTTGTTGCATAAAAAATAAACTAACTTCACTAGGTATAAATGAAAAAGTAAGAAATAAGTTTGCTACTAATTACTACAATTGTAGTATTGATATGTTCACATTAGTTTATTAAATTCTATTAAAGTCATCTCAACATTTGACATTAATAATAATATAGGGTATATTCCGATATACACTGCGAGCAATGTTCAGTACACACACTGGGGAGAAATTAATTCCGTTATGGACTGACAGTCTACTGCCGCAGTATCGTAGAGAAATATGACATCATAAATGTTGCCATTTTTGTAGGATGAGCACTGGAGTTTTCGAGATAAGGTGCTCTCAGTGCTGTCACACTGTCACTATTATTATGCGATTTGACAATTGACTTGAATTGACAACTGACAGTATACTGGACTGCTTTCCGTTTTAAACGGTAACCAGTATGGCTAACTATAAATTAACAGCTTCACAGTATACTAAATTGACTAAAGGTGTGACACCCTACAGTGCTTGTGGTGCATATCAGAACACATATAATTCTAGTCCATAGCATTTGCCACTGGTGTCATGGGCTGCCATCCCTATTCTTCTCGTTTGATCTTGCAGCCCTTTTTTATGTCTAAACATGGCCACTTCCACTTATTTTCTATTATTACCACTACAGCATTAGAGACGATCTGAATCTTTATAACAATTACATTATGTTAACACATGAAATATTTCCCAATGTGACCAAGAATTCATTTACTTCAAAATAAGTAAATTATTGCTCAGCGTATATATATATTTATATATTTACATTATTTCTTATTCAGCGCAGCAATTCCGACAATTTCAAGTGTTTTATAAGTTATACAAGTTATAGAAAAAATAACTAAAACTTAATATACCTATTTATGTCTAAATATTAATACTAGTACAATTTGACTCAAAAAACCGTTTTGTATTATGAGTACCCTAGTATTTAAATTAGGTTTAAAGGAGAACCCACACAAATTATATTAAATCTAGCATTTACCCCGACAGTTGCCATGCAAATCGGTAATTTGAACAGTTTAAAAATATGTAATATTGGGCAATTTTTTTTTTCTTTATGCTATGCATTGCGTTAGGTACAGGTAAATAACGCCAGCATCAAGTTCAAGCATTTTATAACTATTTTTTTTAACTAACATTCATTTTAAATTTGAAGCAAAGGCAACCCAAGCGTTCGATACATACATCGTATTATACTGGTCCTCCTCATCTTCTTCTTTTATTTCGGCTTTGACACTTACTCCTAGATCATAGCTGCTGCCTTCAAGTGGATCAGTTTCCATTTCTATAATGGTTTTATTTGATATAGCTTTATCACACCTTATCTGCCGTTTTTGTTTTTATTTACTGTCTTGTCTATTGTCATTACTTTGACAGCTAGGAGTTGTCCTACTGTTTAGTGCAGCACACACGTTATCGATATTTTTCTAAAAGAATTAATATAGACTACCAAGCCTGTTTTAACTTCAAAGTGAAACCCAAAATCAGTAATAATAAATCCTTTATTTAGGTTCCTCTCAAAAAATCTTTTTTTTTTGCTGATAAAGCATTAAAAATATTTAAAAAATTAGGAATCTGTAGCAGTATGATAATAAAAAACTTTTTTTATTATCATGCTGCTGCTTACATCTTAAACTTTTTGTACTGAACTCCGATCACATAAGGTTTGTCTAGAATTTCACAAGCACTTAAAAATTCTGCTTTATTCCTATATTTATAATAAGAGTCTTTTGTTTTCCACTTAACACTGAACTGTGGATCATGGTGGAAAGGTTCGGGTGTTTGGATGTCCAAAGGCTCTTGTGATATTGGCAAGACTAGTCTGTAATAAATCAAAATTAAAAACAACAATCAAAAAAATTGATTAATTTAAATTGAAAAAACCGGACAAGTGCGAGTGACTCGCGCACCGAGGGTTCCGTAAGCAAATGAACTTTTATGTAGATACAACGTCCATCTCAGGAATAAATTATCCAAGACCTTTGCCCGCCTTTTTCAAAAGATAAACTTCACTTTGCGGTTAAGTTAAGTCAACAATCCAACCGCAAAATATAAGTTTGTAATCACAATTTACAAGATATAACAACACATTAATGACTTTCGGTTTTTTTCCTTTCTTTGTGCTGTCAGACCTTGCTTCTTACCAAATTTCATGCTTCTAGGTCAATGGGAAGTACCCTATAGGGTTTGATTTACCTGCGAAATGTTCAAATTTGGTCAAATATAAGGCTTAAGTGGCCATATCTTATGATTGCGTTGACTTAGAAGCTTGATTTTTTACAGCTTCAAGGGACCGCAGACTTATGTACATGGTATTAATTTCAACTTAATGCGTCTACAGGTTCCTAAGAAAAAGGTCTTGGCAGACAGATACACAGACAGACAACAAAGTGATCCTGCGCGAATTTCGATGCGGTTTTCATAGTTGTTGCTGGAGATCTAGTTTAAAATCTGGTGCATGTTACATCTTGTTAGCCGTCTAGGAGGCTTAATAATAATTGTTGAGTTTATAACTTGTTTCATTTGGTAACTTATTATCTCATACTATCTCTATGCAAATCGTTACGTCATCGTTGTGGTCTACCAGCGTTACATAAAAAAATGTCCTCTAAGTAGTCAGCATTTTTTCCTCTAAACAAATCTCTAATATTTTATGTGTGTAGATTAGCTTCTATTCATATGTAAAAACATCGATTTCTACTCCCAAATTCCAAGCGTTCGAAGTCGTGGGCACAAGGTATTTCATTAATATTTTTATATTCAATGTTGAAGAGAAGATACAGGTTTCATTCCCTGTCTATGGCAATTCGTTGAGCTTTATATTGTTGTCATAGTTGGAGTCTACAAACCGGGGATGAGTGGTGGGTTTTCCCTCTTCAATTACCACTTAATGTTTTTTACCACGGTTTATCTAATTTAAAATTACTAATATTTACCTAGTTGCATGTAAATACATCCTGTGCGTCATGTTGTCCTTGGTACCGCTATACGTGTAGTCTCCTAGTATAGTGTGACCAATTGCACTACAATGGACACGAAGTTGATGACGACGACCTGGTATAAATTTATATTATAAGAGCCATAGTTTGCAATATTCCTTTAAGACTAGGAGTGCTCTACAATAAAACAAGTTTGCTTAGAGTTAACACACTAAGGCTAAATTAATCTTTTTACAAGGACATCGGGTACGGAAATTGACTGTTAAGCAAAGTTGAAGAAAGAAGTAAAACTTATGTTTAGAATATCTTACGATGCTAATGTCGGACCATAGCTAATAATTATGATGAAGAGCGGGAGCATTCCATGGAGAAACATTGGATCCTTAACCTAAAGGAGGGCGGGTGACAGTTGGGGTCGGTATTAATATAAAAACAAAGTTGCTAGGGTACAGTCACGTGCATTGCAACTGCTACAGTTTTAAAAGTGTAAACATATAAATGTTGAAAAACCACAGTCACAATTGTTTACATAATAATGAAATTGTATTGTTTACATTTTCGGAAAATTACATTGTTGACTTATTATTGTAATTCTTAATGGCTTCATAATTTTACACGTGAAAAAGTATGCAAATGTTGCCAAAAATGTGCGCACGTTACAAAATTGTGACGTACTCTGATGGTTATATAGTATGTATGGTTATGGTGATTATTTGTTTTTAATTTTTTTTGAGTAAACATTTATTTAAAATTCTGTCCGTGTATACCTACATTTACTTGCTCGTTTACTAATTATACATAAACAATGTGTTTACATTGTTCTAATTGTTTTTGTATATATGTTAAAGAAATTGACACATATATATAAATATAACACTAGGAGTGTGCACTATTCACTAAGTGTTTTGTTTACTTTACTATGAAGATAAAGTATACCTAATTTTGACCCAGTTTGAAGATTATATAATTTTGAATACAACACGAGACACTTATTTTTGAAATATCAAATATTAACATATATTTGCACATATGTCAACGTTTACATATCAATGCACGTGACTGTACATGGCGATGCGAGGCATCTCCAATATTAGAAAATATATAATAATTGTATTTATATCTATAAATTAATACGTGAAGAGAATCCTTTGTACTATTAGTATTATTAAGAAAATTTCTCGAATAGGAGGTACGTGAAATTCGGAATACTTGAAGTTTATGTATAGAAGAAGTGCAGAAAGCTAAAATTTTTAAAAAATTCGGTACAAATTTTAAACATACACGGCAAACTTACGAATCTGCAAAAGATGCATTTTACAGGGTAGCGTTTTGAAAGCTTACAAAAATTAAAAACATTTGATTATGAATGCGAATGTTGAAATGGGTGTGATGCGTGATTAGGATAGACAAGGTGACGAATAAATACATTTATTAGAGGGAGTTAGTAGCGCCAGAGGATAAAAAGTTGAAGAGCAAAAGATTATCGTGGTATGGACAGGTGAAATAAAACATGCAAAATGTGGTGAAGAGAGTATGGAAGTTGACGGATACTCTGGTATCCGTCAACTTCCAGAGGACGACCAGTGAAACCGTGAAAGAGCATTTGGCTAGTAAGGTAAGCAAGCGTATGATAGAGGAGAATGGAAGAAGAAATACCAACCGCAAATAAATTTGGGAAAAGTGCAAGCAGATGATGAATAATAAAAATGTACCAATCAATGATCTGGCCAAGACAACAATATTTTTAAAATATACTGAAGTTTTTTCTACAAAATTACCCGTTATAGGTTTCAGTAAAACAACAGACACTGGATCTCCCTCAAAGTAGCCTGTTTCAAGTCTCAAAGCACGCGTGTGGGCATTCCTAGACTGTACACAGTTAGCGGTCCCTTCGGCTGTGGTAAGTGCCGACATTCTATGACTTGAGCTTTGGGTTAAGGGATCTAGACCTAAAAAAAAAATTGTACACTTAACAACAAACAATAACTGTTATCTGTAATTAATATAAATATATCAAGTAAGTCCTTTCGAGATGGTGTCCAAGCTTTTACAAGTTGTCAGAATGTGTACCTAAAAACAAACCCCTGAAAATGTAATCGGCTCCTTTATTTAAGTAGAAATTTTTCGTTTTGATAATTTATCTTGTTTAGTATGGTATAACTGAACATATTACGCACAATTTAAACTGCTAATGGTTTCCTTACTCTGTCGTTGTCTATGGGCATTGTCATTGGAGGTATTGCAACACTTATTAATCCACAAGAAATTTGTATTAAGGTACTAAAGTTGAACTTTGTTTTGCCAACCCATAAAAAAATTACAATATAGTATAATTGCCTCAACAAGTGAGAAAAATAATACTCACCAACATCAAATTGTATATCAGCCACTTCAAACGTTACGTGATCTCTCAAAACTGCTAAATAATACTTCCTAGTGGACCTATTCTCAAATAGTTTGCCAGCTCTGCTAGCTGACATTTTATTCTTGGCTATACATAGCACTCCACTCGTCGCATAGTCGAGACGTTGTACAAAATGCAGTGGGAACACGGACGTAGACAGATGTGAATCAGGAGAGGCAATGTGATAAGTTACGGTGTTCTGAAAGTTGAACGCAGTTAACACACCTAGTAGTGCCATCAGTCTGCTGCATTGATTTATGGCAGTTCATCGTTTTATATAAGACTAGAAAAATATTATACTCTTACATGAAAATACTATATTACTAATATAGATTTACTAATACTAATATAAATTTCACCTCGTCGCATGCGTGACATGTATCTAAAGAACATCATTCGATGTTTCGTCTGACTGTCTGCTCCGTAGGGAAAAAGCCGAGAGTTCAGTTGTGTTTCTATCGATAGTATTTCTTTTCAGATAGAGATATCGATACATTATCACGACACTATTCTGTTTACATGAAAAACATAACCTAATACTTAAATAGTTAGTTTTATTATAACATGATTGCAGTGTATGTAGGTACTCACCTTTTCGTATTCATCGTCCGAGTTAATATACATGTCATAAGGTTTATTTACAACTAAGAAATTATCACTTTCATATAGCTTTTCAACAATAGCAGCCATTTTCGTTGCATACGATATTAAGATATTTTCATGCGTTCAAGATTTTTTTATTTAGGTAGCCACTCCTTTTTTCCTTATGACTTACCAATAACTTATTTTATTTAAAGATAAGAGGGCAGCGAGGGCAGCAGTGTAATAACAGCGATTCGAATCCTGTCTGTATAGCTCTATCGACATAAATACTCAACATTTCCAGCAACATAATTTTTCCTATTAATTTTCATATTTTTTTCAAATTTTATAAATGTAAATGGATTACATAATCAAAAATAATATGTAATCGTGCTCAAAACTGAATACGACATTAAGTAGTATTTTTTTTTTAAACAAATGCTGCCCTATATTTTTAATTTTCTTATTTTAGTTTTATATGTATACTTTCTCTATTTAAAAAAAACAACAATCTTAATTTTATGAATGCATCCAATATCACGTCAAATCTGACATATAGTAACAAAACAATCCACCAAAATTAAAAGGTATCAAGTGGATGATTTTTGTATTATATTTTCGACTTCTCAAATATTTAGTACAATAGCTTGATGAACTTGATTGCGACCGAACTCGTTTAAAGATTTCTATAATATTGTAAATAAAATGAAGCGTTATAAACGACATAAAGTCAAAGCAGAGATGCCGGAGACATCCACTTCTCACGCCCGGGAACAAGAAGAGCATGATCTGGCGTTTTACATTCATGATCGAGTAGAATTGATGCACCAAGTATTTTCAATGTTAAAATATAAAGAATTAAAAGCGATGGCACCGGCATGCATTAGGAATATATCAGTGGATGATCTCCAGGAGCTGTGTACCGAGGAGGTTTGATATACTATTAGTACACACCTATTTGTTAGATATATTTTTATCTGTACAAATCTTGAAGAACTCTTACGTTTGTAGCTGTTAGGTATAAGTTCTAAGCGTCTCTGCGCGATTCTGGACGGAGGCGATCCACCATCAGACACAGAGTCTTCAAGCCAGTCTGCGACAGAACACCTAGAGACGATATCTTTAGACTCTATATCTTCTGATGAGGAAATATTAAGTCAAGAAGAAAAAAGTAAGAAAAAGAAGGTAAGAAAGCCATTTTTATTATTTTGGGCTGCTGTTTTATATAAATGTCTGTTAAGTTTCTTTAATCTATAGAAGATCATTGATATATTATGGCGCTAATAACAGTGCTTTATTTCTGTTGGCGACAGTGTTGCCAACATTCTGAATTCTGTCCAACTAAGACGACCAATCCATTCCACTAAAAAACCACTAACTCGTTCTGGTGGATTATATTAAAAAAAAAAAAAAAAAATTATCGCAAATATCTGCATGAAAATGATGTTCTTATTGTATATATTAATTGTATGTGAACATATATATATAGTCTACATATTTAATTTTAACATTCATGAGAAAACTAAGTAAAGTATTTAACTTTTTATGCTGACATGTGATGGTTAAGAAATTAAAATTTGTATATACTGATGACCAACCATGCTACTGACATAATCTATTAACTACTAAAAACATTTTTTTCTACTGTTCAAAAATAAAAACTACTAAATTTAGTGGAAAATATACTGAGTTGGCAACACTGGTTGGCGAGAAGAAGTACTTGTAAGCCTTTGCACTACTTTATAAGAGTCAGTTCAGAACTTTATTCATGAAACAGTAAGCATTAATGTCTAGATCAGATTCTTTTTTTTTTATTTACTTATTTATTTGATAGGTCTTAGCTACAAGTATATTTCACAATATC
Source organism: Euplagia quadripunctaria (assembly GCA_963859945.1). Classification (NCBI taxonomy): domain Eukaryota; kingdom Metazoa; phylum Arthropoda; class Insecta; order Lepidoptera; family Erebidae; genus Euplagia; species Euplagia quadripunctaria. Next base: position 443,136 of record OY982589.1, on the reverse strand, counting down.
TCACAAAACCATGTAATCGGTTTGACTACGAATCTATGGGAAATATACTACTATATACACTATGTGACCTATTTTTTACAATTTTTAATATCGCTCCACCCCCTCGGTTACCACCCATCATAGTATATTCCAAGCCCCTGCTCCCCCTAGTTTTCACGCAGTAATTTATAAATATGGTTTTAAATTATTTTTTGCCAACAGAAAGTTAAAAAGCACTAAATTTTTGCTTGTTGTCACCTGTTAGTTTTAAGAACACTAAACACTGCATGCCTCATTTCAATATAGCTCGAAAAAGCACGAGATTTCCCTAAAGGAGCCCCTGTGACCAAGTGTGGTATTTTGAAGACCCCCTCCCCCCTCAGAACAGGTCACGTAGTACCCCAGTACTCCCATCTCAAAGACCGGTGACCCACTTGTGACTCTTGAGTTGCAGGTGTCCAATGGCGACGGTAGTCACTTACCATCAGGTGACCTGTCTGCTCGTTGGCCCCCTCTATTAAAAAAAAAAGTTGTTTAAATGATTTGCAGTAAACACTATAATCACTGTTAAAAATAATTCTCACTGATACTCGTATGTATCTCATTTTTTCTTAATTTCCTTCCAGCACAAACACCATCGTCGTAACTCAAAGTCTAAGACTAAACGCAAGAAGTCCAGCGATGTCGACAATGATGGGGATGTGGAGAAATCCAAGGCATCCCGAGCTGGTCTCACTGTCCTGGAGCTACTGGAACTGCAGGCCAGGGCCAGAGCTATAAGGGCGCAGTTACAACAAGAACAGATCAGTGAGTGAAAAGATAATAATTATAACTTAATAATAGACTGGCCTGTTGGCCTAGTGGTTAGTGACCCTGACTGCTATACCATAGGTCATGGGTTCGATTCCCACCCGAGTCTGGGTGTTCTTTGTGTCCGTTGTTTGTATGTTTGTAAAGTCCCCCGCGACACAGGAGTTGTCTTTATTTAAGAAAAAAAAATAATGTAACGTAATAATAGTATGGTAGAACCTTCAAGATGACACGCAATTCTAGTTATTTTACCTTTTTCGTAATCTGTGTAAAATTGCGCAAATTTTGATACCTCTTGTTATAAAGTAGAAAAAAAAAAAAACTGTCAGTCGTTCCTACGACAGTGACTGACAACGACGACGTGCATACCTATGCACGTCAGAAGTGAAAACACGTTTTTTAAAGATTAATTAATAAGGAGCTGACAAAACTCAATGTTTAGATTAGCGCTATCTAGTGCATCTATACCATATAATACATAAGTATATATAAAACTACAGTAGTATCGCGCAGAATCCACAGATGGCGTAAAAAATTTTTTTTAAATATAAGAAACTCGGCTCCGTCTTACGAATTTTCGAGCAGGTCACGTGTCGTGACGCGAGTTTAACATTTTTACCCTTTCCAAAAATTGCACAACGCCACTAACGAAGTTTTCACATCAAAATTTTTTTCAAACATGAACGGGACACCGTAATGTACAGTCGTGAACTAGAAAAGGCTAATCGATTGAATGATTGATTGTTTATTTACATATTAATACGTGAAGCGAAAACTTTGTATCCCTTTTTACGAAAATTGGGCGGACGGAGGAGTATGAAATTTCGCACACTTATAGTTTATACAGAGAAGAAGTGACGAATGCTAAAATTTTTTAACAATATTTGCTACAAAGTAAAAAAAATGCAAAAACGGGTACATACAGCTTTGAGTGTCCAGTATATATTTTGACCTGTCATGGTACAAAAGTCTATACAATGACAGGTCAAGTAATATTGGCCAATGAAATAAACCATGGTCCGCCCCTAGCACGGGTAGCAGAGACATCTTCAACAATCATCATCATATTTCAACCAATTTACACAAAACCTTAACAAATTATATACCTAAACCTTCCTCATGAAACGCTCTATATATTGGTGAAATCCGCATGAAAATCCGTTTAGTAGTTTTTGAGTTTATCGCGAACAGACAGACAGACGAGGCGTGGGACTTTGTTTTATAATATGTAGTAATGTAGTAATTTATTATTCCTATTATAAATGTATGTATAATAAAATTGTAGTGAAATATTATGTTATGATAGTTATGAGAGTCAGATCTAACTCCAGATGTATCGAATAGAACTGCAGTAGATTAATGACACTAACAGTAATGCAATGTCCTATATTGGCGAACAACACTTGTTAAAAAGGAAACCCAACTGTAACCTGACGTGATAAGGCACAAGTTTATCTAGTAATATTGTTACGGAATCCTAAATTGACCCGCGAATTTGCGCCA
>OY982589.1:415844-435844 GCA_963859945.1 Euplagia quadripunctaria | reverse complement strand
TTTTAGAGCTTTCAGTTACGGTTCTTGACCCTTTTGCTACTGAACGAAAAGTTGTTGTTCATAAAGAGATAGAAGACGATTCTTCGCCATCGCTACTTCCAGAAGATTTACAGAAATGTACAAAAGAAACCAAACAAGTAAGTACTGTTGAAATTGACCTGACTACATCGAGTAAATCGCAAGGTTGCTTTTCGGGTTCCAAAGACTTAGAGATTGCTCCAGCCAGTCCAAATCCAGACGAAAATACATCAGACATTGACAATCAAAATATTGAAGATGAGAGTCCAAATGAGGTTGTTGAAATTAGCGATGAAGTGTACGAACTTTCAGATGATTCCTCTAACGAAGACGAAACTGAAACCCGAAATGTACTATCAAAAGAACCGACGGCGTCTGAAATAGAAGCTTTATCTGCGAAAATTGATGAAATAGAACGAATAGATGTAATAACAGAAGAAGAAATAAAACAATATGAGTCTAAACATAAAGAAGATGAAGCAATAACGATGTCGTGGAAAGATAGATACTTAGACAGTAAAAAAGTTAAAAGAGTGCTTAATACATCTAACATATTAAATGCTTTAAGAAAGAAAAATAGACAATTGAAAAAGAGACTAGAAGAATCGAAAGTAGAGACTCAGGAGAAGACTGACCAGCTACTGCCGACTACGCTAGATGTTCAAGAAGAAACAAGAGACCCAGAAATTGCAGAAGGATCTATAGAACATTACAATACATTAGAAGGTTCAACAAAATTCGTTAATCCAGTCAAAGATGCTCCCATTAATGATACTTTGAAAAAAGATGCTAAACAATTACTTAAAATGTATAAAAAACTGCTTAAATATAACGATATGAGTAGGAAGAAGGATCCTACAAAGAAAAAGAAGAAGAAAAAGCAAGACAAGAAGGATAAGGAGAAAGTAGGAGATGGTGTTGAAGATAAAGAATTGCAATAAATTAGACAACTTTGTGATTTTTTGTAAAGAAATGCGTCAGCACCCATCGCCATAGCGAAGATGGCTGAACATGGGAAGAGAAACACGATTGCGAGTATTTGTAAGCCCTGTGCTTGTTTACTGTGAATTGTGTTCGGTTCGCATTATGAAATTTAGTACTAGGATAATGCAATTCTATAGCAAGTAGCGCTAAATATGACGGTATATATATATATAATGGTGTAAAGTGTACATAAAATATTTGTTTAAATAGAAAATATATTAACTTCTGATTCAGTTATTGTTTACTAGCTCCACCCGCGACTTCGTTGGCTTTTATGTCGGAAAATAACAATATAACAATAATATAGGCGTTAGCACCTCTTCCAGCCAGGATTTTTTATACTTTATAGGCGATAAATCAACCGGGAGCGTACTAAATGCTTACACGTGAAATAACGACATACCGAATGTTGCCTATAACATTTGAATTTTCCTAGATTTCTGCAGGATCCCACCATCAGATTCTGACCTGATGGCCACGGGACCAACTAGGAAGTACCCTTACAAACAAAAAAGTAGGGGACTGCCGACAGAAATGAAAACTTAAAACGAGGTGTCGCGTCAACGAAATTTTGAATAAAGGTTTTCGCTATTGAGCACTATAGGCGTTAGAAATTTTCACCTTAATTACAATTATGTTTTTGTTTATTTTACCATATGAATTGCGCACACAATAAGTACTTTATTGAACTAATTATATTTTTAAAGATTAATTAATAAGGAGCTGACAGAACTCAATGTTTAGATTAGCGCCCTCTAGTGGATTGAGATTGAAACCTACCATAGAAAACAAACAAAAATTTAAAACATACACAAAACGATTAAAATCTATAATTTGCTTAACACAAAAAGCCCGGAATAATTCATTTATTAAAAAAGCAGACAACAAGATCAAGGCAACATGGCAAGTGATTAACAAATCAAAATTAAATTCTATTAGAGAAAATATTAATAAAATCAATTTTTAAAAATAAACCTATAACGAATCCGCAGGAGATAGTCAATAAGTTTAATGAGTTTTATATTAACCAAGTTCAAGTGGTGGAAACCACTGCCAACCATAGCTCTCGTCTGAAACATCTTGCAACCATTCCCCAAGATATCTGTAAAATTATTAGTACGCTCAGAAACACTAACACCAAGGTAGTCAAAAAAGTATTAGATAAAATATCACCGGTACTTAGTTATGTAACTAATTTATGCATCGAACATGGTACCTTCCCCAATAAGTTGAAAATATCTGTAATAAAACCTATACATAAAAGATTGGACAAACATGATCCTAATAACTATCGTCCCATTGCTCTCATTCCTATATTCTCGAAAATAAAAGAGAAAGTAATATATATAATAACATCTACAATTTTTTAGAGATCAATAATCTTTTGGCTAAAGAACAATATGGGTTTAGGTAAAGTAAAAACATCAATGTTGCTGTCTATGGTTTACTTGAAAGACTCATTACAAATATAGATACAAGAATTCCTATCGCTGCGTTGTTTATGGACCTCAACAAGGCCTTTGATTATGTAGATTTTAATATTCTAGTAAGCTCGAACGATGTGGAATTAGAGGCAACGTCCTACAACTTATAAAGTCATATTTGACGAACAGAGAACAAATTCCAAGTTTAACGAAAATTTGTCCGCATACCCTAGTGGAGAAAACATACATATCAAATCCGCTAAAAATAGTGTTTGGTGTTCCACAGGGGAGTGTGTTTGCCCGTTATTGTTCCTCGTCTATATAAATGACATGCCTAAAGTTATACATCATCCTATGACCTTATTCGCTGACGACAGCACTGCTGTATTCTCTGGACAAGATATTAAAACACTGGAAAATAATATAAAGCAAAGTCTTACCCTTTTAATAAACTGGTTAAATATAAATAACTTACAAATTAATCTAGATATAACCTGTATAATGACATTCAAACAAAGAACAAAAGACATAACACTTAACAATAGGAAAACAAAATCATTGAGGAAGTTAGTAGCACAAAATTTTTGGGTTTATGGTTGGACCAAAATATGACTTGGCGACAGGATACTGAACATTTAGTGAAAAAATTGAGTCAGTATCATTACGCTTTGCACAATCTAAGCAGGATTGCGAATAGAGACGCTGTACTCACTGCATATCATGCGTATGTATCGGCTACATTGCGCTACGGAATTGTATTTTGGGGAAATGCTCCAGACAGAGTTGGTTTTTAAAGCGCAGAAGAAATGTGTAAGAGCAGTCTGTCAAATACCAAATACTGAAAGCTGTAAACAATATTTCATTTCTCTAAAAATACTGACTCTTCCATCGATGTACATTTTTGAAGTAGCAGTGTTTGTATATAAACACCCTAATTTGTTTCCTATGCTGAACAATAAACGAAACAAGTGTTTGGTACGTATTAAGACACATAGTACAGCATTTTTCTCAAAAAGTCTGTTAGGTATGGCTCCTAGATTTTTTAACAAATTACCGCAAGAAATCAAAACTGCAGACAGGTTAACAATACTTAAAAGAAAATTCATGATTTTTTTGGTGAAGAAGGCATACTATACGATAAATGAACAGACACTGCAGTTGCTTGTAAATCTGACATAATTGTATGAATTTGACATAATTATTGTAATTTATAACATTTGCACGCTTTTGCTAGAAATGGTGGAACTAACCTATTATATTTTTAAGACCTTAATGTATATTACTATAATATTAACGATAATTTTAATTCTAGCGTAATTTTAAGTCATTTATATATCTCATTGTACGCCTAATCAGGCATGTTACGGTTGTACTAATGCTAAACTATAACAACTATTATATTTCTACCTGTAACAAACAGTGAATAAATTGATTTGATTTGATTTGGATCTAAATATGTGTTATTAGCGTGACGGTCACGAGTCTCAGTGCTTTTTCCCCATAGTAAAAGTGTACAACGTGCCTAAAGAAGTTTTCACTTCAAAAAACTTTTTTAAATCGATCCAGCCGTCTTCGATTAATCGGGTAATGTAAAAAAAAAAAGATCTGATGAAACTCCTCCTTTCTTTTGAAGCGGGTTAAAAATACTTGAGGATATTGGTTCAGAATTTTGTCTTTGACACATTTATTTATTTCTACCGTGTTCACTCTACTATCGTACCCTTGACCTCGACAATGGTTCATGTCATGATTAAACTCTTGCACAATTGCATCAGGAAAGACGCCAGTTAGTACTGCTTTTGGAGAGTCTCTTACAGTTTTACCGACTGATAAGCAACAAAACACTCTTGTACTTCGACTTCTTCTATAATATTAGTGATCGTCGATTTATAACGATTATAGTAACGAGACAGTGACCGGTGCTTGGTGGTACTGTTTCGTTTAATTTCGGCGCCCCCCGCAGTACAGCGCCGGTGCGGTCGAACCGCTCGCACCGCCCTAAGGCCGCCCCTGCTAACACCATTTTACCATTAATTAGGGATGGGCAAGTGAAAAAAAGAAAAAAAGCATGAACTTTTCATGCTTTAAGTTATACTACTGTGCTCAGCTCAGTGTTATGATTCATGAATGAGACGTTCCCAGAAGGTTTAAAGGTCAATAACCATGTATGGAATTCCGTCTTAAGATGTTACACAATAAATCTTTATTTATTATAGACTACGCTTTATATATTATCAAATAAAAGTGTTCATTTTCCCACAAATACTCGAGTTTTTATGTAATTAGACAACAACGGAGATACCTATCTTACAAACAAGGACCTACAAATTATGTTCAACCTACTCGCAACTTATAAAATAACCACAGATCACTCATGTACAAAAAAAAAACAAAGCTAGTTAAAAACAAAACAAGTCCTTCAGCTGTTCAAACGGAGTTCCGGAAGTAGTTTTAATATTTAAGTGGAGAGATTATCACAGTGACGATTGTCAATCGACATCAGTAATGACTCGATTTTTTCGATATATCGATATTTTCTGCCCAAGCCTAAATCCAATATTTTACTGGTGGTCATCAAAGAAGCTCGCCTTACCCATTTGCTTAGGTCATTGTTACAAACGATCTCATAAGTTTGCCGCCTCACTTCCGTCACCCCGTTCCAAGATGTTTTTTAATATTTAGCCTGCGGTTCGTCAGCATTTTAATACGACCAGCGATAACCTACCGAACAGACATCCTTCTAGCCGTCTAGCCCCCTGCCCGTACGTCGCTATGCCCTTGATTTTTTAGTAAACAAGAGAACCTACTGCATACAGATACTACAGTACTACACTCATAAGATGTAGAGATTGGTTAGCGGCATTTAAGATATTTTTATCAACAGAAACGTCGCTATGGCTTTGATATTACAACGCTCCTTCGTCGCACTTCTCTAGTAATAATTAAACGCGTTCTTAATCTCTGCCAATTTTTCTTTGTATACTCTTTGATCTCTGCAATTCAATTCTTTAAATTCTTTTATCTATGGTTCATAAACGCTACAACAATGGCGGATAGAAGCGTGTTAAAAAAATCTATTTCGTCTGAGTTTTAAGTGAAAGAACGATACATCAATAGGAAATAATTATTAATATACTTAGTGAAATTGTGTTTACGGTGTTGTGTTAGAATGTAATTTTTTATTTTAAGTGTTAACTAAAGTGTGTAATTGAAGACTATTTTGTGGCACAATGACGCAGTTCTTGCCACCAAATTTATTGGCGCTATTTGCTGCTCGGGACCCCATCCCATACCTCCCGCCGGCAGCGAAGCTCCCTCATGAGAAGAAACAAAAAGGCTACGATGGCGTCGGTGCCTTCCTCAGCGTCTTTGAGGTTAGATAGTTTATGTTAATATCAGACTGCATTTTTGAAGTCATTAGATACATTACTTTGGATCTATGAAGTTTATGTGTAAAATACCATACTTACGTTGATCACTTTATTATATTTTTAATAAATTGAACTGAAAAGTTTTCTCGATATAAACTAATTTCTTCGTAATTTATTTATACATTTATTATAAAATAATAAACTTTGAAATCATATAATAAGCTGTGATTTATATCTACTTAACCCTGAGCGAAGTCCTTATATTTGCTATGAATACCGTCAAAATTTTATCAAAATTTCTCCTTGTGTTTCAATGTCCTGAGAAACCTTGTATTATATACAGTACAGACAGTACACTTGCTGAAATTCTCAATCAACATAATTTTGTATTTTATTTTTTTATTCATGTGAGATTATTAATTACCATGCTGATCATAATAATATTAATAACTTGATATATCTCACACACAGCTATCTGAACCCAAACTAGGTAGAGCCTGTATTTATATTTTACCAAGTACACATATTAAAGATAAATTATACCCAGACACAGAACATAAATGATTATGCTCATCACACAATGATTTGTCCTGGGTTGATCGAACCTACAGCCTTGCTCAGCAGTCAAGAGGATTACCACTAGACCAACAGGCCAGTCATAGTGCTTTAAAAATAGTACTCACAATTAGATTATTTACTGTTTTTAAGCTATGTATAGACATTCAAGTCTTTGGAGAAGTCTGACATGAACAACTAACAAAGAATCCCTTTGTTTAATAATACCATCCTTGTTAGTGTAAAACTTGCTCTCAGACTAAGTTCTGAGAAACCTATAATGTATTTATCCATATCTAAAGGGGCACATTACAAAGTTAAATAATACTAGTCAGGTCACTCTTAGGATGGGTGACCATTCTTAACACATTGAAACCCCTCCGTGCCTCTGAGAGCACGTGAACCCGGAGCCCTCGGTCCTAGCTGTCATACGAACATCTATAGCATTCGTTACTACTGGTCTGGTCTAACTGCAGAACTTCAATCTCGCTTGGTACTTGGGTTGCGGAGGTCTGGAGGCAGTTGCTTCATGTAAAATATTGAAGTTCGGCTGTATATTAGTTACGTTTGAAAGCGACCCTAACTTAGTTGAGAAAAGGCGCAGAGGATGTTGATGTGTGTATTTAGTGATACTAGAGATCGCATCATGGTGGTCGAATTTCGACCATGGCCTATTTCATTGGCCAATATTACTTGACCTGTATAGACTTTTGTACCATGACAGGTCAAAATATATACTGGACACTCATAGCTGTATGTACCCGTTTTTGCATTTTTTTTTTTACTTTGTAGCAAATATTGTAAAAAATTTTTAGCATTCGTCACTTCTTCTCTGTATAAACTATAAGTGTGCGAAATTTCATACTCCTCTGTCCGCCCAATTTTCGTAAAAAGGGATCCAAAGTTTTCGCTTATTAATATGTAGATATAAGTATGTTTATCAGCAATCTGGTTATCATAGTACGGGCTCTGCCTAGTTTGGGATCAGAAAGCCATGTGTGAGGTGTCTCAAGTTATTATTATTTCATAGTAGCTCTTACCTGCTATGCTCGCATTAATATAGATAATATATATCGGAACAGTACTTTTTTTTAGTGAAAGGTATTCTATCTCCTTTTCTATACTCCTGATAATGTATGCAAAATTTTATTGTCATTGGGTAAGTTGTTACAGTGTGGAAAGGTAACAAACATTGAAACTCTGATTCAGTTTATAATTTATAATGCGTTTGTAAACTTTCCTCGTTCTTTCTAACATTTTTAATTGATGCTCTGCTCCTATTGGTCGTAAGATGATGTTGTATAGCCTATAGCCTTCCTCGATAAATGGGCTATCCAACTCTACAAGAATTAGAAGTCACAACAATGCGGGTGGCGGCGGGAGATGCTCCTCCACCACCCCCAGGCCCTGACAGCATTCAACTCACGCAACTACTGTACATAGTGTTAGCTGTGAATAAACAGCATGCTTCTAACTTAAATTGTTATCAGCAACATTTAGTATACCATATATCACTACATATTATAAAACAAAGTCCCCTGCCGCGTCTGTCTGTCTGTCTGTTCACGATTAACCGAAAAACTACTGAACGGATTTTCATGCAGTTTTCACCAATGGACAGAGTGATTCAAGAGGAAGGTTTAAATGTAGTATACATGCATATTATAGTAGAGAAAAGTCGAGAAATTCAAAGATTTGTAATGTCATGTCGTAACAAACATTTTTGTGCGCTTACATAGCAAACGCTGGTTAAACCTTACGAGATAGATCAAATTAATGTACTACGGAATTGTATATCTTGAAAAGATCAATAAAAAAGTCTGCGATGGTGTATGTTTATCTCCTAAGGATAACCCACAGTAACCATTTTTATCTTTTACATATTACAAAAAAAAATATGGGTTATTTATCAAACTATTTTAAACAATACAGTATTATTCCTTATCCAATTAAATACATCAGATACATTGTGCATTTCATGTAGATCAAAATTGCCCTTTACAGCATATCTTTAAAATGAATATCTTAGAAGATATCAGAGATTTAAAAAGCGTGGGCAGAGCGGCTGGCGGGTATGACCGATTTTGATTATTCTTTTTTGTTAGATAGGGTACCTCAAGGGTGGTCCCATGTCAAGGAAGTCAGGATCTGATGATAGGATCCTGATAAAATGTCCTGTTTACTTTTCATTACTCTATGAGGTTCTTGGGTTTAGAATCATCATCAGTTCATGTAGCTGAGCTAATGATGAAGAAAAATCATATTATAAAAATCTTCACTACATATCACTACATATTATAAAACAAAGTCCCCCGCCGCGTCTGTCTGTCTGTTCGCGATAAACTGAAAAACTACTAAACGGATTTTCATGCGGTTTTCACTAATAGACAGAGTGATTCATAAGGAAGGTTTAGGTGTATAATTTGTACCCGTGCGAAGCCGGGGCGGTTGCTAGTTCTTAATCATTATTAATGCCATTGCTACTGATTAGAATATTAAAATAACTAATAATAATTGGAGGCCTGAGGCCTGATGTTGCGTAAAAATTTAATAACTCATCCATCCATGCATTGAGTTAGGAACTTTTTAATAATCCTCCACAATACTGCGGGGTCGCCTGTTGTTTAACATTTGGTTAATTTGGTTAGTCGGTTCTAGTCCGACATACCACCATACTGCTTAGCCCCGTTTGGGTGACAACCTGTGGGGGTTTTCACACTTTAAAGAAAAAAAATATAGTTTAAAAAACTAAAAAACACGCTTTTATAGAAAATTTAACCAAAAAAAATAAAAAATTTAATCGAATTATTGCATTGTCAATCGGTCTTTGACAGGTGTGCAAAATTTGAATGAAATCTGGCCGTTTCAAGTGGGTCAAAATCGCGCCCAAAGGAGTCTGTTACAAACATACAGTGAAGCTAATATAAAGCGTGTGAAAAGGGAATTTTTTGAAAATTAACACTTTTTAGCGGCGTTGTACACTTTTTGGGATAGGTAAAAAATGTTAAACTCGCGTCAGGACACGTGACCTGATCGAAAATTTGTAAGACGGAGCCGAGTTTCTTATATTTAAAAAAATATAACATTCGAAATTCAAACATTTATGAGCGGCCACGAGCGCAGAACTTCCAGTGTACCCTATGTATACATTTAGATACGTTATTACCTACTTTTTATTTTTAACCTAATTATATATATACAGATGTGTGTGTGTATGTATATGCAAATACATTGTGAAGTTATGTTTTCACTTCTGACTGCAGTCCTAAGACTGACTGTTTTTTTTTGAAAACCTATTTTGCATATGAATAACAATTATGTAGTTGAGTGTTATTCATAATAATCATTGTTTGATTGGTTATGTTTATGGAGTCATCATTAATGGTACTAGCAATACCTTACACAGAGTGTTCCACATGGACAAATAGACACTGTGAACACAAAGACATAGGCACACGCTCCATATTACACAGACATACACTTAGACCTGTATCCCTGTAGAGGTAGGCAGAGGTATATAAACACCCACATTTTGCCTAATATGATTTGGTCTCATTCAAGTAATAGGGCAGCTTGTCGTCAACTGGGCACTTTTTGAAATACATATGGGAAAACTTGTAGTAGATATAAAAGGCGTAGGTAAGAAGGGATTCGATTGCACAGATGGGGCAATGGTTTAAGTGGTCACCATTACACCGCGCCAAGTGTTGTGGGTTCAAATCCTACACGGGACAAAAATTTGCATGATCCACAAATAGTTGTCACGAGTCTGGGTGTCCTTTGTGTCCGTTGCTTGAATGTTTGTGAAGCCCCCGACAGGAATATTTCTAATGCGGGAGTTGTGTTTTTAAAATAAAAGAAAAAAAGAAGATAATGATAGCAAAATACTGCTTATATGAATGTATTGGGGAGTGTAGGCACTACAGGATGCTGGCAAGTCCAAGCCCTATAATATATAACATTTGCCTAAGATCCTCTTCTCTTAGTCGTCAGCCTCAATAACCTAATCCTCTTTCTTTTACAGCATCCATCGGAAACTCCACCACCAACACGAGTGGAGACCAGAGAAGAACGTATGGAGAGGCGAAGGAGAGAGAGGGCGGAACAGACAGCGTACAAGCTAGAACAGGAGATTGCATTATGGGATCCTACAACCAATGCAAAGGCCACTATGGATCCATTCAAAACTTTATTTGTGGCTAGAATTGTGAGTAATGTTACATATGTATATTATTAATATTAGGATAAATGTTCCTACAGCGGTTGTCTCATGACCAGTATTGCCAAGCTGCATACGCTTCAACAAGGGTACACAATAAACCTCAGACACAAGGTCTTGTCTGTCAAAAAACGCGCCAATACATAACTAACTACGCCACCCGGCAAAAAAAGTGTCATAATACAAAAACAGCTATTTCGAGAAAACACGACTTTTATGCCAGCGAATTGAACAAAACAGCTCAGTGACAAAGGAAACGATGTTTTTACAGCTGACCAAATGCAACATTTGCTATTAAATGCTTTAAAAATGCCAATGGCTGGTCCATGCGTCATACTCGTGAACGGGTGCTGCTTGGGGTGACTGGTCGGCTTAGTCAGCGATGCTTTAGCCTTATACTATATACTATTATTTTGGTTCGTTCAACTGCAACTCTAGCCTCTTAATCCAGTCACGAATTAGTTTTAACAGTAGACTTTGTAACTGATGTGCACCTTGAATGATTTCTATGTTTAATAGGTTCGAACCTTCAACGGTATCACTGAGTGATATTTTTTGTTTGTGCGTTAGCTTTTGGAGCATTTCAATAAAATGTAATTCAGGTGGCAACAGCTTGCATCATGCTTATCTTTTATGTAACACTAATACCATTGTACCTGAAGATCTGACTTTTAAAAAGAGTGGCCATGAGTTTCTTTGCCAGTATTCTTCTCATAAGGCTCTACGCATTTTGGAAACTGGAAGTTATAGATCGACACAAGCAGGCAGTAGATTTTGGTGTTTTCACCTAATTTACCTCGACAATCCAGTACATGCTGTGGCGTCTATTTGCGTCGATCTATGATTTTTAACAGTAGCTTCAATTTAACGTTCATAAATGTCACTTAGTGTCTTAATTGAATAAATGATTTTGAATTTGAATTTGAATTTGAATTTGTCAAACCGTACCTAACATGTGATGTGGTACTTTTTTGTGATATGACACTTTTTTTTGTGATATGACACTTTTTTTTGTGATGACACTTTTTTTGTGATATGACCCTTTTTTTTTGTGATATGACACTTTTTTTTTTGTGACATGTCACTTTTTTTTGTGATATGACACTTTTTTTTTGTGATATGACACTTTTTTTTTGTGATATGACACTTTTTTTTTGTGATATGACACTTTTTTTTTGTGATATGACACTTTTTTTGTGATATGACACTTTTTTTGCCGGGTGGCGAAGTCTTGAAAGTTGAAAGAAAAAATTTAAACAATTAAAAATATGTAATTGTTTTTGAACTCGCGACTACACATTATGTGAGTGAGTCTACCCTTGACCACGATTGGTGCAATTCGATCGAAATGTCGCGTATAATAAGGTATTTGTACTTTGTAATTATAATCGCGATTAAATCCCATTTTACACATTTACTTCTAATTGTCGTATCACAATGAAACTTTGTAATTTGAACCAGGTGACACTGGCCGTCGTTTCGACCAGGAGACATACATTAACGGAACTACTTTTTTTTTAATAGTTTTTTTTTATGGAATAGGGGGCAAACGAGCAGACGGGTCACCTGATGGTAAGTGACTACCGTCACCGTCACTATATGTCACAACTAGTTACTTGTGTGTACATGTAACCCAATTAATAATTGAATTACAAAATAATTTTAATAAAATGTAATATTATTATATATCATTCATTACACTGTATTCAATTACATTGTAATAAGAATTACTTTGGATGTGAAATGAAATGAATTACAATGTATTAAAAAAAAAATCAATAACAAATTATAATGTAACTGTAATTATTAATCCAATTACTTTTTAACCGACTTCAAAAAAGGAGGAGGTTCTCAATTCGACAGTATGTTTTTTTTTTTAAGTTTGTTACCTCAGAACTTTCGACTGGGTGAACCGATTTTGATGATTCTTTTTTTATTTGAAAGCTGGTGCTTCCCGTGTGGTCCCATTTCAATTTGGTCCAGTTCTGACAATGGGATCCATGAGAAAACCATATATAAGTCTTTTATGGAATAGATTTTTTTGTTGAAGTCGGTTTTTTTTCAAAGAATTATTGCCCATCACTGTCTGCGACTCAAGAGTCACAAGTGCGTTGCCGGCCTTTAAGGTGGGAGTAGGGGAAGAGAAGGAGAGGAAGTGAGAGAGGGAAAGGGGAAGGGTTAGGTTAGGTTAGGTTAGGGCCTCCGGTAAGCCGGTAACTTCACTCAATCGGCGAAAAGCAATGCAACCATTGCTTCACTGTCGGTTTTCTGTGAGGCCATAGTATCACTCCGGTCGAGCCGGCGCATACGTGCCGAAGCATGGCTCTCCCACGAAAAATTGTTTTGATATCTTTGAAAATCATTAGACACACTGGTAATGGTGGTAATTTCTATTAATATAATTGATGATATGAATACTTCAGTGTGTATGTACATTATAATGCATAAGTATGTTTTTTTTTACATTAGCGAAGTAATGTATTTTTGTATTTACAGAATTACGACACATCTGAGTCTAAGCTAAGGAGAGAGTTCGAAGGCTATGGAGCTATTAAAAAAGTAAGTTTATCGTATCATCCCACTTATATTATAAATGTGATAGTTTGGATGGATAGATGGATGTTTGTTACTCTTTCACGCAAAAACCACTGAACCGATTGCGATGAAACTTGGTATGTAGATAGCTGGAGACCTGGATTAACGCATAGGCTACTTTTTATCTCGATATTCCCACGGGATCGGGACTTACGCGGGTGAAACCGCGGGGCGCTGCTAGTACATAATAAAAACTAGAAGAAAAATTTAAAGGTGACTTGATTTAGACTGTTCTTAGATATAATTCAAGAAAATCTGTTCACCAGTTCGAACACCATCAGCTCTTTTGTAATCGTTGAAGGCATTTTTTAAGTCGGAGCTATTTAAAATTTGTTTAATGAAATGTTTTATCCACAGATATGCATGATATTCAACAAAGACAACGCCAAGCCGCGCGGCTACGCGTTCATCGAATATGAGCACGAGCGGGACATGCACTGTGAGTACACTGTCTCTCTCTCGCTATACAGGTGGTACTGTGTTGGCGCTGTGCTATTTGTCACTGGCAATATTAAAAAAAAAAAATACTATAAAAAAAACATCACTAACTTCAATGCGCAAGTCATGATAAATTATAATAACCCTTTAATATTCTACCCTTAATTGGAACCGAGCTCGAGTACATACATACATTTAAATGACCAAAATAATGATTGAATTCGGTTCAGAAATGGCAAAGATATCGCGTAACATATACACGAAAAAAAACAGGCGAATAAAATTGAGAACCTCCTTTTTGAAATCTGTAAGAAAAACTTTTAAACCATTGTAATAATAATACAAAATTTTAACAAAAAAAAAACCGCCTTCAATGGTTTTCTCATGGATGCCATTGTCAGAACTGGACCAAATCGAAATGGGACCACACGGAAAGCACCAGCTTTCAAATAAAAAAAGAATCATCAAAGTCGGTTCACCCAGTCGAAAGTTCTGAGGTAACAAACATAAATAAAAAATACAGTCGAATTGAGAACCTCCTCCTTTTTTGAAGTCGGTTAAAAGGCGTAGTGGTTGAAGCATAGGACTTTCATAGGAAAATTTGTAATTCCAACTCATTTCAGTATAGCATCGAGAGCGAAATATTTATATTAGAATACTAGCAATCCGCCCCGGCTTCGCACGGGTAGCAGAGGAGACATCTTCAACACTCATTAACATATTTCAATCAATTTACACAAAATCTTACATATAAACCTTCCTCATGAATCACTCTGTCTATTAGTGAAAACCGCATGAAAATCCGTGCAGTAGTTTTTGAGTTTATCGCAGACAGACGCGGCGGAGGATTTTGTTTTATAATATGTAGTGATTAACTTTCGTGCGTGGTATTCATATTTATTAAGAACTAGCAACCCACCCCGGCTTCGCACGGGTACAAATTATCTATATATTAATACGTGAAGCTAGAAGTTTGGATCCCTTTTTACGAAAATTGAGCGGACGGAGGAGTATGAAATTTCGCACACTTATAGTTTATACAGAGAAGAAGTGACGAATGCTGAAATTTTTGAACAATATTTGCTACAAAGTTAAAAAAAAATGCAAAAACGGGTACATACAGCTATGAGTGTCCAGTATATATTTTGACCTGTCATGGTACAAAAGTCTATACAATGACAGGCCAAGTAATATTGGCCAATGAAATAAACCATGGTAGAAATTCGACCACCACGCGATCTCTGGTACACATAAACCTTGTATTTCCTAATGAATCAATTTGTATATTAGTGAAAATCGCACGAAAATCCGTTCAGTAGATTTTGCAGTATATCGCGAAAACAGATAGACAGACAGACGCGGCGGGGGACTTTGTTTTATAATATGTAGTCAAATATTTTATTCACGTGTATATTTCGGGGATGCGCGATTAGTTTCATACCTGACAAGGCCCGTTATCAGTGTCAGGCGCTGCACTCTACAGACACCAAGTCACAAAACCCACCCATAATATCCTACTAATATTATAAACGTGAAAGTCTTTGAGGATGTATGGATGTTTGTTACTCTTTCACGCAAAAACTACTGAACCGATTGCAATAGAACTTGGTATGTAGAAAAAAAATATGAATATAAAACTAAAAAAATACACGTGATTTTGGCTAGAGGGGGGGGGGGGGGGTTAAACCTCACCACGTAGGGATTAAAATGTTGCTAAAAAACATCACGTGATTAATGGACGACCCCTTACGCGGGTAAAACCGCAAGGCTCAGCTAGTCCTTTATAAATATGAAAAATATCCGGTTCTATGGGTTAAAAAGAACATCAGTAACATGCAACTCTATGGAAATAACCCTCAAAAATATTTAAGAAAGTAAGGTATTAAACTCTCTCAGAAATTACATATTGCGTAAATGTGAGATAAATAATTATGCTTTTTTTGACATCGATGCTTTACTGGAGCGGGTTAGAATCCGCAACCTCTCGATCGGAAGCCCATGATCTTAGTCCATGCTACTCACATTAACATATTCAATTAAGTCCCGGTGACTAGTGTTGGATTTAGTCCGTTGAACTTCTATTAAGTCGCAGTGACTAATTTACCTGAAATTAACGCATGAATCTAATGTGTCAAAGAAGCTTTACCTGAAGTTTTATACCATAGTAATATTATATAGAACAAATTAATATTTTTAAAACAGTGACATCTCAGCACATCGTCCAACATAAGTAACCTTTTGTATAATTAAAATATTTTTAACAACGTTATAACATATTTCACCAGTTTCGAAACCACAGTGCTAATAATAACAGTTTTGTAATAATAAATATGTTATAATGGTAGCCTCCCTGCGTTTCAGTTTGCGCGGGAGTTCAAAACGTTCTCGGAGGAGAAAATATGCTAGCAAGTCATAAAATTAACTATGTAAAGCTTATGCAAGCTATACCTTATAACACATTCTGAATTCAAGTGAAATCTTTCATTCGGCTAGCTTCAGATTTTACGTGATGGACTTAATCCAAATGACTAGGTTTAGATTTTACATGGTGGACTAAGTCCAAGAGACTAACTTTGACTCTTACGTGTTGTATTTAAGACTGAGTCCAAGGGTCTAACTAGAGTTTAGTCATAGCAACTAATTTCAGGGATTTTACGTCACGGTAATAAACTCGTTTTACTTGAAGAAACTGGGTTGATAGGCTGCAAAAGATTTTGTCAATTTTATTAAAACTAAAAAAGGTTTTTAAGTCTTGTTTTCCGTATTTTGGTTATACTTTGGATTTAGATACAGTTTTTTTAACTAAGACGGTAGGCAGATATTTTCATAATGTTACGCTTTAATAACGTCTAGATTTTCAAATGTCTTTCACTGTATTGCCGACAAACTTACTTTTACAGTAATGGTTTTACGCAAACACTGAATAACAACAACAGCACTGTTCTGCCACCAAGAGATTTGTTACAGGACTCATTCGCAAATTCACTCTAACGCTCTTCAATCAAAGCTGTCTGTCCGTGTTGCTTCCCCTAGACAACCTTGACTTATTCTAGCTGGTATAACCGCTATCATAAACGAAACTTTTTGCATGCCTGGTGGGGCAATGGTTTAAGGCGGTCACCTCGCCACTACGCCGCGCCGAGTGTTGTGGGTTCAAATCCCACACGGGACAAAAATTTGTGTGATCCACAAATAGTTGTCCCGAGTCTGGGTGTTCTTTGTGTCCGTTGTTTGAATGTTTGTGAAAGCTCCCGGAATATTCCTGATGCGGGAGTTGCCTTTAAAAAAAATAAAAAAAGTGCAGCTAAGAAATTTTTCTCCTCCGAGAACGTCCAAAAATAAAGGCCTTCACACGCTAGCTACTTTGATACAACAGCGCGATTCGGCGACTAATTACACAACATGAATACAGTCCCCCAATCGTAACGAAAAGTAGCTGTTAATTTACAAGTATAATAAGGTAACGGATTATTGGCTTTTTAATACATATTATTTGATTTAGATTTTCAGTTTGCAAACAAAATTATCATGTACCTAATTAAACTTGTAAAGTAACCGTGCGAAAGACTGACACTCGCAGTGTCCGTATTACTGTACAGTGAGGTCACGTGATCGCTTTATGAATTGCCACAATCACCATAGTGTCACACCACCTTATAAATACAGGGTGTAAGGACGGCGTACCGAAAATTGATATAGTGGACTCCGACCATTATTCTGAGCAACAAATCTAAAAAGTTCAACTTTACTAATACATAATAATTTGTTAGTTAAAAATGCCAACATAGTGAATAAATAGATAATTTACTAAACAATATCAAAGAATACCAAATACCGCCGAAAAACTGCAATTGAAATTTTTTGAACGACAAACATTTCATGCGATTGCATGTCTTGCTTGCGCGGACTGTTACAAGTCACAAGTCCGCACCTTGTACGATGTCGCGGTGTAATTGCATTGGCAGTCGTACATTGCGTAGCGTGAATAAAATTAATCGTTTTAAATCCTTAATCTCGCATTTCTATAATGAACTGAAAGACATAACATAAAAATTTTCCGTTACGCCGTCCTTTGCATTTGAATCACTGAACGGTCAGGTCACGTGACCCTACAGTCGGGTTACGGCACTGTGCCAGTGTAAGGGCGTGCACACACTTGCGGTACATGATTAATAAGTTCGTTTTCTTTTCCGAACCAGACTTGCCGTAGACCTACCCACAAACCGAGATTACTCCATAGGTTTGTATGTGGTAAGATGCCAACATACAATTTATGTTAGGACAATAGTGCAATGGTAATAATTGTATGTTACTGTAAGAGCCCGGAGCTTGGATCGGTTTTAATATTTACTGGCGGATCGTATTTTTTTAATGTGTAGTTTTTAAGTTCAAAAGTAAAACGTTTGTGTAAGTTTAAAAAGAAAATGTTTTAAAAAACTTAAGTTATTGTGTATGGATATTGAAAGTAGAGATTTGGTTCATATTATACATATACACATATACATACGGATAGTTAATTAGGTACCTGAAAATAGACTTTTTAAGAGATTCTATACGAGACTTCGTTCAAGAATTTTGACATATTAATTTTCTTTGTTTTTAAATATTATAAATTTTACGATTTGCTAGTAAATGTTTAAAAAAAGTCTTGCATTCGGTATTTTGCAGTAACATATACGCGACGACTAAGAGTTCAAAACACCATGGTTTATATAATTAAAAATAAATTTCTTTATTTTAAATTGGTCATGATTATCGGATGGCAACACCAAAAGGCGAGTATAGATATATTTTAAACAGTAGCCCAAAATATTATACTGACGGGCTATTGTGGTGTCGGGCAAGAAATTAGGTCAAAACTAATTTCTTTTCTTTAAATGACCGCCCCAGTAGTGTCCAATAAAATAAGTGTTTTAGCTTTTTTTTTAAGTACTCAATGTGGTAAAGTCAAAATTTTCAAATAAGTAGTATTGTCACTAAGTGTCTAGTATATAATTTAAATAAAAAATGCGCATGGACAAAGTAAGTAAAAGCGCACCAGGTAATGTGTTACAATCGCCGTTTTACGGATATTACGGATAATAACCGCGATGTTTTTCGTAAGTAAAAATCTGGTTAATTTGAAACGGTAGGTATAAATGTCATGGTGGGTATGTTTTTTAATATTTTCAACTATTGGTACTCGGCTTGTACGGTAGGTATACTAAAAGTAGGTATAAAATATATTTTTATTATTATTGCCAATGTTACGCACTTTGACCGGGCAAAGTGACGTGTTCGGTCAAAGCAGGTGAGTCGGAAGGTGCGCGAATACGTTTTGCAGGTGACACTAAATGGTAAAAGTACAATATTGTCTCTAAAGATGTTGGAATTGAATATTTGCTGTGATTTTTCAAACATCGGATTTACATAAAATTCTTAATTTAGACACTACGTGCTTTGAATATTTAAAAGGGTTCTCCAATGATTCTTCACATGAACTCAGGTTACATATTTTATATTTAAGCAGTCACAGTCTCCGTACACTATGCAGTTTTATATCATACATTCGACGCGCAACATGCGACTATACATTCATAAATAAGGTAAATCGCTAGTATATGGAGACACTAAGTGATTGCAAAAATAAAATGTTTAAATACTGAAATTAAATTATTTTGTGAACGTCTAAATTAAATTACCTTTAATTTTAATGTCGCTATTTCGCATAATACCCACAATCAATTTGTTTACAAATTTCTAACTTGTAAAGAAATTAAGACGTTGACAAAATAAGCTTTACATAGGCAGGCGTACGTGGTTTTAAATGGAAATTACACAAAATACCCTAGTGTTGATATTTTTGGATTCATATTTTTCTTTAATTTCTATCTTTTTGTGATAAGTCAAATTAGTTGCTACTTACCAAAATAATTTAACTGTTTAGTGTAAAGTATACGTATATGCTAGTTGATTAAAAAAATATGAAGTGAGAGATAAGATCATCGTAATTAGGAAAAATTATGTATCCAAAGAAATTAAATATCACTCGAACCACGTTCATCTGCCTACTTCTCTTCAAGAGATTTCATTGCTCCCATATGTTACAGCCGCTTACAAGCACGCCGATGGAAAGAAAATTGACGGCAAGAGAGTTTTAGTCGACGTGGAAAGAGCTCGCACTGTCAAGGGTTGGTTGCCGAGGAGACTGGGTGAGTATACCTTCATTGGAACTCGTGTTTACTGTGATCGTAGTCCTTTTCACTCGACTGCGGCCTTAGCCCAATAGTAGGGTCATGTGTTTGACCTATATGTATGTGGGTATGTCCGTTTCTTTGTTCCCTCGTAACTACTAAACGAATGAACATACTTCAAGTGGCGCAAGTGTCACAGTTTACATTCGAATTTAAAAGGGTG
>OY982589.1:55000-415644 GCA_963859945.1 Euplagia quadripunctaria | reverse complement strand
CTCGCACTCCCCTTGAAGTTAAATTAACAATAACATTAAAAATAAATATAAATACTAATAATCACACCTATGTATAATATCTGTAAACACACCGATATACCTATAACCATAGTTATATTTGTTTGTGATCACACTTGTTAACCTATGCATAAACAAATATACTATATCATTCAATCACAGTAGTTTGAGAGCGTTTAACCTTAATCACGCTAAAGTGATCGTAAATAAGGGATCGTTCATTAATAACGTGAGACTCGAAAGGGGGGTTCAGAAAAAAATCACGTAATGTCACAAGAGTGTGGTCAGATATCACGTACATGTATTTTTTCGTAGCAAACGCAATTTATAAACCGAAAGAAGCGCCTGACCGTGACTCGCCGTTGCCAGGCAACGATTTCCTCGTCCGCCGTTTGTCGTTTGATTTTCACCTGATTATACCTTTCCTTTATTATTTTTATGCTTGTCAGAAACAATCTTCAACCGTAATGTCTGTCTGGACATTTTTATCGCCTAATTTTCCAGCCATAGTAGTTTTATAATTTATTTATTCAGAAACAATCAAATAATTGTGTTTGAATGCATAACAATTAATAATAATACAATACATTTAAAAATAAAAAATACAATTAAATTAAAATGTAAATAGCATAATAATAAAAAAAAAAAATAGATTTTACAATATGTCATGCAAAATCCAAAAAAACAATTAAGCCATGTCATAATTTAAAATATTAAACACATGTCTACCAAAAATGGTATGGCATATATTTGAATTGAAAAATTCATTGATGGAATAATAATTACTTTCCAATAAGAAGACTACGTTTTCGGTTAAATAAGGAAGTTCTGTAAATAATCTCTTCAATTTTTATCTTTTCCGGTAAACAATCATAAAGTTTAATGGATTGATATTGAACACAGTGCCGAGCTATATTCAAACTAGGGCTTATTGTATGTTTTAGATGTTTCTTCCGCGTACACGCTCTAACTAACCTTTCTTCGTGAGTTTCAATTTTGTGTATAAATTTGGATAAATAACACAATGTTGTTAATATATACATTACATTAAAGAAAATATTTTGAATTTTTTTAAGATACTTTGTACTAAAAAAAATACACGTGACTTCGTGTCTGACTGTCTAAAACCTCACCACGTATCATCAGAGGAGAGGGCGGGGGTTAAAAAGTTGCTAAAAATCATCACGTGATTAATGGACGACCCCTAAACGATACTATATCGATTTTTATACCATTGTGAACACAATCTCAAAGATGATCATTTACAATGTTTTAAAATTAAAAAAAATATATCACAACAGGTATTTATGTAATTTATTATCATTTTATTTACATTTAACCTAATTTTATCTTTAAACTAACCATAATAATAGTTATTGTATACACATACAAAGACCAAAGAATAGATAGAGGCTGGTTGTTTGACGGACTTTTCATATAAAATTATCACCATTCGCATCAGTTTCGAAATGATTGAACAAGCATATGATCGATCAATCGATGATATGATAGATAAATTGAGGAATGATGAGATAAGAAAGCGGTGAAATAAGATTCAGTGACAAGAATTGAAACATTAATGTAGTATGTGTAATTCGGTAGCGTAATGGCTAAGGCGTCAGACTTGCGATCAAGTGGTTGCGGGTTCGAACCCCACCCAGTGCACTACCGTCGTGAACCCACTCCTAACACAAGCGTTAAGCTTAGCTGGAGGGGTTAACGAGATTACTAGTAATGTGTGACCCACGTTACTAGTAATCTTTATTGCGATAATTTCAACAGATTGGAAGAATGAACGAAGAACGAATGTCTAAAATAATGTCATTTGAGTTAAGCATTTTCTAACTTCATTTTCACAACATTGTCAGTTTTGAGTCGTGGCCAGAGTTTGGAGTCATGGAGCTAGGAGTCCGTGATTACCGACTTATCCAGTTTACTGGTCAACTCAAAACTGAAATGGGTCTTTCGTATAAAGACCACCCTGGACTCCTACATGGGCCTTGCCCAGTTTGAATTTATGGAGACTTGGATCGACGTGCAAGTGTCTATTTGCAAAATTGGCTTCTGTGAGTGGGCGAGTCAATGCGAAAAGGCTCCGAAAGACATATATTGAGCCGATCAGCAGTATACTGAAGGAAGTTTTTTCCGTGGGAGAGGCATGCTTCAGCACGTATGGGACGTGAAACCATGGCCTCACAGAAAACTGGCGGTGAAGCATTGCTTTTTGCCGAGTGTGCGAGGTTACCGGAGGTCCTAACCCTTCCCTCTCCCCTCCTTTACCCCTATTTCCCCCCTTCCCTTACTCCTACCTTAAAGGCTGGCAAAGCACTTGTGACTCTTGAGTTGCAAGTGCCCATGGGCGGCGGTAGTCATTTACCATCAGGTGACCCGTCTGCTCGTTTGCTTGCCCCCTATACCATAAAAAAGGCCAAGTCAAAAGCACTCGTAACCGGCGAGTGTGTGTGAATGATGTATGAAATGTCGAATGTATGAAAGGTCTGTGGAATGTTGAAGAGGCACAAAATGGTACTCAGTCGTGTCTGCCTACCCCGATCGGGAATAAGGCGCGAGTCTCTATGTATGTCTGTATTAGCATCGAAAAATACCCTAGCATAGCTATTTATACCCAATTTATTAATATAATATGAATATGTTTTCGGCCTAGGTCTTGCCATGGACGGGAGTGAGTTATATTACCATTGTGAAATCTCAGTCTCAAATCTCTTTCTCTTTCTAAATTCGCTCTTCGTATCTCCTCGGAAAACTAAAAGATCTATGATCACTCTTTCTATCGCTAAAAAAAAAAACTATTTAAATTATTATCCACATATCAATTGCAGTAATGTCACAGATTAATTAATAGAATAACAGATGGCTCACTGTTACATTGTAACTGTAAAATGCCTTCATTTAAATAAATATCAATTCTCGCTACAAACGTATAAAGTTCAGTATTGTTTGCCAATACACTAATTTAGATAAAAGATAAATAGAAGTTGCACTTGCAACGTAATGTGTGCCTAATAACTGAGCGTGTGATTACCATCGATCAATAGTTCTCGCGATGCCGCCATAGATGTCATTAATCCGCTTACAATGTAAAAGTGGTAAACAACTTACTGAGCCACTGTTTGGCGGTCATCCGACGAAGGTTAATTTCAGTATTACATCGCTAAGTAAGAAAGGCCTGGGTAATGAGTTACGTTTCGATTGAAAATGCAATGTCACAGAAAGAAGTTTGGCTCCATTCATTATGGTTGATCTGTACGATGACTGACGTGTGCGTCATGCTCGTGAACGTGTGATGTTGGGGCTCGCTATCTCCGGACTGCTATTATTTTTATATAGTAGTAATTTGCGTGTCTGTTTATACAATATTGTCCTCACAAATGTAATTACAATTAATGTTGACTGGCCTGTTGGTCTAGTGGTTAGTAACCCTGACTGCTAAGCCAGAGGTCGTGGGTACGATTCCCACCCAGGACAAATAATTGTGTGATGAGCACGATAATTTGTTCTGTGTCTGGGTGTAATTTATCTATAATAGGTGTGTTTAGTAATATATAAGTATGTTTATCAGCAGTCTGGTTACCATAGTACAGGCTCTGCCTATTTTGGGATCAGACGGCCGTGTGTGAGACGGGTGGAGTTATTATTATAAGATAAAAAGAGTGTACCTGAAGTTTATTGCCTGTTCTTCTCCATAGGATCTACGTATTGGAACAGGCAACTAGCTTTACGACTGACTTAGTCTGACGGACTCCTGACAAATTTAGAAATAATTTTATAAAAATACAGTATGAGGTATCTAACAGCTTCCCGTAACTAACGAATTAACCATGTGAACAAATCTCGGAGGTCAATTTAAACCTACTCCTAATTGTCGTATCGAAATTAAATTTTGTATGTATATGTCGTTATGGCAAAACTATAATTTGGCATCTTGAATAGTAGAACTCTTCAGTGACTACAAGTAATCCCCTTGAGCAGTGGCGGATTTACCAGCAGGCTGAGTAGGCGGCAGAATGTAAGGGCGGCAAATCCAAAAAAAACTGGGGGTATCGAATTATACTAGAGGTGGGTAGGGGCGGCAAAATTTAAATAGCCTACTGGCGGCAAGTTTGTTCATCCACTACTGCCCTTGAGCTTGGGCTAATATGATTCATTTTCACGAGTCCAGTAAGTACGATGGTCTGATGACAAAGCCAGAAGATGAATAGTTCAACGTTTTTTAGGGTTCCGTACCCAAAGAGTTAAAACGGAACCCTATTACTAAGACTCCACTGTCCGTCCGTCTGTCACCAGGCTGTATCTTATGATCCGTAATAGGTAGACAGTTTTCACAGAATGTGTATATCTGTTGCCGCTATCCCAACAAATAATAAAAATAAATAAATTAAAAATTAAAGGGAGCTCCCCTACTAGAGACGTATTTTTTTGACTTATAGTATTAAATCTTGTACGATGGTGTGGAATCCTTCATGCGCGAGTCCGACTCGCACTTGGCCGGTTTTTTTACTTTTTTAATTCGGTTCGCCATATTATTTATACACTTATAGAAGATGTCGGTGTAATGATGTAATTTACCAACAGATGGCGCTATTTTATATAAAATTATCTACATTCCAGACTATCCCGAGTTCAACCTGCCCGTCATGGATGTACAGATCAAGCAGGAGCCCCACGACCACGAGAACAAGTACAACCCAGAAGACACGAACGGAGACGACGATTACAACTATTAGCTGCGTTGTCCGACTCCCAAAATTAGTCATCTCCCCCCACCACCTTCCAGATGGAAATGTGTGTGTAGGCTGTCAATACTCGTAAAACATATGGACACTGTATTACCGTACTTAGTGAGTATGGAAAATTGTTGAAATCTATAAGATTTGGTGTGAGAAGTTCAGAATATATAAGTGTGATTTTTTATCATATTATTTCTGGTACAGAATGATATGTCCACAGCAGCATCCATCAAGATTCACCATCTTTTTATGACTGTATTCACCCTTTCGATTCATTAGTTTTAGAAATCCACTAAATTATTT
This sequence comes from Euplagia quadripunctaria, assembly GCA_963859945.1. Classification (NCBI taxonomy): domain Eukaryota; kingdom Metazoa; phylum Arthropoda; class Insecta; order Lepidoptera; family Erebidae; genus Euplagia; species Euplagia quadripunctaria. The sequence goes on along the minus strand of OY982589.1, from coordinate 410,575 downwards.
AGTTTTTTTTCAGTTATCCATTAATGGATATAAAAATTATAACCACTAAGGTTAGAATTATTAGTTTACTAATCCACTAAGGGATTCGAGTATACATTTCTGATCATTAGTCCCAAAGGGTTTTAAGTATTAATATAAATAACTCTGCGACCTACTGTTGTAACTGCTGACCGTCTGCGAGTGCACTAGTTTGATACCATAGTGGTAGTTACAATACTTTCTAGGATACGGTAACGTCTTACCACCAGAGCGTGCACTAGTTTGACACAACAGTGGTGTAAACAAAGTCAAAGTTTCCAATCAAGTACTAGGCTCGCAGCAATGACAAGGAGTTCTAAATTCATACTTATTTGTAATCGATGACGTAGTAACGCTCTGTTGTTAGAGCGAGACGAATGGAGTGCGGTGTAAGGTGCGGGGGAGGGAGAGAGAGAGTATACTTTAATGTAATAAATATATAAGTGAGTGTTCCAAGCAGTGACGCTCGTCTAGGATACGCCGCTGTCGTATGATGTCCACGTAGAGTAAGTTCTGATTAAATAAATATTATGAGATACATTACTGGCTCTTATTATTACATTCCCACTCATGAGTAACATGACATATAACTGACATATAATGAATGTCATATAATGACATATAACATGACATAATGAAATATAACATGTGCACCTCTGAGAGGCAGTTTACACACATGGCAACACACTCCGGTGAGTTCTGGCCAATATCTGGGGTTGAGGAGAGCTTTCCTATCGTCTCTAGGATATCTGGGTTCTTTGTGATCAATGTTACGGGTTAGACCCAATTGTAAGTCTGTGCCAATAGTCGCCGCCCTAGAGACATGAAAATTAGGGAAACTTTCCCTAATTGGTGATCGATGCCATCAAGCCGAAACTTGGCTTAAAATTAAGAAAAAAATACGCATATTTACATCCTGACGTCTCTAGAAACACTGTAATTTAAAAAGTATTGGTTTTACAGAAAAATGTTTCGAGTAAGAGCTGTTCAGGAGACAGTTTTACATAATTATGGATTAATGATTTTAAAAAATCAAAAAAATATTTTTACTGTTTATTTTTGGCTCTGAACCTGGAATCGGAAAAAACGGAAAAGTATCTTAAAGACGTGGGATTTAATGAAAATCGGGTATTTCGTAGATATTGTTATTAACAAAGTCCTCCTAGTCCGATCGATTTCAAAATGGCGGCCTACTGCAAAATTGTTAACTAAAAAATTTAATAAGCAATAACTTGTGTGGCAGCAGTCAGATCTAAACCATTTTTTTTGCAGTCTGTAGGTACTAATAAGCCATTTAAGTCCAAAACTTAAAAAAAATTATAAACAAAATTGTTACCTATTAAATAAAAGTATAAACGCATGTCTGTATCTTCGCGAATTTTGCACTAAAAATTTTTAAATAAATTTCATGTATTTGCACTTATTTTTTCAGGAATTTACAAAAAAATAATATTCTATTTAAGATAGATTTTTTTTTCAACTAGGCATAGCGATCGCTGTTGTGTATTTTGACTTCGTACCGGGCTAGTTCTTTTCTTCAATACTTATTTATGCGATACGATCCTTTTGCCACAAACGATGTCAATGAACTGCGCAACACGCGCCAGCTGCGGCTACTGCGTACTTCCGCCAGCAGCGCAACGCGCATGCGCAGTAGCTTCAATCTGAGAGAGACCTTTCAGTCACATTAGTTGTATTATTAGTTAAGGGCGACCAATAAATCACCCACGACGATGCGGTTTCCACATTCCTATGTATTTTTTCGTGCAATTACTGTAAAACGGTTAAATTAGCATTTTTTGCGTCAGTATTTGGTTCACGAGTCCCCGAGTATTACTTATTTTTGGTATTATCGTTAATTTTTTTCTTGGAAGTCCTATTTAAGTACGTCTCGGCAGAAGGAGACGAGCTGAATTAGTATTTTCAGACGATAAACACTCATAAATGCTACTCCGATATGTATCCGACGGTGATGTAGGTACAGGATATTCATGAAAACCAGGAATGTTATGGAACTCGGTAATCGAAACTATAAGAAACCGTATCCAATTCTGATAGTTCTATACGGCTGAAATGTTGAAAAGCCTATAATCACTTATCAGAATAATTGTTATTTTAGTGATTTTACTACTAACTACAACTACTAAACTATCTGTATTTTCCTGTTACAATTCCTTATAAATCTAATATCCGTAACTGAAACTATCCGACATTATCGATATATCCGAAATAATCTTCATATCCGAAACCGAGATAATATTCGTATATCCGTATCCCAAATTTCATATCCATAACGTCCTTGATGCAAACACCTGATAGAGTTTATTGAACCTATATTGGATCAGGATTAAGAGATAGCAGTAACGATCTCTGACTCTTCAGAATCAACAATTTAAAGATCGATTTCGAGAATTCTTAATTATTTTTAACTAATAAAATCAGTCAAAACTCCTTTTGACCACTAGCTTAGGTTAGGTTGATGTCGTAATGAAGCTGTTCCCGGATCCCTCCTACTTAAGGCGCAGTACGGCACACCGTGTGGTTTTAGTCGGTTCGATTCCGACACACCGCCCCACCGAAAACCCCGGTGGGGTGACGGCCCGAGGAGGTTTCTACACGCACAAAAAAAAAAAAAAAGGGTCTATGTTACAGGTAACTTATTAAAGTAAAAATAAAACAAATGCTCAATATTATAAAGGCACTTTTATTTTCAACTTGGCAATAAATAAAAAAAAATCACAATCATTATTGCATTATTGTTGTACAACACAACAGTTATCTAAATACAAATATATTGCAATGATGTGAGCAGTTTTAGCGGCTGTAGTGTAATGGGTAAAATGTCAAGACTTCCTATCAAGTAGTGTTGTTCCAATAGTATTAGTCTATCGATAATATTGTAATGCTATGTGCCTGTGGAAATCAGTCATACTATGGATAGTCCTATCGAAAATATCGACTTTGATAATACTATCGATAGTATTGATTGATACTTTAATAGGATAGATAGTAATATACTTCAGTAGTATCTATACTATCGATCTCTAGTAATAGTATTATTATGTTGACTATCGATACTACTGAAAGTGTCGATATACTAACTTTTTTGAGAGCACTATCGAAAAAATTACTATTTTTATATCGATAGGGAAACTATCGCAACAACACTGCTATCAAGTGGTTGTGGGATCGAACCCACCCAGTAGGAACACAACCGACGTGAACCCACTCCTAACATTTAACTTAACTGGAGGGGTTCACACCGATGTTGATCTGGTGGAGGTGAAGAGGCCATATACAGACCCACAACTTATAAGGTAGAGAGGTTCTGGAGTGGAGGGGAGCGGGAATTGCATGGTAAGTACTTGAACTGGTAAGCGAAGCGTGAGAAAGACTGGAAGGCTCTTAGGAGAAGAACTAATTTTTATTATTAAATCAATGTCTGTGTTATATATACAATATATAAAAAACAATAAAAAAAACATATTTTATTATGCATAAAAATGGCGGTCACACTCCGTCCATATTCAACAAGTAATTATTAAAATAAGGTTTCATGTAACAAATGGAATGGTTTAATTGGATACATTCTCAAAATCCGCTACTATGCTTAAACATTACCCCTCGAAAAACCCTGCCGACCCGAGAGTCAAACACGTACCGGGATCTTAGAAAAGAGCGTACATATCATAGCGTCACCTTTATATACTGGTTTGGGACAAAAAGAAATATTACGTACGTATGTAAAAAAATTCAAATAATTATAACAAATAAAACCCATATCACCGAAACAGGTGTCATAGTCACTGTCTATCCATATGCGTCCATTAGACGCTCATGCGAACGTCAATCATTACCTTTTGGTAATGATTGACGTTTGCATGAGCGTCAGCGTGCATGATTCATGGATCGGTTCGTTGGTGATTGATGAAATATTATCGACAGTAAATCTCATCATGCAACCGTCAGTCACTGCATTAGACGATAGGTTATTCGTCAATCACCGTTTTGATTGTGGCAAAACTGACAGCAAAACCAACCGTGTTATGGGCGCCATACAGGGAGAATATGGTGTGAAGGTTATGGGTAAAAAGTCTTTTATTAAAAATATTTTTATATACCTACTAACTTTCGCGTTCCATGATAATATAATTATGTTGAGGGGAATTACCGCCATCAGATTTAAATTGTATTAGATACCATACCATGACCGGTCAGCTTGCGCAACCACGGCCAGTGCAATCTGCTCGAAACAACAGGCATATCTTCAAATCAAAGGTATATAACACCTTTGAAGTACGTGATCGCATTAATTCCCGTCAACACAATTACAAACATTTGTGTTTTTAATAAACTTAAATAGAAAAAGTTCATTCAAACTGAGACATTTTTAATATACGCAAAATTATCAATACACATTGAAACTTCAATTTTAACGCAAATTGAACTAAAAACAAGATTAAATTTTATTTGTAGTACATACTGTAGTCGGTAAACCCAAGACTACTCCCATTTATTCATTGTTTTCATCATCATCATCAGGATTTTTTACCCCGCATGTGATGTCAATCAAAGTGTACGTGATGTACTTTACATTAAAGTTCGTTATACATATACGAAACATGTATGTTTGTTAGAAAACACCTAGATTTATTTACCGCGGCAAGTGATATAAATCCGCCGCCGCCCGGCGTCCGTTGACCCGAGCGTTCATTTAACTGTACTAACACGACGAAGCGTGAAAAATGCTAATAAAAAACTGTAAAAAGATAGTTTTTTTTTCATCAGAATCTATTTTTTTTTCTGACCCATCATCAAAAGGTATCATAAGCACCAGGGATGTTATGGAACTCCGTAACCGTAACCGAAACTATCGGATATCCGAAATAAAAATCTATCCGAAACCGTAACCGATATAAAAGTTTCGTATAATTTCGGATAGAGGTGGTCTTAATAATTTATTTTATCATAATGTAATTCATCAAGATGCAATTACATATTTTATAATAATTGTACATATTCCGACCATTGCTTATTTTTTATTGTGATTCTACTACCAAATAACCTAGAAATAATGCTAAGTCATTACCTATCTGTATTTTCCTGTTTCATTCTTTAAAGATCTAATATCCGTAACCGAAACTATCGGATAACCCGAAATAATCTGATATCCGAAACCGGTATAACATTATTTATATATCCGTATCCAGATCCGAATTTTCATATCCGTAACATCCCCGATTAGCACTATCGTCTGTCTTCGTTTTCGGGAGCGTTTCACTAACACAATAATATAGGTCCCTATTATACATATATCTCTCTTTATAAAAAACCTAAGATTGCAACGTCTAACGAAAAAACTTAACCAAAAAAGAAAACTTATTATGCTTGGCAAAATGCTCTAACAATTAAAAGGCAAGTGTAATTAAGTCCTAACAAATATTAATACAGAACTTGTTCTATTTAACGTTAAAGCCTTCATTTCCGCACTTCGTACGACTAGTATAGTTGTCACAAAGATATGACACTAAGTAGTGCACCCCACGCCACCCGGTGAGACGTGCGCCACTATGTAATCCGACAGCCATCGTTAACGGCTTCTCCTGCCGGTAATTTCTTCTCTTGCTGGTTTGTTTCTGCTGTCTGAAAAGAGGCGTAAGTATATACATCTTCTGGATGCATTTTTTTTTGCGATACATTATCTAGACCCCAACTAAGCATAGCTGGTACTGGGGGCTCTAGAACACAGATACATATCTTACTTATTACTTAGATCATATTTTTCCTGGGACTGGAGAGGCCACTAGGACAGGAACACTAGCTGGCTCAATATCAAAGGTATGTAATACCTATTAAATACGTGATCGCGTTAATTTCCGTCAGCATAATTATATGTGTATATATTAGTATAACTCACAATGCTGGAGTCTTTGGTGTCGAGGTAAGGCATGGCGGCTTGTCTCCCGAACAGGCGCTTGAAACCGAAACGGTTCGTCTTTGGAGTTGTGTTCTGAGTTGGCAGGGGCTTCGGGGATTCTACCTGACAAAACAATAAACTATTTCAACAAATTATTATAATTAATATGATATACATAATGTTACGGAAGCCTAAATTTACCTGCGGCCGCCATCTATTGACGAGTACAGGAAGTCATAGATTACCTAAATTGAGACGCACGCCATTTTTTTTTTTACAAATAACGGAACTAATATAATCTATCAATAAGAATGTTCTAGTGAGTTCTAGAAATTCGTACAGCGGTGAGTCAAGCAGATTGTCCGATGTGTTTCAGGAAAGTTCACGAACTTTTTATGAGATGTTTTTATGACTACATAAATAAGCTGCAATGTGGGATGGACGTTCAGTTGTAATTGAGCGATACTGCGAGTAACAAGTACGGAGTATAGCGAATAGTACAGTAAATAGTGATAGGAAATACTGAGAAGTTATTGTGTTATTTGCTAATTACATAAATAAATTCGTCTATTTCGTTATAAATTGGTGTATTTATCAAAACACGAAATATTAATCCGCAATTGCGGAGCATCCGCCTCGATTTGAACATCTGCATCCGTATCAATCGCTGCGGATATTCATGCGGATGCAGATGTACCACAAGTCGCGACAAGAAAGAAAACAGGCAGAACCGACAATGTCCGCGAGCCCTATGCACGTGTGTGTTGATCAATAGTAAATAAGATTTCGTTCGGTGACAAGATTCGACGCGTTTGTTATTGTGTATATATCATTTGTTTCTCGTAAATCAGTCATAACGTGTTTAGCTAGTTGCGCTTTTCATATTTGTTGTCGTTTCGAGTGTTTTGTGAAATTGTGAATATACACTGATCATTTGAAAGTGAATCGAAAAACATTGTAATGTCACCACCAACAAGGGTTGAAACCTTTTTTTTTGTCCAAATAAAGTACATTGGTTATTAAAGGTAGAAAAAAAAGTACATTGTGTCAATATAAAGTACTATTTATTTTACTTTATTATTATACTTAAATATTTTTTCGTCACTTTTAGCAACTTTTAACAAAGAATTATTTCTGCTAAAATCTACACACTATCTTTAAATATTTAAGTTAAAATAAATGAGTAATTAAGTTTTTATCAGTTTCAGAGACGCTTTATTTCATTAATTTCTCTCTTTCTCTCTTGAATGCGAAATGCGAATGCTGAAGTGGTGGGAATAGATATTAAAAATTAAATATTTTTTTTACAAATTTGAAAAGTCATCATCGGTCTTATTAAATATTTGCTGCATTTTTCATACATGTTTTATCCGCAAAACCTTAAAAAGTATATATTTAATTATTTAGTCAGTTCAATATAGAAGTTTCTTCATAAAGATCATCCACAATTGTATTAAGTTTTTGCAGATTTAAATACAAAATGATCAAATTCGACCTTATTTTTAAAATTTATATTGCCGAGTGTATATAACCAATTTGTCTCATTAAAAATAAACCAATTATTTAGGCACTCTAAGGATTTATCATATGTATGTATATAATATTAAAAATGTGTATATTTGGTTAGTCAATTCAGGTGGAGACAACAGTGTATTTTTTGTAGCTGTTTTAAAGCCAGTCATTGTTAGTCTTGTTGAATTGTGAAACATTGGACAGTTATCTGAGCTTACAAAATAACTAACTACCTAACTATGCAGGGTAAAAAAGAGAGCCATCTTGTTTCCACATGTCGTTTTGCTTCATGAAAGTCTCCATTCAAGACTATGTGTGCATGACAATTTCCTTTAATCAAATCTTGTACCAAATGTTTCATATTCGTAAATAAAGAACTCTCAAATTAGCAAATTATGTGTTGTCAGTACTTAGTCCAGATCCTTCAAAACATAATTTATCCATTGACTTTTGAATTTCTGTAAACAACAGATTCATTATTATTTTAATACAAATCTATTGACTAATTTTGAATCCGTCTTACGACCCATCTTTTTTTAATACTTTAGGTAAAATAAATCCTTGAGAAATCAAATCACACGAAATAAAGTAATTTCGCGTACTTTATTGTTGTCATAAAGTATAGAGTACAATTACTCGAAATAACGTACAATACTTTATAATAAAGTACGGGTGGCAACCCTACCACCAACGCAAAGTGACTTTTGGAATTATTTTAAACCAAAGACTTAGGGCCCAGGTTTCTAGGGTTTCCAGGGATCTAACGATCCCACAGAAACCTGGGCCCTGAGTCTGAGCGGAGTGGCGGGCAGATGCTAGTTTTTATAAAATATTCTAAGATCCGCATCCTCGGATGTTAGTCTTCAAATATCCGCATCCGCATCCGCGGATGTACAATAACATAATTATAATATTAACCCGAATAACAAAATTAACCCGTAGCCTTACTATATATACTCACTTGTCCGCTGTCTGGTACAGCCACTGTGTCCATCTGTCTGTCTGTCCGTACATCAAATCCGTTAGTACCACTAGAGCTTGCTTGCCCACAACTACAAGGATTACATGAATGCGCAGAGGTATCTGAAATCAAACAATAAATAATAAAATGTTTGAAAATTTTGCTTGCTTTTCACATTAACACCCGCTAGGTGCTATTTGGTGAGTAAGATGCGTATAATATTGTCGGTGAAGCCTAAAATAATACGCGGGCGCCATCTGTTAACGAGAAGCGGAACTAAATGGTGTCGCAGGACGCCATCTTTTAACGAATAAATTTTTATTAATGGAATGGTCTACTGAGTTCTAGAAGTGAAAAGCGGTCCAGTCAAATAGGAAAGTGCACGAACTTTATATGAGATGTTTTTCGAACTATATAAGGAAGTTGCATTGCGGTATGGACATTCAGTTCTAGTCAAGCGATACTACGAGTTAACAAGTGAGAAGAATAGCGAATACTTACTATGACAATTATTGTAGCAGGCAACATTGGCCATAGAACAACACGTAACACTGTTGGTGTCATTTGTAGCTATGGGCAGAGAACTTTTACCTTTTAGATACAGTTTTAATTCTTCGGCTCGTTCCATATACCTGTAAAATGTTTTTTTTTTTACTTTACAATAGAGATGGGTGACCATAGGAAAGACTGACATCCTGAGTTGTCAATTTGTTATTATATCAAATAAAGAATAATTATCTTTTAAAAATAGTATCACCAACTTCAATGTGCCTAAATCGAAATTGTAATAAGGGGCCATCGATAAATTACGTTACACGAATTTTGGACCCCTCGTCCTTGTAACAGAAATATCATCAATGTATACAATTGAATGGCCTGTAGGTCGAGTGGTTAGTGACCCTGACTGCTAAGCCAGAGGTCGTGGGTTCGATTCCCACCCAGGACAAATAATAGTGTTATGAGCACCATAATTCGTTTCGTTCTGTGTCTGGGTGTAATTTATCTATAATATGTATGTATTTATAAATATATAAGTATGTTTATCAGCAGTCTGGCTCTGCCTAGTTTGGGATCAGATCAATATATCAGTCAGTATCAGTATATTTTTTAGATATTTGTTGATTTTTCAAACCTGGGAAGATCCTTTGAAACAAAAAAAAAGAATTTTCCAAATTGGTTCTGGCGTCTTCGAGTGATCGGTGAACATACATAAAAATAAAGATCCCGACGAATTGAGAACCTCCTCCTTTTTTGAAGTCGGTTAAAAATAGTTTTTTGTAATTACAAACTTATTTTGCGGTTTATCCTTCAGAAAAGACGGGCAAAAAAAATCCTTTATACAAGTTTGTTTGCTTACGGAACCCTCGGTGCGCGAGTTAGACTCGCACTTGTCCGGTTTTTTGTTTTGAACGTAATGTACTGTTTGATATTGTCGAAAGTTTACGCGAATGTTACACATTGTAATAAAACTATTTTTAACCATGGTCTCTCGTATTTTTAACCATGGTTTTAACAATTTTAGCCATGGTCACGGGTAGACATGGCTGCTGAAAAGCAACTGAAACGTCGGGATCAGTGTAAATAGTAAAATGACACCAAATAAATCGCGATAGAATCCGTTAAAAATAGTTTTATTGCAATATGTAATGTACTGTGCTGCTACAAAAGTACTAGGCTCTCAGTGCAGACTAGGAGTTCTAACTAAGAGTGGCTTCACTTGAGATAAGGTGCATTGTCCCTCAGTGTTTACCTGGTGAGCTTGGCCGCGAGGGCCGACCTCCGCAAGGAGTCGTTCTCGCAGCCCACGCACGGCACGAGGTACAGCAGACTGTCCCGGTAACACACGAACGCTTGTTCCAGTTGCCCTAAACTATCCAGTTCGATGGCTTTCTTTATCAGGGTGACAGCCTGGAAAGGAGATAGGATGAAATATCCTTATTCCGAAAGTAATACCACTGTAGACTCAGGATGATCATAGCGGGTTATTACCACAGAATACATACAGAAACCCCACTAAGTAATATCATATATTTAAATAGCGACTCTTGCACCGACACAATAAAGTGCAATTTAGGTTGCACAGCGGTATTTACGTACCAGTTATTACAATTTAGGCTGTTTGATGTTTTGTATCCTCTTACAATATCAGACAGTGCACGTCACTCCGGGCGGACGTGTAGTCCTTACTGAGTGAGCCTTTAGGCATAGATATAATTTTTACTAAACCGCTAAGTTAGCTTGCTTTATTCCCCCCCCCCTCCCCCTTTTCCCTCTTTTGTACTATAACGTCAAAGGACTTGAGTTTTTTTTTTCAAGAGTTAACTGACTATAGCGTAGCGAATCAAGTACTAGGCGTTCAGTAAAAGCAAAGAAGTACCTTTTCATAGTTCTCTTTAGACGGCATATGTTCAAGATCTAAGTATGGATGGTTGAAGAACTCATCGTAGGTTATCCTATTGTTGGGGTCGTGCTGCAGCAACCTGGTCAGCAAGTCCCGGCAACCAGGGGATATTGAAGAGTTTGGTGGTATCTGTGAGATAGAGATCAGTCTTTTAAAGAAATTCTATAGCGCTACTTGAAGGTACCTTTACATAGATCTTATTATACTGTTGGCACTAAGTGACGGATGTACATACTTAGTTATATTTTTTATACATAGAAATACTCAAACCTCACATACTCATTAAAACAAATATTTCCATTGACCGGGAATCGAACCCACTGATGTTGCAATTGAATGCTCTCCCCCCTCGCCGACAGTATATATTATAAAAATATATAGCAGATAAAAATATATAATATGTAGTAGGTATACGCACTTCTATAGGCGCTTGTCGCTGTATTTTGTCAACTAATTCTTTAAAGGTGTTTGACGAATAAGGCGCCCGGCCGAACAGACATTCGTACATTATTACACCTGAAATACACAAAAAATACAAATTCAAAAATACAATACACTAAAAATACAAATTCAAAAATACAATTCACTAAAAATACAAATTCAAAAATACAAACACAAAATAGCTTTACATATGCCGACAAAGACCATGTTTAGTTTCTGGAAGAAAGTTAGACCACTTACCAACACTCCACAGGTCCACCCTAGCATCATACTCTCCAAACAACATTTCTGGTGCCATGTACAAGGGTGACCCCCTCACCGAACGGGGCCCTTCGGCCGTCATGTGTTGGGCGAACCTGTAATGACGGATAACGTGTCTAGAAACATCCCAGTGAGCAAATACTTCAAGCTGTATAACACTGCTTATGAAACGCTGTGTTCCTGGTACAAAGGACGGAAGAGAAGCTGTAAATCGATGAAGTGATACGTCTGGTGTGCGCTTGCCACCAGTCCGTAGGTCGTTCTGAATGCACTACTGCCGTACCACAGATGTTGATTTACTGCATGTGGTAGAGCATCACAGTCATCTTCACGATATGAAGGCACACGAATGAGGAAATATCACCACGTTACAGGAGAATATGGTAAAAAGTAAGGTACCTAGTTCAGTGCAGGGATTTTACGGATATAAAATTTCGAATCTGAATATGGAAATATGAAAAATATTCCGATCCGAAACCGTATCCGAAACTGGTATAGTTTCGGATATTAAATTATTTCGGAATATCCGTTAGTTTCGGATAGTTTCAGTTATGGATATTAGATTTTTAAGGGATTGTAATAAGAAAATACAGATAGGTAAAAAAAAAAAAAAAAAAAAAAAAAAAAAAAAAAAAAAAAAAAAATGATTTGGCTCACAAAAAGAAAATAGTCTTGTAAGTGATTATTATAGCTAAGTACTCATTGTTAAGTGTTATCTGCTTAAAAAATTTAAAACCAAATTATAATAAACAAAACAGCATTTACACCAGTTTCAGCAAATTAGAAATAATAAAAGCTTGTCATGAGGTGTCTTATTTAGATTCAGCCGCTATCCGAATATTCGAAACTTTTATATCGGTTTCGGATATATTTTTATTTTGGACTTTGTGTGTACATATTTATACATATATTTTGCGCGGAACCCCAATTATTTTTCCAAAATTAAAGTAAGTAAGTTACTCCTTATAACACCATCAATGTGCCAGTGAAAGTCCCGTGGAAATCGGTCCACCCGTTCCGGAGATTAGCCGGAACAAACAGACAGACAAATTAAAAAAAAAACTGATTTTTAGGCTTAGGTATCGTGCAAATAATTGCATAAACTTCTATTATTTTGAGATTTAAAAAAATGTTTTGCTCACCCAAAATCGGCAACTTTAAGCATATATTTCCCATCGGATCCTTTGATGAGCAGTAGATTGTGTGGTTTTAGGTCCATATGTACTACCCCTGCGAAAGGAAAAACTAATTATAGTGGTATATATCTGAGGAGTAACGCAAGGAGACCTCCTAGTAAGAGGGACAACGCTAAGGGAGGACGTGAGGAGGTCAACTTCTGTATTTTTAACATACTTCAAAATAAAAATCTTTTTAACAAAAAATTAAACCGACGAAAAGAACTAAAAAGCAAAAAATAAATAACTATAAAAATTTTATAATCTTATTTTGAGTCGGCGCCAAATAACCAACTCTACGTAGGTATAATTAATCATTTTATTATTTGGCGCCGACTGGAATGGAATGAAAATGGTGAGTAATTTTTACGATGCGCGCGCACCGTCACGAAAAACCGACACCCTGAAGTTAGCTAGTCAACATTTTAGTTTTTCAAAAAAAGTTACCAACTTTACGATGTGATAAAAATGGTTTTTACATATTACTTTGAGTACGTTTGTAGAATTTGAGGTTAGTTGACGGTATGTATTATTTATGATAATTTACTGTGATTATAAGTGATAAAAATGGTTTTTACATATTACTTTGAGTACGTTTGTACAATTTGAGGTTATTGACGGTATGTATTATTTATTATGATATTTAAATAAACTTTATTTAACTAGATACTAGACTAGACTTTTTTGTTTTTTGTTTAGTACTTTTTGACGAGCCTCAGCAGTTGTAGTAATAAAAACTTTAGTTCAACAATTCTACTTATGATGCATCTCACTCACCTTTCTCTCTGAGGAACTTGAGCGCCGATGCGAGTTGTTGTAGAAAATATAATACCTGCAAAATATAGTACCTTGGGAATCATTTAAACATGAAGTTCGAATGCGTTGCTTTATCATTGCAAAATGATTTGATGATATCCGTGCGTCTCGCTCTGATAACGACATATTAAAAATGTTTCAAATGTGCATTATTCCACAAACGGATAGTTCTAAAAAAAAATCATACAATAAAAAATTGTGGAATGCGACGACTCTTTGTTTGTTTAAATGAATTAATGCAACTTTCTTTGCTCTCGCAAATAAATGTTTCAAAGATATCGTTAATCAAATAACGTCAAAATTGCGACTTACGGTGGAGATTAGATATGGACAATTTTTTTTTACCCGTTAAACAAGTAGGTACACGTCTTACAATAAACAAGCATACATTGAAAATACCCCCAACTCAAAAATCCCTTCAACGATTAGAAAGACCTGATATCATCAAAAGGCTGAACAGATTTTCTTGAATTATAGCTAATAAATCTCCCACTTTTAAACAAAAAAAAGCTCAATCAAAATCGGTCCATCCGTTTCGAAGCTATGACGCCACAGACACACAGATATACACACGGGGGTTAAAAACAAGTATGATATTCACCCGCTTTTCTGGCACTCTTCCATATTTGTGAATATATTTCGACAAATCACCACCACAGCAAAACTCCATTATAATGTAAATGTTTCTGTCAACAAATGAAACACACTCTTAATGATGTTACTTAGTTAGCCATAAACTGTACGCCAGCAAATTATTTGCCACATACTATAAGTTACAAAATGTGGTGTAATCTATCCTCTTCTTTCCAGTTCTGGAATGAACTAGCCACTTCACCGTAAATTACAGAAGAATAGTTTTTAATTAGTCTGTCAAAAGCTTGTATCGTCGGGTGTCAAATAGAGGAAAGTGTTGCATAGTATAAAACGAGGGCCATCTATTTCTTCACTTACTTCTTCTAAGCAATATTTTGATAATCACTCATGGAAAGAGCGGTAAGGAGAGAAGGTTTGTAATTGGTAGATATGTTATAAGAAATGGCGTAACTATGACGGTGTTTTGACGGTGGCAAAACCTTAGAGATACATCAAAACTACTTATGTGCTAGAAATTTGATGGTCTAAAAACGGCTACAGAAAAGTCGATAATAGCATGTGTAAGGTGTTTAATGTTATTGTAGTAAACTTGTGGGGCAGATAGTTAGTATTATACAAATCATACCGACATATTATTTGCTACATACTGTACGCCGGCATAATGTTTGCCTGTACCTTTAGCCGTACATTGAAAATTATTTATTCTGTGATGGAACTCACTTATCATCCCACGTGAAGTTGTTCATATGAACTATATGTGGGTGTGTGAGAGTCTTCAGCAATCTTATCTCGGTGATCAAGTTGTCCACTGCTGAGCCGGAATTCTTGACGCGTGACTTGTCCACACATTTTATTGCTACTATGGAACGGGCTCCCACCTGTGGGGGGTAAAATGTAGCATAACATAAGAGAACAAAATAAAAAAAAAATGTTTTTGTTTATTATTAATACAAGTCATTATTAAATTTATTAAATGCTCCCATAAAACCGTAACAGGGTTCGGCTGGGGGTGGGTTTAAATAACACTTTAATAAAAGTAAAAATAATAACATTAAATATAATACAATATAAATAGTTATAGTATACTAGCTGTGCCCGCGACTTTGTCCGCGTCGAATAGTGTATTTATATCGAATCAACAGCCTAAAAAATAAGTTTCAAGCTTCTAGCTCTAAATATGACGATACTTCCATATAACTTTTCATCCCCACCTTTCAACCCCTACACCCCAGAGACTCGCATGTGCTGCCGTCACTGGTTGCATGCGCACAGCACCCACAGCTGCCCTTGAAGTAGCTTTAGATCTGGCGCCACTAGACCTATATATACAACAAGAAGCAGCAATGGCAGCCATCAGACTCAAACACCTAGGTCTATGGTACAACCAAGAAGGTCCTCATTCCAAATTATGGAACCAATTAGTGGAATACCAACCACTAATAGCTGCCCCATGCGATAGGATCCCTAAACAACATATCTTCGGTAGAAGGTACCGAATACAACTACATGAGAGCGACCGAGATCAATCTGGCATAAACGAAGTCCGGATATACACGGACGGTTCTAAGATGGGGACCGGGACTGGAGCCGGAGTTTTCTCACAAGACTTGAATATAACAATATCACTGGCGCTAGGCCGACACAGCTCCATATTCCAATGTGAGTGCGTTGCGATAACCTACGCCGCTACCGCGGTCGTGTCAAGGGGTATAAAGGAGTACAACATCCGCATACTCTCGGACAGTATGGCCGTCCTGAAAGCCCTGGAGGGCAACACCATGAACTCCGGCCTTATATACGAATGCCACCAGACACTCGAACGTTTAGCTTCTGGCAATGGGCTAACCCTTCAATGGATCAGGGGGCATAGTAATTCACTCGGCAACGATGCCGCAGATGAGCTGGCAAGAAATGGATCTGCAACGACAGTGGCAGGGCCAACTATATTGCTGCCACTTCCCTTCAATCAACTTCGCTCATGGGTAAGGCAACGAACCCGTGAAGCGCACAACGGTCGCTGGGCTGATACGCCCGGCTGTAGGCAATCTAGACTGGTGCTGACGGAGGTCTCACCACGTTTAACCTGCAGACTGCTCAGTCTTAACCGACTTGAGATCAGAATAGTTGTAGGTACCATTACGGGCCACTTGGCCCTAAACCGGCACCTATTCACCATCAATGCGACAAACAGTCCTCCATGTAGAGGCTGTCTTAATGCGGAGGAAACGGCCGCCCACGTCGTCCTGGAGTGCGAGGGAGTGGCCACACAACGGGCAAATATCCTCGCAGGAGCGAGGTCGCTCCTAGAAGCCTGTGAACGCCCCAGGAGGCTTCTGCGCTTCTGGAAGGAGCTAGGCTGGCTCAACTAGCCAGCCTATCTGAACGCATAATGGATCGCCTATGAGTCTAAATGCGGAAACAGAGCCCTTTACCAATACCAATACCCCTACACACCTTTCTTCGCATTAAAAAGTAGCCTATGTCCTTTCTCAGGCTCTAGACTAACTGTGTACCAAATTTCATTTAAATCGGTTCAGTAGTTTTGGCGTGAAAGGGCGACAGACAGACAGACAGAGTTACTTTCGCATTTATAATATTAGTAAGGATTAATAGTTATAGTAATATAAACACACAAGGGGAAGGTAGCTGCTCCTCCCTACCTGTAGCAAGCTTACCTAATACTAAGGTAATTTTGAGTAAAATTTCTGATTTGACCTCCCCCCCCCAGACCGACAAAATCAAATATTGCCCCCCGCCTGGGCTAAAAGCTGGGTATGCCTATGCACAAGTACATGGAGATAATAATATAGCTTGGCAAATTTAAGTTGTGATGACTTTATGATATTTATTTACAGCTAAGGTTAGTATATAGTAGGTCAGGCAGTAGGCTGGGTGTCGCTAATCAAATAATCTTTATAAACATAAATATCATACTACAATATTGTGATGCTGGACGCGCACTTGCAACCTTCGTGGATTGATGTTAAACCTCTTTGGCACGTGAAGTCTTACTGGCGACTTGCTCAAGATTCGAAACAATTCGTATTTGAAATAGTTCAGAGAATGGAACCATGAAAATAGCTGACTCTGACCTGTGGAGCCTTGGGAGATAGTTGCCTGTGTTGACGCACGGAACCTCAAGATATATTATTTGTTTTATTTCAATTGTGTTGCGTGTTGTCTTGCGAGTTATATTGATTATGTGAATGTAATACGTTGAAGGTTTAAAAGTAAGCCTATATTTCCCCCGCGTAATCTTTTATTCTCCTTGCCTAGAAATTAGATCCATCCTTCACCGATACCAGCTCACCCAATATAATGTTAATTACTGGATATGAGTACTGAAAAAGAGTGGGCTCATGTGTTTATTGGCAGCTTCAGTAGCTCTACCCATTACATTGCAAATCTGGTAAGAAAAGTATATGTAATATCAAGCATTTTACCATTCAGTGTAACTTTGTGACCTAAAAGAAAGAAGCTTTAATAATATCTCGCGTAAAGTTGATGTAGACCTTTTTTGCACTAGCACAACCACTACGCAGAATATTAACTACATTATTTTTTGGAAATAATGATATTGAGCCACATCCAAGCTTGTAATGTTTTGCGGTGTTTGTTTGCTTGATCTATATGCATAATTTATTTATTTTTGTTCATTTTTTTTTTCCTTTTTAATTAAAAGACAACTCACGCATTAGGAATTACTCCTGTGTATTTTATTTATTTATTAATACTTCCTGCAAATACATTGCAAAAGGCGGACTTAATGCCATAGGCATTTTTTTCCAGTCAACCTTTGGGTGATGCAGAACTGTGTGTGGCAGGTGTATATATAATAGTCATAAGATAAAGGAATTAAAAAAAATGTATTACATAAATAAGCCAAGTGGACTAGATATACATACACATATAGTAAATATATGTACATACGTATATACATACATATATAAATACAAATACATAAATAATAAAGACACTTGTTAAGTGTTATTCTGATGATTCCGCCAATAAATCTCTGTAGAGCTTGCGTACTTTAACCTTAAAAGTTAACCGGTTAGTGGACATCCTTACTTCTTGTGGGAGCGTTAACCAAGTGATACGAACACTGAAGTTCATGGGTTATGAGATTGATAAATAACGAAAAGAGAAGAGGAGAAAGTATACCGCCTTGTGGAACGCCAGAGTTGAGATCACGCCACGCCTATGAAGACTCATCTATTCGGACAGACAGCTGGCGTCCTCGAAGATAGGAAGAGAACCATTCCAGTGCATCATCAGAGAACATGAGGTGGGAAAGTATTGATATTAAGATGTCGTGACTAACACTGTTGAAGGCGTTTGAGAAGTCTATTAGGACTATTACAGTTAAGTGGCCTTCTTCTACTGCGGCCTTAATATCGAGAGTCACTTTAAGCAACCCTGACACTGTGCTATGTCCAGGTCTGAATCCTGGCTGGTACGTACTGAGCAAGTTGTTTTGGTGAACAAAGCGAGAAAGTTGCTTATGTACGCAGGCTTCTAGAAGCTTGGAGAGGAAAGGAAGAATAGAAATAGGACGAAAGTGATTAGGGAGAGAGGGGTTAGCTACTTTGGCTGATGGACGTATATAAGCCTTTAGCCATAAGGATGGGAAAACATTGGAGTCGAGTGAATGATTAACTATATGGGTGATGGCAGGTAAAAGCTGTTCAAGGATAGCGGTTACCATATGATGGCTTATATCGTCACATCCAGAAGCCTTGGATTTGATGGATAGGACAAATTGTTTGATCTCCTCTGGTGTAACTGGAGAAAAATGAAAAGAGTCTATATTAGGCCTAGGGAGACTAGCTATGTGATTGATAGTTTGAGTTTTGCTTTGATGATCCAATATAGTGGATGTGGTGAAATGGCAATTGATATCATCTAAAGCAATGTTCGTTGGGAAATCTGCATGGCGCTCTCTACCGATACCGAGAGTCCCTAAGAACTCCCAGATGTCGGCAGGGGAAGATGAAGAAATATTATCAAGAATGTATCGGCGCTTAGCGTTACGTATCACTTGATTGCACCTATTTCTAGCAGTCTTGTAAGCAAGCCAATTTGTGTGAAATAGCTGCAGCTAGGGGTTCCCAGTTGATAAGTGAAGCATCTTCTCGAAGTCTTTCCAAATTCATGCGCATTTTATTTCATAGTCTAACAGTTCTATAATACTATTATAATACTCACAGATATTAGCACGACCAAAATGATGTATTTTTATTTTTCTGTTATTTTTTAAATTAATTTATTTAATAGGTTTGCAAGTGGCGGAAATGTAAATACAAAGAAATCCTTTTGTTTTAGTTTAGTATCCTTGAAAACAGAGTTCTGAACTAAAACGAAGAACTACAAAATAGAAGACTTATATCATATTTAATCAATGTGTAACTATTTGAAAAGTGATGCTAAAGCCTTAAACATTCAATTGTAAAGGATAATGACGTGTAAATGAAGATATTTTAAATAAATAAGATAACATAACGCAGATGTTATACAAACACTTATGTTCTTTACCTTCGCGTACGCTTTGTAGACTGTGGAATAGCTTCCCGATCCTAGTTTTTCTGTCACTACATATCCGTCGATCTTTGGGAACGCCATTCTAAGTTATAAGTTGTAAAATTATTGTTTTATTATCATTATTGTTGCCAATATTATCACTGGATTGAGAAACAACTTGAGTTTGTCAAGTTGACAGCTGGGTGGCTGATATGATTAAAACTTTGACGTTTAGCTTACTTTTTAATAAAATGTACGAGTTTGAATACTAAACTTCTTTTTATTAGATCAGGTCTTCATGGATGGTGGGAAAAAAAACCTCAAATAAATAATAGTAAAATTCTTAACTGTATCTACATATTTACGTTTAGTTTATTTATTATAGGGTTTAGTTTGTAAGTTCCACCACTATCTAAATAATAAAAAACATTAAAAAAATTACTAAAGACACTCGTTAATAAAAATTAATACCTCCGTCTTGTGGAGCTACTATGATGAGTAACCATCAGAAAATAATAGAATTATTAGCGTAGCCCTATTATATTATAGTGCGGTAGGGTGGAGGTAATGAAACAGTCAAGTGGTTTACATTCAAACAGAACTGCCGTGACTTACCTTAAGAAGCAAAAGTTGATTCTTTACTACTCGCAAGTTTGGCCTTACACGCTGAACTTGTGAGTAATGCTGTCACCTCTCTGTACGAGTACAGTAAAATTGCGCTCATTATTCAATAGATATTTACAAGAGCAGATTTAAGGTTGTAAACTATGAAGATTGACCCATTTCATTGACGTATTCTAAATATATCTTAATGCATAGATAGAACAGTAAACAGTGCGTCCACGAAAGTAAGGCTTCCGCAGTGACGCACCAATAGGGTGGCAGAGTGGGTAAAAGGCCACAGACCCATGGCCCTAAGCACACGAGGCACCAAGAGTGAACTTGTGCCCCATCCGATGAATTAGCTATCCTCAGGCTAGGCCTCATATGGTATAGTTACACCACTGGGCTTCCGCCACAGTCGGTGAACTGGAGACCTTCTAGTATTACAAAATTCGTTAGGCGCATCTCCTTGTGTCTTGCTTTTTGAATTTGAGGAGTGCTCTTATGTTATAATTGAATTGACCACGTTTTTTAATACTGTAGAACGTTCATGTTTCTAACGTTAAAAATAAAGGTAGTCTCGTTTTATTTTAGGCTTTATTATAATGAATACATTCCAGCTACATAATACACACAAGCCAACGCGAAGGAAATTGTACAGAAACCAAATATAAGCACTAAAGTTGCATAAGTTGATTGACAAAGAGTGCAATTGTAATTGAGTAATAGTCGTTCGCTCCGAGTTTGCAAGCCCTCTGGTTCCACGGTCTTATTCTTAGTGCGCCATGTAAATTTCTGCTAACAACAGAAATAAATAAAAGCGCGTGACGTGTCTTTGGGACACCTGGTTGGAACGAAGTTCCTTTCGCTACATATAAATATATTTAATGGATTGAATAAATTGTATCAAAATATACTTATATGAAAATTCGAAATTAAAATTGCGTCATCTGTGAAAGTTGCCAGAACTAATAAATGGATAATTAATTAGTTTACAACCAACATAAAGTTATATTAGTATTGCGCAAAATCCACAGATAGCGTAAATACAAAAATCAAATCGCAGTCAGCATTTTTTCACTCGGCGAAAAGCAATGAAAGCATTGCTTCACTGCCAGTTTTCTGTACAGTAAAAATAGTAGAAAAGTAGTTTACACTACACTAGCATCCTGATTTTCTTGCCATCTTGCTCCAACCCCTAAAGGCTTATTATTGCCAAAGAAAATTGACTCCAAAAGGCCTTATTTTGCTTACCACAACTTACTTAAACCACAACTTAGGTTAAGTTGTGGTTTTGCTGTCTGACGCATAGCAGGAGGCGCTTACTGTGCATAGTGAAGGGAAAGCTTTGCCCCTTTTCAAAGAAGTAAGATGCTATGGAACAGGCCTCCGGTCTGCTTCTAATAGATGAGGTAAAAGAAGAGAGAGGGAGAGAAAAAGTTGATTAAAGGTTTCCCCTACTCATTATCCTCAGGATTCTATTTTAATGAACAAAGGAAAACATTCATTCACAATATAATTGTCTTTTCAAACGACAACTCTGGAATTACGTTTGTGGCGTGAGCATTTACAACTTACAATTTAACGTACAAATATCTGTTAACCACAGAATTCTTCCATAAGGGTTTTAAACCCACAATAATCGTCGCTGTGGCAATTATATACAATTCTATTAAAGTGCATATTGTTAACATCTTAAGCAGGAGCTAGGGAAACTAAACATCTATTCGAGTTGAAGCCTCAATTCTACAGAAGCCTGCATTCAAACAGCACTATCAGTATATTTCTGGTATTATAGTAGTCTTGAGTAATACATGAACAATGAACGAGTAGAAACCAATACACTGACAGAATAGACATGTTTCTCGAATGTAAAACCGCTGTGCCCGTGCCCTGCCTTGATGAGCATCGGTAGGTAGATGGGAATCGTCCCTAATAACGATAACTTATATTATATGCGTACGACATGTCTTCAAGTTCGCGACTTCGCTTTAGAGATTCCATTGATTGAAAGCAAACGTCTTTACATTTTCTCCATTATTCCTAATTAAAAATACTCACAAATAATTTGGTTAGAACGGCCGACGACATCACTAGCTCACGAGACAGGCCAACGAAAGGACGGCTATAAATGGCAGGAACAGATAAAAGGCCTACAGTCCGCAGTCTGAGTGAAGTCGGCCAGTCGTTGATGTTTACAAATAATTTGTTAAATTCTTCTAATTCTCTTCATCTAGTTTAATGGCTCCATCATCGTTTGACGATGATTTCGCCAACGTAAAAGTAAATTTAGTAGCTTATAGTTATGTAAATATTACTTACAACTTTGACAGGATCTGACAGCTGCCTAAGAACCTAACAAATAACAGAAGAAAGAACCATGAAAACGTAGTGTTTGTATACTCTTTACCATAAATCGTCATTATTTAGAGTGGTAAGTAATATATAAAATTTCCTAAGCAAAAAGAGACGAAGTAATCGGTTTTATTATTTGTCAACCTGTTTTTAAACTGACTATCGACTTATCGAACAAACAGCTTATTTTGTCATTAATAATATAATCTGAGCTGTTTGAGTATTTTTTGTTGCAGGTACGAGGCAAAGAGATACAGTTTGTTTAGTGCTCATGTATTTATTTTATAAATTGAAGTTTATTTTAGCTACGCTGTACTTCCTTGTATAGGTAGATACTCTAAGGGTATAACTATGAAACACAGACTATCTAGAAAAAGGTCATGTTAAAGCACAGATATATAAGCTAAGAGCAATAATTACTATTGCTCTTAGCTTTATATAAGTAGGAGTAATGCATTCAGTAACAATACTCCTCTGAAAATCAACACAAATATCGTTTTACTAAATGAGTGAATGTAGATTTTGTCAAAAAATCACTTTTACGTTTTTTCAAGTCACCAGTGATACAGCAAAGGACAGAGTACCTTACATCCAGAAAAAAAAAATAATCAGTCATGGGACTGCCGACAGAAGTGAAAACCCAAACGAAACGACGAACTTAAAATGTCACATTAACAGGTTGGTGACATTAATTAATAAAGAGCTGACAGAACTCAATGTTTAGATTAGCACCCTCTAGTGGATGTATATATGTATTATTATTTATTAGCGTGACGGTCACGAGTTCAGCAATCAGCAAAAGTGTACAAACGTGGCTAAACGCTAAAGAAGTTTACACTTCAAAAAAAAAGTGTGTGTCAGCTCTGACGCACGACTGGAGTTTACAATTCACTGGAGTCTCTCTCTCTCTCTCTCTCTCTCCCTCCCTCCCTCTCCATGTCTCTCTGACGCTGTACATGTAAATATAAGAAACTCGCCTCCGTCTTACGAATTTTCGATCTCGTCATAAAAATATTTTTTTAAATATATGACACTTTCAATACATTTTCAATCAGGGTTACGAATCCTGACGCGAGAATAACATTTTTTACCCATCCCCAAAATTGCACAACTAAAGAAGAGAAGAAGTTTTACGCTAAAGAAGTTTTCACTTAAAAAATGTCCCCGGGGGATGGAAAAAATACTTGTACGCGATCGAAGGCGCAGCAAAAGTTATTTATGAATGCGAATTTAAGTTTGTTTTTTTGTTACGCTTTGACGCCTTAACTACTCAGTTGACCATCATAAAATTTTGCATACACGGGGCATAGAAAAGGACATATTGAGAACGGTTTATCTTTTAGTCTCCCGAACACAAATCTTTATAACCCTCCATCCAGCTGTTTTTGTTCCCGAGGAACAGAAATATTACTTAGACACGAGTGAAGCCGCGGGCATTAGTTGGTAATAAAATATTTTCAAATACAGAACAAGAATACGACTCCTGAGTCAGTCACTCATGACTTAGTATTTTAATGGTCAAGTAAGTAGCATGAAAATTACAGATACCTATAAACAGGTTGTTACGGAAAGGTTAGACCAAATTCAGATATACCTATATGTAGACCAATGTTGAGTATTAAGCTTTTTATATGAGTATGGAGAATAGGGGTTGACCCTCATCGGACAACACGGAATCACACTTATGCCATATGTGCTGCCGCGTGCTTCTACGTACGATCGCATGCGATCGTGTTTACGAGCTGTCAAATGCTACCGCGTGCTGTCGCGTTCTTAGGAGCTATAAGATACTCATAATCGGTTAGTTTATATGTATTTAATACATTTAATCCGTTAATCTATGTATATGTAGGGACTCACACATAGAATACTAATTTAAAAAAAATAGGCAGTCATGGGACTGCCGACAGAAGTGAAAACTTAAACGAAACGACGAACGTCACATTAACACGTCTCATTAACAGGTTGGTGACATTAATTAATAAAGAGCTGACAGAACTCAACGTTTAGATTTGCGCCCTCTAGTGGATCTATATATGTATTATTAGCGTGACGGTCACGAGTTCAGCAAACAGCAAAAGTGCACAAACGTGGCTAAAGAAGTTTACACTTCAACGAAAAGTGTGTGTCAGCTCTGACGAATTCACTGGAGTCTCTCATCTCTTTCTCTCTCTCTCTCTCACTCAGACCCCAAAAAGCTCAAAAGCATAGTTACCGATTAAATTATTGTATGTACGCCGTTTAAGGCTTTCTGCGGATGCAGCAGCAGCGCCAGCACAACCAGCTGTACTAGGAAGATGTGATGGCGTCCCACACCAAAGGCCTACCTATCTTTCGGCAGTAACGACATACCATCTGGTCTTTTCCTATAGTCTCGTACCAGACCATTGGGTTCACGTACGGCTGGCACGCCGGCAGTGACAAGAGCACGACCGATTATGTCGTTAAGATTGGCATGTCGAGATATACGGTCAACAGCTTCTCCACAGTGACAAAGATGCGGAGAAAGACAAGGAGCTCCTAAACGAAGGCAAGTGGCAAGGCGGAATGTGTTATCGTCCAACAAGGTGCCTATGTTGGGCGATGGAAGTGCCTGAATCCATAGGCCTGATTCCCATTCTCCCATAGCCAACAAACGAGCGCGCTCTGCAACATTGGATGAGGTGTTAGATAAAAGATTCCTTCTTGAAGTGCATAGCGGCGCGTATGAAAGAGTATTGGGACAAGCTATCCGCTAAGCATTTATGGCATCGGTCTTGCAGGACACTTCAGAATTAACCAGTGTGTTTGTTAGAATTTTCCTGTTTCTTTTTGTTTACATAGAATGGATACTTATGTGGAGTCAGTATAAGTTGTAAGTGCTAAGTAAGCAATAAAGTAGCGCAGTTGCGGCCGCACCTGTGAATCTTGGAGTCGCAAATAAACCGTTGCATTACATTACAAGGACAAGGACTCGTATTCCCTAAATATACATTATTTATCGAAGTAAGAAAAAGTCGAAATACTATACAGGGTGTAAGTACATCGATGTACGATGTATTGGAGAGTATTCTTAGAACCGCAAAGTCAAGTTTGTCTTTAGGAAAAAATGGGCCAAAATCTTCAAGAATCAATTCCCGAGGTAGACGTACTATCCACATACAAGTTTTCTTGCTACGGAACCCACAGTGCGCTAGTCAGACTCCCACTTGTCCGGTTTTTTAATATTAGTAGGATACAGAAGAAACTATTTATTTCGAGAGTCATTAATTTGCAATAGTTTTGTATGAATCATTTTCAGCAATAACAGACGATAGTAGGCATAGGGAAAATGCAGCAAGTACCAAGAAGTGTCAGAGTAGGTACCTACAGAGCTGCTGACGAACATATTGTGGACAATAAGTAAATAATATTATTATTCAGTATTTTCTTGTTCAAAGAGGTTTGTGGACGAGTTAAGTGATTTATTTAAAATGGACAAGAAGAGAGATAGTAGAAAAAAAGCTGTATCATGGTATAACGATCCCACAGGTAAACAGTTTTCTTAACACTAATTATACACGCGTAAGTCCCGGTGCCGTAGGATATCTGGATAAAAATTTGCCTAGTATTAATCCAGGTCTCCAGCTATCTACATACCAAGTTTTATCGCAATCGGATCAGTGTTTTTTGCGTGAAAGAGTAACAAACATCCAAACGTTCTCACAAACTTTCACGTTTACTATATTAGTAGGATGCATATGTATAGATTAAAATAACTTTTAATATATTAAGTAATAGTTATGTAAAACAATTAAGCATATTAAAACTAATTTTAATAACAAAATTGTTGGACTATTTACAAGTATGCGTCATAATTACTGGCCTGTTGGTCTAGTGGTTAGTGACCCTGACCGCTATGCTTATGGGTCCTGGGTTCGATTCCCACCTGAGTCTGGGTGTTCTTTGTGTCCGTTGTTTCTATGTTTGTAAAGTCCCCCGCGATACAGAAGTAATTCCGAATGCGGGCGTTGTATTTTTAAAAAACAAAAAAACAAAACAATTACGGTTGTCATCCGTCTGGGTTTCCCCGGATTTGTCCTAGTTTAGAGGGCGTCCGGGGAGCGTCCGGACGTGGTTTTCAAAAGGCGTCCGGGTAAAACCTGGACACTCTGTGTCAGGGGCAAATTATAATTGTTAGATGAATCGTTAACAAGCTGTTTAAAAATAATAAAAAAATGTAAATGGTAAAGGCGTTTTAAAAAAAAATTAGGGTGTCCGGGAAAAAATTGCGATTTCACACGTGTCTAGAGTTTTTGAAGTTTTTGTCCGGCGTCGGTAATTTAAATAATGTTCCTTTGTATCGTCGCCTACTGGTATCGCTCCCAAAAGGCTAGCATTAAAGCATATTTATTTTCTTAGAAAATATGATATTTATACATATTTGTAAGGTGCTCGTCAAGACCTAACTTTTGATACCAGACATGTCATGATTAGGCTGCTAAAGTCATTACACTTTCTTTTGGTTTTGCTGTAGTCGGATAAAAGGCCGAGTTTTCTTTATTTTTCACCTGTTTCACCCGCCACAGAACACACAGATGTTGCAGACGCATGCACAACAGCCAAGCCCTAGGGGTTGTCTAATAATTCTTTATTTAATACAGATGCTGAAAAAGCTCACAAGAGTATAAAGCATGAAGAAGTGGAAGTTATCCGACGTAAGCACAGCGGGAGACGTCACGCAGCTAAATCCAAGAGCTTGGATCCAAAACAAGAGATGAAGTATGTGTTCACAGACTTAGTATTAAAAGCTTTATTAGATAACTGTTTCCTCTCGTGTATATATTTATATATTTTGCACGGAATCCTAATTCTTTTTCCAAAATAAAAGTAGCCTAAGTTACTTCTTATAACTATCTGCCAGTGAAAGTCCCGTGGAAATCGGTCCATCCGTTCCGGAGATTAGCCGGAACAAACAGAGAGACAGACAATTTAATAAATTGATTTTTTGGTATGTATACCGTGTAAACATTCGGATGCCTTTAGTAAAATGCTGTTATTACAAACAAACACTTCGGTTTTATTTATTTGTATAGATAAATGATAAATTATATTTTGGCCTGTTGGTCTAGTGGTTAGCGATCCTCACTGCTGAGCCAGAGGTCGTGGGTTCGATTCCCACCCAGAACAAATAATATAAATTTCGTGAAATTTTGCACACTGTGTGCAGTTTGATCCAACTTGAGAGATAGGATAGCTTAAAACGACTACATTCCCAAGGGGGGTTGGCGTCAGGCAGGCAGTCGGCCATAACAGAACCAAAACTCATTACAATTGCCATTGCAATTTTTTATTTATTTATTTTAATGCACAAAACACATTACAGTCGAAAAAACATAAATATTAAATACATTGATTTGATCTAGATCGTAACGTACAGACTATGCGCAACACAGGAAAATCAATCTAATTATCAAACACTATACATAACAATCTCTAATACATTCATATTTAATATCTAATCATCAGGTCAGGTTGAATGCCTCAGGCACTCCTAACTGGGATGTGAAGCATCCAAACCAAGACCACTATGAAGAATGTTTTTCACAATACTAATAAAACTGTTAAAGTTGCGATCACAAATGTCTAATAATTTATTGGCTCTCGCCATGTCGTTATATTGGCGGGCCATCCTTGTCAGTGGATTGTAATAGGAGATATTATTTTTGTAAATTTGAAGAGCAAATAGGTTTGTATCATTAGCAATTGTTTCAAACAACATTGTTTGCTTCCAAAACACAACTTAATTCTTTCACCGACAACTTAATGCTGGCTTGCACCGACTCCACCTTAATTCGGGATAACTGTAGGAAGATGATGATAAGTGTAACGCAATTATTTTCCACTATTAACAGGATGGTAATAAATTCTACTAGATCAGTTGATAAAAACCAATCTCTGTACTTTTCCTGTGAAATGCGAGTTCAAGAGGACTTCAATAGTTCAGTCGACTGGTCAGAGAGTTCCCAGCCGAGAGCATTCCCACGGGGAGTTTATCGTATTGGGAAGCTTAATACCCGGTTGCTGGAAGCTGTTGAAAACGGCGACACACAGGAAATAGCCAGGTATGTCTCTTAATGCTCTTGTAGGGACACAATAATATTTGTAATCGCCAGCATTAGCAATTGCTTAAGATTGGACAAACTGTCATTGGCTGGCTTATTGGAATACGAGCAGCACCCCGCGGTTTCACCCGCGTAAGTCCCGATCCCGTGGGAAATCGGGATAAAAAGTAGCATATGCGTTAATCCAGCTCTCCAGTTATCTACATACCAAGTTTCATCGCAGTTCAGTGGTTTTTGCGTGAAAGAGTAACAAACATCCATCCATCCATCTGAACTTTCACATTTATAATATTAGTGGGATTTCTGTTGACTGCGTAGAATTAGTACTCGGAGTAGCCTCAAATCTGAGGGCACGGCAGTGCCCCTGCCCAGTAGAGCAATAAAAAATCACAGCCGTACCATCCTTTCTCGAAGCCATTGAGGAGGTGTTCGACTCGCCTGTAACTTCGTTGTGAATAAACCTAGAAGTCTGATATTTTTGTGACGAAAAGGGCATAATATAATATGTTTTATTCAGTCTTCTATATTCAGTTTGAACCTGTATTTTAATAACAATTGCAAGTCAAAGTTCCTTAATTTTGTCACCGACATACTCAATCAGTCACCAATCATCAAAATTCTAAGGTACGTTTAGCAGACAAACAAGTTTCTAATTGTAAACACAGTGCTTGTCACCATTTTTCGCAGTAGAAATGTTAATGTTATAAGCGTTGTGAGACTTTTTTTGATTTTTTTTAAATGTTATGTTTTAATGGGATATAGATATACATATAGGTATATAAAGGTAGATCAGTACTTAAAAAATGTTAAAATCATCTCCTATTTTTAATTGATTTCAAAAAAGAGCCTGTTCTTCAATTTTACTGAATATTCTTACTTGTGTATAATTTCATTCAATAATTCTTTTTTTAACTGACTTGGCTGTACTCAAGGTTGGTCCCATTTATGAAGAAAATATTAAAAGTAAAACCTGAATGGTCAAAAATCCTAAAACATTATTTATTTCTTAACTATAGATGTGATGAATTTTAATATGGTCTCCCATATAAATTTTGAGCCTCTATTTCAGCCTTTTTAATGTTTAGTAGTAGGCTACACCTTCCTACAAGGCTCCTTCTATCTCTAATTCTTCAAACTTTGTTGAGCGGTTTAAGTGTGACAACGTAATAGACAGACAGAGTTACTTTTGAATTATTTTTTTTTGGCTCAATACTTTATATGATGCAGATTATTGAAACTGGATGCTAATCCGAACGCAACATGTCGTCTGAACCATGTGTCAGCTTGTCACGTGGCTGCGATGATCAACAACGTCTCCTTGTCACTGCTCATAAAGGCAGGAGCCGAGAGTTTCCGAACGGACAAGCTTGGCCGAACTCCCCTTCATTTGGCTGCTTGGGCTGGAAATTCGAAACAAATTGCTGTTTTATTAAATTTACCGGAAGGTACAGAATTTAGAATATTTATTGAAGTGAAAACTTCTTTAGGCACGTTGGGCACTTTTGGTATGGGGAAAAAGCTCTGAACTCGCGTGACCGTTGCCATGCTCAGATACAGATGTGTATATGGACCTATATATACAGGGTGTAAGTGACACCGTACCGAATCCTGAAATAGTGTATTCAGACCATCATTCTGAATTGAAAATCATTGGAAATTTCAGCCGGAAAATTCATAATTTTTTTTGCTCAAAGGTCATATCACAATGAGTAAACAGAACATTTTACAGGAAA
This sequence comes from Euplagia quadripunctaria, assembly GCA_963859945.1. Taxonomy (NCBI): domain Eukaryota; kingdom Metazoa; phylum Arthropoda; class Insecta; order Lepidoptera; family Erebidae; genus Euplagia; species Euplagia quadripunctaria. The sequence goes on along the minus strand of OY982589.1, from coordinate 380,185 downwards.
AAAAAATCAGTAAATACCCCATACATTTTTTCACCGTTGTTCACCGTGCCGCACAGTACGCGTATTGCGTTACATCGCGTAGCTCAAAAGCTGACTATGACTAAATGACTATGACAAAAATATTGAATATTGAAATATTAAATCCTTAATCTCGCATTTTTATGATGAACTAACTTTTGCATTGTGATAAGTATCCAAAGAAAGACGTTTTTGTAAGTTATTCGTGACGGTGATACATACACGCTGTATTATATATATTATATATGTAAGTTATGTTTTCACTTCTAACGTGCACAGTTCTTTTTATTTGTACAAAAAGTAAGTACATTAAATGATGGTGCTATCAAGAAAGCTTTTTTTGGTCTTGGCTCTGCAATCTACCATAAGTAAGGCACGCAAACATCAACGAAATCAAATTATTAACTACATTACGACTCATTGTGGGTCAAAATAACATTTGACGTCATCATGACACAACATGACATAGCTTTAGTATAAATCTGTTATTATTGAAACGAAATTCCTCATCGCACGCTACACTTCAGACGCTCGGCGGATTTGGGCTAGATGGAAAAAAAATCTAATTCGAAATCTGCTGACCGCGAGACGATTTATTTTATTTATTCCATCTGTGGATTCTGCACGATACTAGTGTAATTTGATGTTAGTTGTATACTTATTATCCATATATTGTTTAAAAAATCTAGCATTCTACGCTTCTTCTATACATTAACTTTTTTACGCTCCTCCATTCGCAATTTTTTTTTAAAAATGCGTGCACATAATTCTCTTCAAGTATAAGTATAGAATAATACCTATACGTGTGTTTATGGACCATGTACCGAAGTATGTATATCCGTGTTCTAGAGCTCACAGTTCAAGCTATGCTTAGTTTGGCCCATAGCGATGTGTAATGTGTCTAGATTATTATTATTATTTTACAGATTTACAAAATAAAGTTGCCGTCACAATATCTCCAGAAACTGAGAATGAAATAAAACAATTTAGTGCGGTAAAACATCGTCTGACAAACATCCCTTGCAACATTGGCAGTTTGCCAATTCTACCGAAGGCTTGGATCGACAGCATGGAACATAACTGCAGGCGAATCAAGGAAAACGTAATGAGTTCTTTCATAATACTAGCAAAATTTGTCGAAAATTTTATGATCTACAATTTCATGATCTATAATTTTATGATCTATATTTTTATGATCTACAATTTTATGATCTATAATTTTATGATCTACAATTTTATGATCTATAATTTTATGATCTACAATTTTTATGATCTACAATTTTATGAACTACAATTTTATGATCTACAATTTTATGATCTATAATTTTATGATCTACAATTTTATGATCTATAATTTTATGATCTACAATTTTATGATCTACAATTTTATGATCTACAATTTTATGATCTACAATTTTATGATCTACAATTTTATGATCTACGATTTTATGATCTACAATTTTAGTAATGAATGTTGTAATCATTACACCTAAGAACCTATAGCAAATTAAAAGTGTACACGCGTAATTAGCTTATTAAAAGTCCTGCCAATGTTGGCGTATGTACGTGTCTGGTCGTTCGGCTCTCTTCAATATGGTTGGTCTGTACGATGGCTGGCGTGTGCGTCATGCTCGTGAACGGGTGCCGTTGGTTGGGGCTAGTCATCTCTGGACTGTTATTACTTAAATATGTATAGTAGTAATTAGCGCGTCTATTTATATTTTAGAATAATAGGTATGGTACATTGTCCTCACATTTTATTTACGCTTATAAGCAATGTAACCAAAAATTTGTAAAATACATTTTGAAAAACAGTGTCCTTGGAGTTTCTTGCCTGTACTTCTCCATAGGATCTACGTATTGGAACAGGCAACTAGCTTCACGACTGACTTAGTCTGACTGACTCCTACTCCTGATAATTCAAAAATACCTATTATTGGTTTAATTGAAATAAATGGTTTTGATTTGATTGATTTAATTTGATTCGTGGGTTCGATTCCCACCCAGGACAAATAATTGTGTGATGAACAATAATCATTTGTTCTGTGTCTGGATGTAATTTATCTATAATATGTATGTATTTATATATATATATATATGTATGTTTATCAGCAGTCTGGTTACCATAGTACAGGCTCTGTCTAGTTTGGGATCAGTGATCAGAAAAGTAACTGTACTAAATTAATTTGGGACAAATTAATTAAGAAGCAAATTGTTCACCTGGATGCATCTATACATGAACGGGTGTTATGTCTATTGTCCCTCTAACACAAAATGGAATTATAGTTTAAAAAACTAAAAAAACACGCTTTATAGAAAATTCAACTAAAAAATAAAAAAATTAATCGAGTTATTGCTTTGTCATCGGTCTTTGACAGGTGTGCAAAATTTGAATGAAATCAGGCCGTTTAAAGTGGGTCAAAATCGTGCCATAAGGAGTCGGTTACAAACATACATACAAGTGAAGCTAGTATAAAGCCTGTAAAAAGGAGGACCCTCCGATCAGTTGAGGTGATCGTGCCTCGTGGAAGCTGACCCGAAAATTGATTTTGGAAAGTTATAAATATACTAATAATCGCAAACGCTTTTATTGCGCGATGCAGGACAGTAGTTACTATCTAGTTCGCGTATGTTTTGCTGTCATCATACTAACACATCATCATAAAGTTTTTAATTTATTTTAGCTGCCGCTGTTTAAGCCGGGGTGGACGGCTCTGCACTCAGCAAGTGCACGTGCTCAGTTCATCTGTGTCCAGCTGCTCCTTGCTGCTGGAGCGGACCCCAGTGCTCGTGATCTCATCGCGAGAACTCCACTTGAGGTAGTCGGATCAGCGCACTACTTAGGACACAATGTTGATGCCCATAAGTAAGTCAGGCGAAAGTGGTTTATATCGTTGTGTATACGTCATTGTCTCTTTCTTCTTCGATGATCATATCACACACCTAGATTTAAAGGGAGTTATGTACACCATCGAATTCCTTAGCTCAATACCTACCGTTCAATATAACAAACGCGTCGGATCTTGTCACCGAAATTTTCGCTCCCATTAGTCAATCAGCTCGTGTATACCAGGGATGTTGCGGATATTCGCATCCGCATTCGCAGTTGCAGAGCTTCCCCATTGATTTGGATATCTGTTTCTGCATTCGCAACATCCCTAGTGTTTACGGCACACGCCAGTCACCGGCCCTTCCCACATTCCTTTTGTCGGGGCTTGCACTACATCTGCTGTTGCATGAACATCTGCATTGATTATTGCGGATGCGGATGCGGATGCAGATGTCCGAATCGATGCAGAAGCTCCGCCATTGCGGATGCGGATGCGAATATCTGCAACATAACTGCTACCAATAAAATAGATTTAAAAATATGCGCTAGACGCTAAATTCACCAACACGGGTTAAACTCAAAGTAATAAAACAAATATAATACAGCTAACCCGCGCAACTTCGTTCGCGTTTGTTAATTTTCCCGGTGTTTGCAACATTTTTCATTGATGCTAAGCTCCTATTGATTGTAGCGTGATGTTATATAGTATATAGCCTTCCTCGATAAATAGGCTATTCAACACTAAAATAATTTTTCAATTCGCACCAGTAGTTCCTGAGATTATCGCGTTCAACCAAACAAACAAACTCTTCAGCTTTAACAACAAAAATCCAATTTACAGCCCCAAAACATGATTGAAACACGAGATTCCTACAATATTTTTCTTCTAGTTGCATATAAATAGCATAAATCTATACAGTAAACTCCTGTAGTGTACAAGGACACAGTAATTAGTTTTTCGCTCTTGCTTTTTGAGGTAATACCTGTTTAGATCCAGGTTTGCGGAATGTTTTATCTTTCATCTCTTTCATGTAACGGCAAATGACTAAACGTGAAGCGTCCTTGTCATATTGCTACTGACTAACTTGCACCCTGCGGTTTCACCCGCGTAAGGTCCGTCCCGTCGGAATATCGGGATAAAAAGTAGCCTATGTATTAATCCAGGTCTCCAGTCCTCCTATCTACATACCAAGTTCTATCGCAATCGGTTCCATAGCTTTTTGCGTGAAAGAGTAATAAACATTCATACATCCAAACTTTCTCCCTAGTTGCTCAGAGAACTCTAATTGGATGTGAAATTCTCTTTTAGTTTCGCAGAAACCATACGAATCCTTCTAGCAGCTGGTGGAAAGTACTGCAGCACACATGGAAACTGCCTCAATAAGATGAACACACCACTGCATACTGCTGTGGAGTTGGAAAGCAAAGAAGCTATCGAGGAATTGCTAAACGCAGGCGCTTCTCCCGTTTGTCTGAACCGTAATGGACATACTGCTATGCACGTTTGTGTGGATAAACGTCTCAAAGAACATTTACAGGTTGTACTAACTTTTAAACTTTCGCGTTCCATGTTATAATATTATTTATATATTTACGGGAATTAACGCGATCACGAAAAGGTAGGTATTACATACGACGGAGGGCGTGCACCACTGAGCCAGTCAGCCTGTGACCACGGCCAGTGCAACCTGGTCGAAACGTCAGGCAATTCAGGGGTATGTAATACCTTTTCGTGATCGTTAATTCCCGGAAATACATAAATAATATTTACAGGTTAATACAAAACTGAACTTAAATGAAACTATTAAGCACCCTAATATCAAATACTAGGTTTTACGCTTGGCTTTCCTTGTAATGTAGACTTTGTCAATGAACTCAGAATGACGATCGTCTAGAAGTCATCTCTAATGGAACAGTACTTTTTTTCAGATAATAAGTACCCTATGTCCTTCCAGTACCCCAAAATTTCATGATGATCCGTTAAGTAGTTAACTAGTCTTCTTAAGGATCGTCCATTAATCACGTGATGTTGTTTGCAACTTTGTTACCCTCGCCTGGCAACGGCGAGTTACGGTTATGCGCCACTTTTGGGTTTAGAAATCGCGCGTTCAATGGAAGAATAAATACACGTGATATCTGATTACATCCCCCCTCCTCCTTGAGATATTTCGTGAAATCCAGGATTTAAACAACATAACAAAATATCTAATAAGGGTTACCAGATCCGAGTGAAAAAAGCGCACATTTCGCAACCCAACCCCCCTATAAAATTGTGATATAATCTAAGGATTTAATCACTTACATTTAATATTTATGTTTCCAGTTTTTAGCAAACTACGAATATACCGACCAAGACCCTTACTTGGCGACGGTCGATGCCAAAGATCTTTTGGGCCAGACTGTTCTCCACGCAGCTGTAAGGGCTAATTGGACTGACGGTGTCTGCATCGCCCTGGGCGCTGGCGCTAGTATTTTTATGAAGGTAAGTAAATAATTAATATTAATCCTTTGAGACCCCTCACACACGGCCGTCTGATCCCAACCTAGGCAGAGCCTGTACTATGGTAACCAGACTGCTGATAAACATACTTATATATTACTAAATACATACATACGTAGGAGAGCCATGCTTCGGCACGTATGGGCCGGCTCGACTCCGCTCGATGCCACGGCGTCACAGAAAACCGGCAGTGAAGCAATGCATTGCATTTCGCCGCGTGAGTGAGGTTACCGGTTACCCCCCCCCCCCCCTCTTCTCCTACTCCCACCTTAAAGGGCGGCAACGCACTTGTGACTCTCGAGTTACAGGTGCCCATGGACGGCTGATCGGGCACTCCGATCGAGCCGGCCAATACGTGCCGAAGCATGGCTCTCCCACGATTAAAAGTTAGCAAAATGTGGGTGTTAACTTCGCCTCTACCTACCACCCTTTCGGGGGTACAGGCGTGAGTGTGTGGAGTATGTATGCACAAAACCAAACGTGTCTCGTCACAAGTGGGTTTATTGCAAGGGACCTGGGTATATGGACCTCTGCGGTTCAGTAGGAGACCACAACATAGAGTACGGGAGACTTTGCGACACCGGTTTGCTCGGACTTACGACACGGGTAAGCTGGAAGCCCTACCCGTTACTCCCAGGCATCGCTGGAGGTCGTTCTGCACCTTCCGGCAGCTGGTGCATCTAGAGTGGGATAGAAGAGTTTAGGTCTTCTTCCGTCCCCTTTCCGCCCCCTTAAATGCTTTAATTCAGATAGCTAGATTAATGATCAAACGCTAAATTAAATATACACTTAAATTTTCAGGCAAACGATGGAGATTCGCCCATTCACTCCGCGGCAGCTGCAGGCGAAATTCACATTCTCCAGCACATACTAAGTGTTGCAAAATATGCGATCGACTTTCGAAACCAGAAAGGGCAAACGGCTCTTTTTGTTGCCATTATACAAAATAACTTAGACATGGTTAAAATATTACTCGAGAATGGAGCATCTTTAAGTGTCGTTTTACCGGACCATCAAACGGTCTTACACGTCGCCGCTCGTTATGGATTTAAAGACATATTAGAATACTTACTTAACCACGATACTCGTACTATCTCTGGCTTAATGAAGGAATGTATATATCCTCCAATAACTTTTGCAGTGATCAATAACCACCCAGACTGTGTTAAATTATTATTGAGTAAAGGCGATGAACTAAATTGGTTGATACCATTCAAAGATGACCTATGCAAAGAGGAGGTTCTAACAACTGTTTTGCACATCGCTGCAGCTAAGAATCACTTCCAAATAGCAAAAATGATTATAGAATTTGATGGTCAAACTATCAACAAACCAAACCGCAGTGGCTTGCTACCATTGCATGAAGCGTGTATTCATGGGAACAGGGAAATTATTTCTCTACTTATCCACAAAGGTGCTGATCTTTCTCGGCAAGCTTCACATCCTAAAATTAAACAAACTCCTGTAGAAATGGTCATGAATAACTTGTCGAAACCAGCGGCGTACATGGAAGAGGTGTTTGATTCTTACATATATAGCCAAGGTAAGAATCTTCAGGATAGAGAATGCCAGGTTACAGTCAACTACGCTATACTGATGCCAAAGTCTTTGGACGGTAGACAAATGAAAGTACTGAAGGCCCTTGTCGATACAGGAAACAGGTACGACCAGAGGAAATTACTGCATCACCCATTGGTAGAAAGTTTTCTGTATCTGAAATGGAGAGCTTTAGTGCCGTTTTTTTATGCGATAATTGCATTGTTCGGCTTGTTCGTAATATCACTGAATGTGTACGTCGTATCGGTGTTCTACTACCAAGATAAAAATAGAGTGAACATCACCAATGCTACGAATTACTATGTCAGCAATTATACAATAAAACCAGTCCCAAGCTATTTACGCTCAAACGTGTGGCAATATATGATATATATCACTGTCAGCCTAGTGGCATTACTGGTGAGTTTCCATTTTTCTTTTTAACATGCTTTTGTTAGCTTCACTTGGAATTTGGCATCTCGAAGCTGACTTGACGATGGTGGCAGGAGGTGGATAGTACAACTCTTCAGTCTCTACTAATAAACTCCTCCCAGAAACCAGGAGGTGAACAGTGGAACTCTTTTTTTTTTTTTTAATGCGGTCCGCCATTAAAACGTGTGTTTCTAGTTTTACTGCAACAATTAGAAGTAGGTTACAATTGACTTCCAAGACCCTATAGTATAATATTGATGTGTAATTATGTTTACAGGAGATAATCTTCATTAAAATCAACAACAAAAGGTATTTTCTATTGCTGGAGACCTGGGTAAAGTTCGGTGCTATAGGGCTCTCAATGTTCCTACCTAGCTTAGTATCCTGGGAGAGGACAGACATACTGCCTGGCACAGAGTCAAGCGCAGAGTGGGCGCGTCTTATGGCGACTGTAGCCTTGCTCCTGTCGTGGTTGGAGTTCATGTTCTTACTGTCTAGGTTCCCAAGCTGGGGATTTTATGTACTAATGTTTGGAAAAGTTGCTTCTAAAGTATTTAAGGTAAGTTATATTTTACCCCTTCGTATATATATTCGTTCGTATCCAGTTAAAAGCAAGGAATGAACAGTTACGTACGATTCAGGTGCCCGCGACTTCACCCGCTTGGAATTTTTCCCATAAAAACGTCAACTCCTTATTTTACCCCCTACAATTATTTTTTTAACTACAATAAGTAGCTCATGTTCTTCGCCAAGGCCTTGTCTATGCTTTTATTTTTAACCAAAAAATCAAATTTAACAAAATGGCTTCAGCGGCTTAGACTCGAAGACAGACACGGTTGTTACACGACTGCCCAGAAATGAAGTTTATTGTTTTTAGGATTTATGTATGTATGTGAGTTTCTTTACCTCACCATAACTTCTAAATGCCTAAATTTTAATGGTTTAGGGGGCAAACAGGCAGACGGGTCACCTGATGGTAAATGACTACCACCGCCCATGGGCACCTGTAACTCACGAGTTACAAGTACGTTGCCACCCTTTAAAGTGGGAGTAGGGGAAGAGGGGGAGAGGCGGGAAGAGGGGGATTAGAGGGGAGGAGAAAGGGTTAGGGCTAGCTGTTTTTTAGCAGGGTAGCAATGCTTTACAATTTTCAATATTAGATTTTGTAGTGCAGGTTCGTTACCAGTCGATAGCAAAATCTATTTCGCCTTGTTTTATTTATTCCAGATTCTGCTAACATTCGTGTTTCTGATCATCGGGTTCTCCCTCTGCTTCATGATACAGTTTCGCGCGAAGCCTCCCTTCGAGGGTATATGGGCCTCCATCACAAAAACCCTAGTCATGATGACATCAGAATATGATTATATGTCCATGATAAATAACGAACACGCCAGGGAAATCGCTGCGTCTATATTAGTATTACGTCTCATGTTCATCACCTTCGTCATACTAGCTTCTATCGTATTTATGAACCTAATGGTAGGTGTAGCTGTGAACGACGTTAATACACTAGCAGATATAGGAAACCAGAAAAGATTGGAGAAACAAGTAGACTTCTTGACATCATTGGAGGATGTCGTTTGTCATAAATTTCTTCGTAAGTTCAACTCAAGTTTGCCGATGAGGAAGAAAGTCATGAATAAAATAATTTTAAGACCGAGAGAAGCTACTTGTAGTTATACCAAGATATTACCGAAACATTTAAGACAGTCAATATTTGAGAAGGCTCAGCTGCAGAAGAATCAAATGGAAGATGAGCTAGGCTCGATGGCTTACTATTTGAAACTGGATCAAATTCATGAAGCGGTTGTTCGAAAAGAGGAAGAGTCAGACCAATCAAACTGGACAACGAATATTGCTACTTTAAATGAAACTGTTGAAAAAATTAACAATGATATTGAGGAATTGCGAAGTGAACTAAATGTTTTGAGACATTTATTGTTGAGACGTTATTCTATTCATTAACTTAATGTTTTTGTTTTTCTTTTTTTTTATGGTGTAGGGGGCAAACGAGCAGACGGGTCACCTGATGGTAAATGACTACCGCCGCCCATGGGCATCTGCAACTCGAGAATCACAAGTGCGTTGCCACCCTTTAAGGTGGGAGTAGGAGAAGAGGGGGAGGGGGAGGGAAGAGGGGGGAGAGGGGAAGGACGGGAATAAGGGAGAGGGAAGGGTTAGGGCCTCCGGTAACCTCACTCACGCGGCGAAATGCAATGCAAGCATTGCTTCACGGCCGGTTTTCTGTGAGGCCGTGGTAAAAAAAAATGTATCTAAATGTAAATAAAATTGAAGTGTTTGTAATGTCATAACAACAGTATTTTACTAAATGCATCATAATGATTAGACGGTACATATACCAAAAATAATTAAAAATTTTTGGCTGTCTAATTCTCCGAAACGGGTGGTCCGATTTTCATGGGATTTTCACTGACAGATAGCTGGTGTTATAAGGAGTAACTTAAGCTACTTTTATTTTGAAAAAAGAATTAGGGTTCCGTGCAAAATATATAAATACGTACAGGTGATCGAAGCCGCGCCGGGAATAGCTAGTCTTCTATTAATGTCAATTTTGTCAATCAATCTATTCTTCGGGAATAGAACTTTTTTACGTGAAACATTGACATTGACACAAAATTGATGATAGGTTGATTAGTTACGGAGGGAAAGAGTGACAAACTCACCTTTGCTTTATTTAAAACTAGCTGCGCTCCACGGTTTCACCCGCGTAAGTCCTGATGCCGTGGGAATATCGGGATGAAAAGTAACCTATGTGTAAAACCAGGTGTCCATCTATCTACATACCAAGTTTCATCGCAATCGGTTCAGTAGTTTTTACGTGAAAGAGCAACAAACATCCATCCATCCATCCATCCATCTATCAATCCATCCAAACTTTCACATTTATAATATTAGTAGGATTTAGTTAAGTGTTTTATTACGCTAGGAGGAAATCTCTTGTCTGACTGAAGTTGTTATTTTATATCGATGTCGTCATTTTTGTTATTTAATAAGTTGCGAGTAGGTTCATTGTTGTAGTGGAAAAATCGTTAATTTACAATTAACTTGGCGTAAATACACGGTGAATACACTATAGATTGACGGTGTGACCACTGCGAGTATACCTGAGAAATACCTTGGTTTCAGCGTGTAGTAACTATGATAATTCTGTGGAAACACTGTGTACCAATGGAACAAATACATAGTGAAAACACAGTGAAATCAATCATGGTTATAAAGTGTCTCCACTGTGTTTTCACCGTGAAGTCAAGACTGCGAGGGTATACACTGTGTAAGTTACATAAATGTCTTTCTGTGGATACTTATCACAATGCAAAAGTCAGTTCATAAAAAATTGAGTTTAATCATTTACAGTCATTAGTTTGATTTTGCGCAATGTAAACGTAACACACGTAGGTATCATTTTGTGCGGTACGGTGAATAACCCTAATGGACGAAGCAGCTAATTGCATGGATATTGTTAATTGATTACATTGTAGTTTTGGCCCCTTGGGGTAAACATTGATTTTTTTTTCGGGACAATGTTGTTTACTCACTGCAATTCCACTTTAACCAAAAAAAAAACATTATAAAAAAACTGTCAGTCTTAGGACTGCACGTCAGAAGTGAAAACATAACTGACACATCTGTCATCTGAGCGTGACGGTCACGCAAGTTCAGTGCTTTTTCCTCATAGCAAAAGTGCACAACGTGCCTAAAGAAGTTTTCGCTTCAAAATAAAGAATTTTCCGGCAAAAAAAATGCTAATGATTTTCGATTCATAATTACGATCTGAATCCACTATTTCAGTATTCGGCAGGCCGGCTTTTACACTCGAGGTTTCATCACGCATTTCATTGCAATGTGAGCGGAACCAAGAGCAGTGGCGTAGCTACCAGAGGGCTAGACGGGGCAGTGCCCGGGGGCCCCCAAGCTCAGGGGGCCCCTCGGACTCTGACTTACAAACTATAAATTGAACTAGTGAAAATTTCGCCCACATTAGGAATATAAATTTAAACCAGATTTTTTAGAACCAGAAGTTATCAGGTTTGTACTAGGGTTGTGACTAAACCACTATTTATATTAATTACGTACTTGATAACTTGAATATGGAGTACGTCGAATTCGGAACACGACCCTTGGGGCCCTAGTTTATTTTTTGCCCCACGGCCTTTGGTTACCTAGCTACGCCACTAGCCAAGAGAGCATACATACTCACTGTTAGTGGTTTTGTTTAATAAATTCCCTTCGATAATCTTCTCCAAGATTCAAGATCCCACTGATTTTCTCACAGAAAAAATTGGTTCTCTGTAAAGTTGGTTTACGAACGATAATTTTACGTGATAACGTCATAAGAAAACCTACACGTCACAAGCCGAACGCTTAGGCCGATCGTGCCTCTCTATCGCTTGTTCCGCGCTCTCGCTTGCACGCTCGGCTCAGGCGGAACGTGACAATGAGTCATGCTTTTACATGCGTGCAGCCGGCGTCATCGATTTATAAGATGTTATCACGTCAAAAATGAAAAGAGAAAAATGCAGTGTAACATAAAGCAAACGATTTATTTCTTCGTTTCAGTATTTCCAATTCCTTTCTTGACCCTTATCAGAAAATAGGATAGTACCAAAATAAACAATAGCAAGAACATAACACTCATAATCATTTTGTAATGTCTTCCCAAGCAGCCATCTTCCCCGTACACGGGCAATACGGAGTATTGGACTTGGGATTGCCTTTTTATTTACAATTTCAGACCTAATTTGACATTCGCCAACATCTGAAAGCAATTTAAGGATGAAGTTCAAAATAATTTTGTTATGTAGATGGTAGCGCCATCTGTTATGGGTAGTAAGTAATATGTTGACATGTTGATATTCCACGTACTTAAATGGTCATGCTGTATATTTATATCCAACAAAAAATTTTTTTATGTAAAATGTTGCCAAGACGAGACCATAATATATGGCTCATACTGTCAAAACGTTATCAGATCTCATGTAGAGCCAAGCTTCTAACTGTACACGCCTACTAGGCTACCGTCACATGGGCCTAAGGTGAAAAAATTATTTACTGTTCATTACTTTTCTGTTATATGTACAATAGTTCTTGTAGTAACGAAACGGCCAGACCACATATATTTTGACTAAGGTGTACAGTTTGTGAAGTTGAAAATGTTTTTGGTTTCACTTCTTTTTGTAAGTTGCTTATGACATTTTTTTTTTATTTTGATCATGGGGGGTGATGTACTAAAAATCCTGAAATATGTATTTTATTATTTACTAGCAGTGCCCCGCGGTTTCACCCGCGTAAGTCCCGATCCAATGGGAATATCGGGATAAAAAGCCTATGTGTTAATCCAGGGTGTCAGCTTCCTGCATACCAAATTTTATCAAAATTAGTCTAGCCGTTTGCGCGTGAAGAAGTAACAAACATACACACTCACAAACTTTTGCCTTTATAATATTAGTGTGATAACAAGGAGTCCCTTTGCGGAAAATTTGCGGAGTCTCATACAAATTCCATCCCCTAGTTTAAGGGGTTGGGGGGTAAAAGTTAAAAGGTTTAGATTTTTTTTGCTAATACTTGTTTACATACCAAATTTCAGCTTTCTAGGACTTCAGAAAGTACCCTAAGAATTTTGATGATCATGAGTGAGCCAGTGACGAAATCAGAGTTTTTTAGATATCAATAAAATCTAAAGTATAAGAGCTATGCAATTGAAACTATATAAGTTTAATAAGTCTATTATTAACATCATATCCCAAGAATTTTGTGTATCTCGTATAATCCAAACCCAAGTTATGAGGATTATTATATGAGGATATATTGGGAATTAAAGATTGGGAAAATTGGGAGTATTTTGAAAGGGAAAAATAGACACAAAGAGAACACAATGGAAGGTATTATTTAAAGTATAAATCTGTATAACTTGGACATCGAAAATTGTGAGTATTTTTATACAAGAGAGGTTAGAGGAGTTATAGGCTTGAACTTCCCGACAACAGCCAGTTTGATTTACAGGTACATTGCTCACACTACTCATTCCATCCGTATAAGTAATATCCGTTTCTTTCCCTTTTTACCTACCTTTCCCTTTCAATATACACCCAATTTTCCTATCTTGAAACCGAAAGTGCCCGTTAACGACAATAGGTTTGCCCCTATTATGTGAGAGGGACGAAGTATAGTTTGGGAAAATATGGGTGTTACCTCTTTGAGGAAACAGGCGTGTTTGTATGTATGTATGTAAATTACTTATAATATCTGGAGGTGACTTACTCTTCGCAGAAAGGAGAGGAAGAATCGGGCCGGAATGTCGAGCTGACACACGTGGCTTGAATATCTTCTCAAATTCCTTTCTTCGCCGGTTCTTGAGTTGTATCACCACCAAGAAAGGTCTTTATTGTTGACAGGGAACACTCGCGTGTGGTTTTAAATTGATTTATAATGATTTAGGAGCGATTAGCGTGAACTCCAATGTGTGCGCGTCGATGGTTTTTTTTTACGAGAGAGAGAGAGAGAGGGAGCGGAAGCGTGTATGTATATATATAACAAGGATGTAGGATAGGTGGGGATTATTGCCTTCGGAAATGTGTAAATGAATGTTTAATGCTTATGTAGTATAACTTTATCCTATAAATGTGTGAATTAAAAATATGATATAATTATAGCGTAATTGGCGTTTACAATATCTTTGATGTAAATATAAATAATGTACACGTCACATACCTGCTCTGAGTATAATATCGCGATACGATATTTTAATGTGATTAAGGAATTATGGCATGTAAAACTCATAGTGTATACTCCTTGTTGAACAATAAATAAAATTTCATCGTAGAAATTATTTAATGCGAATAAAACTCGGCTTAATAATATAGGTTGCTATGCGTAGGAACCAAAGACGAAGAATTAAAGAAGAGACAGTTATATTACAGATAAAAATACAATAATGTATCACAGAGTAAACAGTACGCCACGTCTTGATTCAGTGGAAACCTTCTTCCTTCTTTCCCGTTTTAAAATGACAATATTCCCAAAGAGAGTTGGCGTCAGACAGGCCGTCGGACTCACGCACCGAGGGTTCCGTAAAATATTTTTATTATATGATTTAACTAAAAATTTACGGTTTTCGCAATTTTTCCTTTATCTGCGCTATAAGACGTTGCTTCGTACCAAATTTCAAGATTCTGAGTTCACGGGAAGTACCCTGTAGGTTTTGATTCCCTTGCGAGTGTCGAAAATTTTCGGAAATTTGCAGCATAAACGGCTGTATCTTTTGATTGCGTTGGCTTAGAAGTTTGATTTTTTCACAACTCTAAGGGACAGTAGACCTGAGTATTTGATATAAATTCCAGCTTGATACCTTCACGATTTCCTGAGAAAAAGGGTCGTGACAGACAGACAGACACTCGGACGGACGGACAACAAAGTGATCCTATAAGGGTTCCGTTTTTTCCTTTCGAGGTACGGAACCCTAAAAAACCAACCAAAATCCTTTGCCATGTTACACATTACACCGACTTTAATGAAAATAAAAAAAGGCTCGGTAGATGGTGATGATGATGACACTGACCGACTCGTGGTATATGAGGCTGAAGTGAAGTTATCCGGTGACCACAATCCCATACACAAACCATAGCGGTCATTCATGTTAGTGTAACCGTTACGTGAGCTAAATAAACCTTTAGCTCACAAATCGCCTAGTGGTCAAATTTCGACCAATGTTCTTTAATTTTTAACGAATTATTTTACATAATTTCCAAATATAACTTGAAATGTCATAGTACATATTTCCATAATATGACAAATCAATTTTGCGTTGACTTGGAAGCTAGATTTTCTTACAGCTTCAAGGAGCCGCAGACTGACAGACTTTTCCTGCGGAAAAAGGTCTATTGACCGACACAGACAGATATAACGACAAATTGTGCTGTGAGACCTTGCTGCTTACCAAATTTCATGATTCTTGGTCAATGGAAAGTACCCCATAGGTTTGATTTACTTGCGAAATGTTCAAATTTGGTCAAATCGAAGGCCGTATCTTTTGATTGCGTTGACTTAGAAGGTTGATTTTATTACAGCTTCAAGGGATCGCAAAGATAAGTATTTGGTATTAATTTTGATTGAATGCGTCCACGGGTTTCTGAGAAAAAGGGTTTAGATAGACAGACGGAAAATAAAGTGATCCTATAAGGATTCTTTTTCAGGAACGGAACCCTAATAAGCACTATACTTTAACACACTTAGAGACATCATAAAAATAGATTAAGAATACAATATTGATCAGGTTTGGCCCGCTCTGCTCGCCGTCCAATGCAAAAGAGAGCTGGCTGCACCTCAGTGTGGCTATTTAGAGCCCCATATAGGGCTGCCATCCGTCCGGGTTTCCCCGGATTTGTCCTAGTTTAAAGGACGTCCGGGGAGCGTCCGGGCGGGGTTTTCAAAAAGTGTCCGGGTATAACCCGGACACTCTGTGCCAGGGGACAATTATAATTGTTAGATGAACAAGCTGTTTAATTTGAAGAAAAAAACTGTGTGGTGTCGTGGGACACCAGATAGGAACGAAGTTCCTAATTATAAAAATAATAATAATAGCAAACTGCAATAAAAAAACATTAACAGGTTGGTGACATTAATTAATAAAAAGCTCTAGTGGATCTACATATGTATTATTAGCGTGACGGTCACGAGTTCAGTTCTCTCTCTCTCTGTCCCTCTCCCTGTCAATGTCCCTGTCCCTCCCCCTCCCCCTGTCTCTGTCCTGTCAATGCCCCTATCTCTGTCCCTGCCCCTGTCCCTGCCCCTGTCCCTGTCCCTGCCCTGCCCCTGTGAATGACCCTGTCCCTGCCCCTGTCCCTGTCCCTGTCCCTGTCAATGTTCCTGCCCCTGTCCCAGTCCCTGCCCCTGTCCCTGCCCCTGTGAATGTCCCTGTCCCTGCCCCTGTCCCTGTCCCTGTCAATGTCCCTGTCCCTGTCAATGTTCCTGCCCCTGTCCCAGTCCCTGCCCCTATCCCTATCCCTGTCCCTGCCCCTGTCCCTGTCCCTGTCCCTGCCCTGCCCCTGTGAATGTCCCTGTCCCTGCCCCTGTCCCTGTCCCTGTCAATGTCCCTGTCCCTGTCAATGTTCCTGCCCCTGTCCCAGTCCCTGCCCCTGTCCCTGTCCCTGCCCCTGCCCCTGTCAATGTCCCTGTCCCTGTCCCTGTCCCTGCCCCTGTCCCTGTCCCTGTCAATGTCCCTGTCAATGTCCCTGTCCCTGTCCCTGTCCTGTCAATGTCCCTATCCCTGTCCCTGCCCCTGTCCCTGTCCCTGTCCCTGTCCCTGTCCCTGTCCCTGTCCCTGTCCCTGTCCCTGCCCCTGTCCCTGTCCTGTCAATGCCCCTATCTATGTCCCTGCACCTGTCCCTGTCCCTGTCCCTGTCCCTGTCCCTGTCCCTGCCCTGCCCCTGTGAATGTCCCTGTCCCTGCCCCTGCCCCTGTCCCTGTCCCTGTCAATGTCCCTGTCCCTGTCAATGTTCCTGCCCCTGTCCCAGTCCCTGCCCCTGTCCCTGTCCCTGCCCCTGCCCCTGTCAATGTCCCTGTCCTTGTCCCTGCCCCTGCCCCTGTCTCTGTCCCTGTCCCTGTCAATGTCCCTGTCAATGTCCCTGTCCCTGTCCCTGTCAATGTCCCTGTCAATGTCCCTGTCAATGTCCCTGTCCCTGTCCCTGTCCATGTCCCTGTCTCTGTCCCTGTCCCTGTCCCTGTCCCTGTCCCTGTCCCTGTCCCTGTCCCTGTCCCTGTCCCTGTCCCTGTCCCTGTCCCTGTCCCTGTCCCTGTCCCTGTCCCTGTCCCTGTCCCTGTCCCTGTCCCTGTCCCTGTCCCTGTCCCTGTCCCTGTCCCTGTCCCTGTCCCTGTCCCTGTCCCTGTCCCTGTCCCTGTCCCTGTCCCTGTCCCTGTCCCTGTCCCTGTCCCTGTCCCTGTCCCTGTCCCTGTCCCTGTCCCTGTCCCTGTCCCTGTCCCTGTCCCTGTCCCTGCCCCTGCCCCTGCCCCTGTCCTGTCAATGTCCCTATCCCTGTCCCTGTCCCTGTCCCTGTCCCTGCCCCTGCCCCTGTCCTGTCAATGTCCCTATCCCTGTCCCTGTCCCTGTCCCTGTCCCTGTTTTGAAGTCGGTTAAAAAGGTGTCGTTACAACTTTTTGGTCTTAATTTTTCGGCGTTTTTTTGAGGTGTTCGGGCAAGAATCTCGATTTTACACATGTGTCCGGGATTTTTGAAGAGCCTGTCCGGCGTCGGCAATTTAAGTGATGGCAGGCCTAGTCCCACATCAGATGATGTGACATAAGAATGTCCTACTAAACGTGAAAGTTTGTGAGGATGGATGGATGTTTGTTGGTCTTTCACGCAAAAATTACTGAACAGATTGCGATGAAACTTGGTATATAGATAGCCGCAAGCCTGGATTAACACATAGACTACTTTTTAACCCGATATTCGTACGGAATCGGGACTTACGCAGGTGAAACCGCGAGGCGCAGCTAGTATTAATTAATAATTTTAACTTTCTGCTCTTAATGGTTTTTAAACTTTTGTGACTATGCGTATTAGATGTGTAATTCGGGACTTAATTGGGATAATATTTAAAAGGTACAATACCTCTTGATTACCCGACGTTTCGATCGAATCGCACCGATCGTGGTTACAGGTGGAATCAATTACTGCACTTCTTCTACACACAATTTAATTATTCCCAATTTCACATTTCTAAGTGTGAGAAATTTGTTTTAAAATGCGTTAAAATAATAATAATAACTTGACACATCTCACACACGGCCGCCTGATCCCAAACTAGGCAGAGCCTGTACTATGGTAACCAGACTGCTGATAAACATACTTATATATTACTAAATACATACATATTATAGATAAATTACACCCAGACACAGAATAAATGATCATGCTCATCACACAATTACATGTTCTGGGTGGGAATCGAACCCACGACCTCTGGTTCAGTAGTCAGGATCACTAACCACTAGACAAACAGTATTAATATACCCATTAAAGATGTTAATTAAATAAAATCAATCTCCACTGTACCTAATTTGATCGTCAAGGTACAATGAAAATTCCTTTGATTTAACTTGCAAAGTTTGTATGTGTTCGGCACGCATCTTGGAAGCTCAATTAGAACCATTTCCCGATGTCCGATTGGGCTCAAATTTGGTGTACGTATCTTTGGTGACAATACAATAATATGGTACCATGGAAATGTTCTGATGATAGAGCCGGAAGACGGCCAGAGGAACTTCTTAACTAAACAAGAAAAACCAATCGAGTTTGGGCTCGATTGATTCATCTTGAGGAGTACTTTTTTAAACATCAAATCTACACTAAAATAAAATTAATTAAGCGGCGGTAGCGTAATAGCTAAGGCGTCGGACTTGCGATGAAGTGGTTGTGGGCTCGAACCCCACCCAGTGCACTACCGACATGAACCCACTCCTAACACAAGCACTTCGCTTAGCTGGAGGGGTTAACAAGAATACTAGGAATGTGTGACCACGTTACTAGTATTCTTTAAAAAAAAAAATGTTTGTACAAAAGCTTGTTTACAAAAAATCCAATTAATTAACTAATAATTTATATATTTCACAACATTTTACACATTTTTAAACGTTCTAATACAATTATATTATAATCATGTATACAGGACGATACAATACTTTCTAATGTAACTCTCGTATGGCTGGCACACCATGGCACTATATTATATCCTATACAAGATGTTATAGAAGGGTGTGGTCATTTTAGGGTCATGTAGTAGACCCCTGGAATGACGTAAAACATAAATATTTTTAGCACATAAACCTTAGTTAATATTCCGAAAATGAAAAGACTGAAATGAATGAAACTAGTGGTAACTATCAGATCACCGCAGTTTTACCTACGTTTACGGTCAGTGCTCCGGCCCTAAAGGTCGCAGCGTGATGTTACATACCCTATAACCTTCCTCAATGAATAGTCTATCCAATACAAAAACAATGATTCCAATCTGACTGATAATTTCAGATATTAGCGCGTTTAAACAAACGAAAGCGCCTTAGCTTTTTTATGTTATAGTATAGATGAATACTGTCTGGTATACTGGTCATAGAATGTCAGAAACTATACAAAAATGATTTAAATTAACATGAAAATCGTTGATTCCAAGCATTTTCTTATCAGACTGACACAAATAACAATCCTACTAATATTATAAACGTGAAAGTTTGTGAGGATGTATGGATGTATGTTACTCTTTCACGCCAAAAACTACTGAACCGATTGCGATGAAACTTGGTATGTATATCGCTGGAGATCTGGTTTAGCACATAGGCTACTTTTTATCTTATTATTCCCACGGCATCGGGCCTTACGCGGATGACACAGCGGGGCGCACACCACACCTTTTAATAACACATTGTGTAACTGCAAGTTTTTGTAGGCATCTCTCATCTTCTAGTTTCTCAAATCATTTTTTGTTAAAAATGACTGTCAGTATTACGACGGCCACCACCACAAACGACCCAAGAAATAGTGTTATACCATAGAACTTGGAGTTGTCTTGAAATGGATGGTAACTGAGGCAGTACTGTGGTTTTGCCATCACCGGCAGTACAGCTACAACAAAAAAACAAATATTAACTCACTTTGTCCCAACCCAAAGCAGTGGGCAGGTGTTTGTTACGCATTTTATTATTATTTTTAACCCCCGACGCAAAAAGAGGGGTGTCTGCGTGTCTGTGTATCTGTGTGTCTGTCTGTGTATCTGTGTGTCTGTCTGTATCGCCTGTATCGCATCGTAGCTCCCAAACGAATGGACCGATTTAAGTGCGTTTTTTGAAGTGAAAACTTCGCTAGGGACGTTTGTGCACTTCTGCTATGAGGAAAAAGCACTCAACTCGTGACCGTCATGCTAATAATACATATATAGATCCACTAAAGGGCGCTAACCTAAACATTGAGTTCTGTCAGCTCCAATTCAGCCATCGTATCTAACTATATATCTATCTATCTACCTCTGTATGTGTTATTATTTGTCTGTAGGTATATTCAATAGTACGCCATTAAATAATATGTTTTTATTTAATACTTCTGTTATTATCTCCATCTAAAGGTTGTCTCGTAGAGATCGATATTAACGGTAAGATCGCCCATTGTACTCTAATTTTTAACCCCCGACGCAAAAGCGACGGGGTGTTATAAGTTTGACGTGTCTGTGTGTGTATGTGTGTCTGTCTGTGGCATCGTAGCTCCCGAACGGATGACCCGATTTTGATTTTTTTTCGTTTGAAAGATGAATTAGTCGGGAGTGTTCTTAGATATAATTCAAGAAAATCTGTTCAGCCGTTCGAAGATCGTCAGCTCTTTTCTAATCGTTGAAGGAATTTTCGAGTCGGGGTTTTTGAAATTGTAAATTTATAGTTATGTTATTAAGATAACTAGAGATCGCGTGGTGGTCGAATTTCGACCATGGTTTATTTCATTGGCCAATATTACTTGACCTGTCATTGTATAGACTTTTGTACCATGACAGGTCAAAATATATACTAGACACTCATAGCTGTATGTACCCGTTTTTGCATTTCTTTTTAACTTTGTAGCAAATATTGTTCAAAAATTTTAGCATTCGTCACTTCTTCTCTGTATAAACTATAAGTGTGCGAAATTTCATACTCCTCCGTCCTACCAATTTTCGTAAAAAGGGATCCAAAGTTTTCGCTTCACGTTTTAATATATAGATATTTGTTTCAACTGTATGTTAGTTTTGGTGTATCTACTTTTTTTATTGGATGATAGGTATTCTATGTCCTTTTCTGTGTTCCTGACAAAGTGATGGAAAATTTCGCGTTGTCGCAGTTCAGTTCGAGTTCGGTATTCGTTGAAAACGGGCGTGAAAACAGAAAATTTAAACAGATTTTTTGTTTTCTATCAATTTGGGTCATTGCTTGTATTTTGTATTTTATAGAAAAAATGTAAGAAATGAAGTGTCACCGAACTCATGGTATGTGAAAAAAGGTAACAAGGCTTTTATTTAAATGACCGAATTCTTTTATAAGAGAATATAAAGCACTATGTATACTTAAGTGAACGAATGTACGGCAAACCAAGCGCGCGTACATGAACAAAATGCGTGTCCTTGTTGACGCGCGTCAACCCACATTAGCAAAACGCGTGTTCAACGCCCGTCATCTGAATGTGGCCTTTTTGCTGTGTACCGAGCGTGTTTCCCGATAGAAGTATATAATCCGGTGATCATGAAATTCTCCTCCTCCGAGAATTTCATGCACACGTAAACTTATTTTTAAGGATTAGTAAGGCAGTCCTATAAAAAAAACCGGCCAAGTGCGAGTCAGACTCGCGCACCGAGGAGGGTTCCGTAAAATATTTTATATTATATGATGTAACTAAAAATTTAGGAATTTCGCAATTTTTCCTTTATCTGTGCTATAAGACGTTGCTTCGTACCAAATTTCAAGATTCTGAGTTCACGGGAAGTACCCTGTAGGTTTTGATTCCCTTGCAAGTGTCGAAAATCTGCGGAAATTTGCGGCATAAACGGCTGTATCTTTTGATTGCGTTGGCTTAGAAGTTTGATTTTTTCACAGCTCCAAGGGACAGTAGACCTGAGTATTTGATAGATATAAATTCCAGCTTGATAACTTTACGCGTTCCTGAAAAAAAGGGTCTTGACAGACAGACAGACGGACGGACGGACAACAAAGTGATCCTATAAGGGTTCCGTTTTTTCCTTTCGAGGTACGGAACCCTAAAAAATATTATTATTATATTTTAATAATACATTACTTAGTTAAATGTAATAATAATCAAGAATGCGACTCGAACAAGTATCAGTGCCTCCATCCGGCGTGTTTTAGTCAAGACCTGAAGTTAAAATTTGTTGTTGGTCGCTTGCTAAGCTGTCGAAGGAAATTTCGCATACTCCTTGAGGAACTTGAAGGTTGTTTAATAGTGCCAAGGAGAGAGCGATACTTTGAATGTAAATTGACATGTCGGAGAGCTGTGCTGTGTTGTGTTGTCTTAGGAAAATTATTTAGAGAATAGGTAGATAATACTCACTGCAATCGGTGCACCACGCCATGTTTAAATCGCAAATATTACGTTTTTTTTTATCTAGAACACAGAATTTACCGTTATAACTTAGGTAGATATTACCAAAATTAGAACTTTTGAATCTTAAAGGGTCTGGGCTTTGCGGCAACAACCAGTTCCTGTACAGGTACTTCAATTGCCTTCCTTTCCTTTCAATACCCATCTTTCCTTTTCACTATACTCCTAATTTTCCTATCTTTATTTCCCAAAGTGACGGTTGACGGCAATAGGCTTACTTACGTGAATGGCACCAAATTATAATGTGAAAAATCTGGGTGTCTAACAAGTTGTACGAGTGCTCAATAGACGGCGTTGTTCAGTCCGTCTGAATCGCGCTATGGTTTGTTTACCGGCGAGACTATATAAGTCGGCCTATTCATTTGTTTAAGAGACGACACCTATGTCTCGTATATACAAATATATTGGGATTAGTTTCCCGAGCTGTTCGATTCGAAGTTTAATTTCTCACGTCCAAGGACCCTTGAATTTTTCAACATCTCTGACTATCCCTTTGGGGGATACAGGCGTGAGTGTATATGGAACTTTTGACACTTTAAAGCCCGGGATGAATTGTTAGAAATATTACTGTACGTCCTACGCAATCGATAATGTGTCCTGTTACTATACATATAGTCATATACTGCGCCAGATTTTATATTTTTATGTGGCTTAGAAGACTAGAAATCGATTTTACATGTTCTGTCACTCAGTGAGTGAGAGCATCATTTTGAGACCTTCACTTTACGTAAACTATTAAAGTTTGAGTTTTGCTTTGCGATGTCACCTGATGCAGTAAGAAGGTCGTTACGGCGCATACAAAATTTCACTTCATTATGTATACCCTATCGAAAATAGTTCGGGTAACTACAGCACTGGAGTGCTTCGGGCTCGCGGACTTGCCCGTGTACTCACGAGCATATACATACCTTTTTAATCATATTCAAATCATATCTATCAATCAATCAATCAATTAGCCCATTGCAGTCCACAGCTGGACATGTCCCTCTCAAAATGTGTGCCATAGCACCCAGTCCTCTTCCTTCTGCATCCAGACTACCCCAGCTACCTTCTTGTAGCTAGCTTTGAAGAAGGTAGCTGGGAATCCTGTATAACCCATTGATATTCTCAGATTGTTAAAACCTAGATAGATTGTACTTACTTAATGCTAACTTGTTTTGCTAATTTGTTTTCAGTAATACATAACTTATGTAAAACAATTTATTTTATAAAAAAATATTAACTTAAAATGACATTTTCGGAAAGGTGACACACGTAAACTAAAATATATCTGACACACGTCCAATGTCTAACGTAGAGTTTATATACTCTTCGATTTTTACATTTTTACAGATATGTTTGTGTACTCTTTGGATATTTTCTTTAATCCATAAACATAGTATAGGTTATTACCTAGTGCGTAATACGCTAATACACCAACTTTATACTTTAATCAATTTTAATGACAAATGTAATTTTTATCTTTTAAACAGAAACCACCAATTACTATAATTTGGGGTCTTGTTTTTAAAACAATATCCCGGTCTATCTCTACCTTGTTTTGCTTTTGAGCCACCTCCAACCTCCTCACTATCTGCATGCAAAGCTCGTAACAAG
The DNA here is from genome assembly GCA_963859945.1 of Euplagia quadripunctaria. NCBI lineage: Eukaryota > Metazoa > Arthropoda > Insecta > Lepidoptera > Erebidae > Euplagia > Euplagia quadripunctaria. Next base: position 356,128 of record OY982589.1, on the reverse strand, counting down.
AAACTTCCGTACTTTTGTGTACTTATTTATATAGATTGCGTTTCTGTTAAATATTTTTTTTCTTTTTTAAAAAGACAACTCCCGCATTAGGAATTACTCCTGTGTCGCGGGGGACTTTACGAACATACAAACAACGGACACAAAGAACACCCAGACTCGAGTGGGTGTGACTCGACCTATGGCATAGCAGTCAGGGTCACTAACCACTAGGCCAACAGTCCAGTTGGTATTGTCTGTTTACCTAAGGTCCGTATAAAAGAGGTCGGCGGTCCCCATTTCAAGACCCCTGTTCCAGGATCTCAGAGCAGAGCATTTGTGATCATAAAAACTAGAGATACACCTATGGAGTGTTATAACTACAGAGAACCATCATACGTTACACGAATTTCATGATTTCTCATTCAAGCATCGTCATCTTCTATTCAACAAAGAATTTTCCTGGCAAATTTTTCATGTGACGTTAGGAGGCTTATGGCTCCTTCCCATCCCTTGTTACTCAATATCCTACTGGGTTGACCCTTTAATCTCTCCGTAACATATAACGTAATTTCCAGAAGGCGCCTGACATGTTATTTCACCTTTAGTCAAAGAAGTAAAAAAGAAGTTCTGTCGGTTTTTGACCCTGCCGGTTACTAACTTCAGTGACCAAACAAACATCCCATTTTGTCAAAAGTAATCGCTATTCATCAATACACAATGAGATGAATATACTGAATAATCTAATATTTAATATCTCAATCTTAATTACACTATTATTGTCTACTGCTGGACATATGCCTCTCCCAAAGTGCGCACTAGCACCCAGTTTTCCACCTTCCGCGTCCAGTCTATCTCAGCTACCTTCTTGAGGTCGTCAGTCCATCTGTTTCCAGCGGCTTCACTCGTGTGTACATATTTTGTATATTTTGCGCAGAACCCTAATTCTTTATCCAAAATAAAAGTAGTCTAAGTTACTCCTTATAACACCAGCTATCAGCTAGTGAAAGTCCCGTGGAAATTGGTCCACCCGCTCCGGAGATTAGCCGGAACAAACAGACAGACAGAAAGAAAAACAAACTGACAAATTTTTTTATGAATTTTTTAGGCATAGATGTTGTGTAAATAACTGTATGAGCTTAAAAATATTTTGACATTAAAAACATACACTTCAATTTTATTTATTTGTATGTATTGATAATAAAAAGTAAGGTATAATAGGTTAGATTACTATACTATTGAATTAGGTAAATCATATAATGATAGTTGCATTGTGAAATAAATAAAATGCGAGTGCGAGTTGGACTCGCGCATCATCGTACAAGATTTAATACTTCGCGCATCATGGGGTCCGCACCATCGTACAAGATTTAATACTATGTACTTACTTTTCAATTATTTATTGCCATAGAAATACACTTTCTGTCAAAATTTCAACTGTCCACCTATTACGGATCATGAAATACAGCCCGCTGACAGACAGACGGATAGACGGCCAGCGGAGGCTTAGTAATAGGGTCCCGTTGGTTATCCTTCTGGTACAGAACCCTAAAACGGTTAAATGCTATTTAAACGGCTATTTTCAGCTTCATTAATATTAAAATTCCGCCTTTATGAGAGAGTTTGATTTTTTGTACTTTTTCATATAATAATAACTTGACACATCTCACACACGGCCGTCTGATCGAAAACTAGGCAACGCCTGTACTATGGTAACCAGACTGCTGATAAACATACTTATATATTTCTAAATAAATATATATTTTAGATGAATTATACTTAAACACAACCAAATATGGTATTTATCCCACAATTACATGTCCTGGGTGGGAATCGAACCCACGACCTCTGGCTCAGCAGTCAGGTTCATTAACCACTAGACAAACAGTATTGATATACCCAGTAAAGATGTAAAGTGAATCAAATCAATCTCCATTCTACCTAAGTTGATCGTCAAGGTACAATGAAAATTCCTTTTATTTAACTTGCAATGTTTCCCTTTATCTTCGTCGTGCCATTTGTATGTTTGGCACGAATCTTGGAAGCTAAATTAAAACAACTTACGATGTCCGATTGTGGACAAGGCGTTCTCAACTCTCCAAAAGCGTAAATAAGATATATTTCTGGTCGCAGCTAACGCCAGGTATTATTATTTAAATATTGCAGGCTATTATAGCGTAGGTATTTTTACTTTTGAATGTTATCTGTGCCTGGGTGGGAATTGTACCCATGACCTATGGTTCAGCAGTCAGTATCACTAACCACTAGGCCAACAGATTATCGTTTCTTTACTTTTCGACTACTAGGAAACATACTACTCCTAACCAAGTTACACTACAAACTTCAATCACGTTTTTCTAGGTATTTTAAGTCAACTTATTTGGTCAGTGGTCTGAATGTACCTATACAGGACAAGCAGGAATCGAAGGGTTTAAAAACAAAATTAAGAAGAAAAAATACAATTTAATGCATTCATTTGCATAAAAACGGCACCATTACATCACAATATAATCCAAAAAAGATCAGCCGTAAGATACATCATAGATTAAATACAAATTACAAAAAGACAAATTCTGTATAAAATTTTAAACTTGAGTGTACATGAAATGATACCAGAATTGCATGTATTCGTTTAAGTACTAGGTTATACGGGTGTACATGACAATAGGACACTTACCTACATAAATCACTGAAAGGACTCTAATATGCAGTTACAAATAGAATTTTAGAAGAAAACCTATCCGTTTACAAGTTATGACCGTTTGAATGTCCAGATCTCATAAAAGCAGGTGGAATGTATAAAGTTAAAGTTTATAAAAAATTTTAAAGTTTAAAAAATTATAAATAAATCGTATTTTTTTATTTATTTTTAAAAGAGAATGCCCATTCATGGTTTCACTTTTTGACGTTCGCGTCATTATTTCAAAGGTTAAAAAAAAATTGATTTAATGTGACTTTTCGACCCTGAATCTCTTCTCTAGAACTTGGGGTTTGAAATGAAATCTTACAAGGACTAAAGCTTGAATCAATGACCGTTTCCATTTTAAGTGAAATGTTGCCATTATATAAAATAAACCATTAATGGTTGGATTCAAATAAACATCGTTTTAAAATAAAATGGTTAAATAATTCGTAATGTCACATTAAAGTACATTGCAGTTTAGTAATCTTATTATTTCGTGTATGTAGTCGTAGTTTATGTAGTGAATGTATACTTCAGTGTTAGTTTTGCCTTCATTTATACATCCTTGCCAAAAACATGATGTCACAAACATTATTAAAAAAAAAAACCTAACGTCAGTGTCACAATATTTTCTCGTTGTTGTTATCGTACTTATTGTTGTTATTTTTTAATCTAATATTGGCATTTAATTTCTTAATAACCCGAAGTTATGTTACAATATACGTTTATATTTCGGATAATACTCAATGCAGGCTTAATAATGCAGTTTATACATATTTGACGCAGCATAAAAAAGTGTGAAACTGATTTTCATACTCAAATGGGCAATGTTCTTTTCAATCCGTTACTAAAAACTAACTTCGAAAACTTCTTAAGTTAGTTTTGTAGTTTTTCTTAATCCTTGAGTATGTTAGGTATACTTACTATTTAAAATCTTTAACTTTACATATTCCACCAGTTTTTATGATAAATGGAGGTAAAAATACCTAGAAATTCAAACTGTCATAATCATAACTGAAGTAGTTTTTTTTCAAAAAAATCTTTTTGTGGCTACATGCTAGACTGCTAGAGTAATTTAAGTAAGTATTTCATACACCCTGTATAACTTTCTGGTGACTTTTCATAATGTAGCAGTCAAATTGGCTAACTTACATAATAGATATACAAAATGAAGTTGCAAAGTTGCCGGCTAAAGTAAGCCTACTTGGCGCCATGCAATATAATTGTGTTAGTTCTTTATGTATGCAGAGGTAATAATGATTGCAATACATATTAAGAGTAATACTCCCAAAAATATATAACCACCCGTTGTGAGCGTATCTACATTCTTTGGCGGAGGCGGCGCGCCCCCGAAACATGATGAAAACCACCCTCCTGATTCTGGAACTAAAAAACATAATATTTACAGTTATTAGAATAAAAAATATTAAAAAAAATCAAGAATCGCACTTGAGTTTTTTTCTGACTCGCGCACCGACGGTTCCGTATTCACTCGTCCCTATATAGTTTTTTCCCGGTTTTTCCGAGTGACAAGCTTAACTTTGCTGTTCTAGAAAATAATCTCCCATACATCGATATACGCCACAGTCAATTTTTCAATCACAAAATTTAAGTTTGTGGAGGAACAGGTGTTATGTCCCTTCAACACAAAGGGACGATGCTCCGGTCAGACGCATGCCTGGTGGACCGCGGCCTAACGGTTGATGTTGGGAAGTTGGGGCGATGCAGGATAAGTAGTCTTCTTGCATTAGTTACGACTTCACCGCAGCACCGCACGCAGTCCCGACTCACTGTAACCAGCCGACTTCAGCCCCAACTCACTGGGACTAGAATACAGTTGCGACTCACTGGAACTTGCGGCACTTAGTTCCGTCTCAGCGGAACTACTCACTACTGGCACTGGCACATTCCTTATTAGAGCATAGACAGCTGACTCATGAAGATTTCGACCTCCGGTCTTGCGAGGGAGGGATGTGGCGACTTCCACAAACAGCGAAAACATACTCCAACATCATATCAGCGAAGACGAGCTGAAAATACACAACTGAACAACATCTACCGTTGGGCCGCAGCCCGCCAGGCATGATCACCTCACCTGGTCGGAGGACCCTTTGTGTTGGAGGGACATAACACCCGTTCCTCCACAAGTTTGTAATCGCAAAAACATTTTTTTATGTGATATAACTATAAATTACTAAAGGATTTAGAATTTCCTGTACTTCTGCTGTGAGATTTTGCCACTCGTCAAATTTCATGATTATAGGTCAATGGGAAGTACTCTAGGGGTTTGGGATTTATTTGATGTTAATTTCTTGACAGAAAGACAGACGGGCAACGAAGAGCTTCTTTAAGGATTCCTTTTTTCTGTTTAAGGAACGGGACCCCAAAAAACACATTAAAATGACTTGGTTTATAGATAGAATAGATAAACTGACAGCGTTGACGATCATGGTACTATAAACAACTTAGAAGAACGAATCTTGTGTAGATGCATAAAAGAGAAAATAATTTAATTAATGTTTTAACTCAGTCCAGAGCATCTACCGCGGCTCCTGCGTCTCAAAACACATATTTTCAAATGTTTCTGCAAAACATATTCCTACCAAATTTATTTCCAAAATGTTTCTGATTCATACGTCGTTTTGAGAAGTGGACGTTTTGGGAAGTGAACGTTTTTTGGGAACTGCACGTTTTGGGAAGTGGACATTTTGGGAAGTAGACGTTTTGGGAAGTGGTCGAGTCAAAAGGGTTTGAAACTTCATGTAAATAACACTTACCAGCCACTGCTTTTGATCCCATTTTAAGATTCTACAACAAAATATATTATTATTGTTATTACTACTGCGAGTTAATAATAGCATTCTTGTAAATATTACAAACCACAGTTTTCAGTCTCTTATATCAATACGCCACACAATTTTCAAATTCAATGTACTTATTTTTCATATTTTTTTTGACGCGAGTTTAAATCGATGAAGCCGGCTGCACGCACGAAAAAGCATGACTCATTGTCACGTTCCACCTGAGCCGAGCGTCACGTAAAATGATTGTCCGTAAACAGACTTTACAGACAACGTGAATATAATTATTGAAGATGTTTTACGACGACATAATGTAACATGGACAGGATATCTTCATTTTAGTTGAAATTTGAAATAGAGATGGGTCCACCCCGGACCACGACGGGGCCCATGGAATAAAAGAGCCTCCATCTTATCCAGGGCCACCCGTAACCCCAGCAAGAAAGCCCATCAAAGGGACGCCACTGGTGGCCAGGCGCGCTGCCTCCTGAAAGTTCTTCCCAGGGTGTGACCAACCTGTCATCAGCGTAACAGATTACGTCGAGCCCGGGGGGAAGTCGCCTCGAAGGGCCCAGTCGTACTCCATGTCCCACAGGAGTGGTTCAAGGACAGACCCCTGCGGAACACCGCACGACGTGGGCCGACGACTCAAATTCCCGTCTCGATCCTCGTACATGACGGTACGCTCCTGTAAATAGTCTGCTACTAGCCGGCTCAGGTACCCTGGCACTCCGTGATGATGGAGCGTTTCCCTGATGCAGCTGAATGGCAGACTATTAAATGCATTGGCGATGTCCAACGACGCCGCCAATAGCACGCCGCCACAGCTCACTACCTCCTCGATCACGGCCCTCAGGCGCAAAACCGCATCGACAGTCGAACACCCTGCTCGGAAACCGAATTGGGCGTCTGACAAATCGGGGCCAACCTAGCAAAGGTGCCGGACGATGCGGGCAGAGAGGACCCTCTCAAACAGTTTATCAACCTCGTCCAGCAACACGATGGGCCTGTAAGCCACGACCGAGTCGATAGGCCGACCAAGAGCGGGAAGCTGGTACTTTTAAGTTAAAAGTACTAGCTTCCCACTATCATCAAACACTTCCCTGAGGTGATCGGGTATATGGTCGAGGGCCAAGGCCAACACTCGGGCAGGAATCCCGCCTGACCCGGGGGCGGTGTTCTTGGAACGGATCCGTAGAACAGCCGCCACTACCTCCGCCTCCGTGACGGGCGGAACACCATCCTCCTCGTTCTCCCCGTCGTCTCCGGCCAAGGGGGTCATAGACGGGGGTACGTGCTCCACCCGTTGCGGGAAAAGGCCCTCAACCACTTCCTGCAGGAAGCTGGGCTGGAGTCACCGTAAGGGGGGGGGGGGGGGGCAGACGCGCGGGGCTTTTGCTGCGCCGTGCGATATGGGCGACCCCAGGGGTCACGATCAAGACCCTCCAGCATCTCCTTCTCTTTTCACCAGCTGCGGATGTAGGACCTCCGGGTACGAGTACAGGCCACGCTGAGGTCCGCCAATTCCTAGGAAAATCATTGCTACCTTAGCCTAATGACTTCTCTAACTCTAAGCGAGGATCCTCTAACCAGGCTAGAGGATCATGCCTGGCGGACCACGGTCTAACGGTTGTTTTGTTGTTGTATATTTATATACGCAAAGGTATGTTATTCTGAAAATGGATATCGCTTTGAAAAAGATAAAGTCATTCACAGCTAAAAATATTACATTCAAAAGACTTCCTCACAGGTCAAACAATAAACAATTTCTTTCCACGTTAAGCTAGTTCCTAATTCCATCTTATTGGTATAGCTACGGAGATCAGACGAGGAAGTCAATTGAATGTAATCTGGTTATTTTTTTACATTTTTCTCCAAAGGAAAGGCAAGTGCAGTGAGATAAGGCCACTAACTAAACAGGCTTTAACTAAAAGGGCCCAGAGGACTGGGTTTTTAGTTAAAGCCGGTGAGAGTTCTAAGAAGGGTTATATTATTTTACTTCTTTAGCGTATTTGTTTTGCCATATAAATATGTATAAACATATATCTACTTACACCTAAACAACTTCTTGGTTATAATCGCATTATGTCATTCATTTCTGTACTTTTTACAAGGGTTTTGGCGCTCCGAAAAATATTCAATATTTTTAACAGCAATAAGCTAATGTCATTGGCAATAAGTTAGTATGTTTTATTCTCAGGCCTCCATTACGTCCAGTTTATTTATATTTTTTTTTTCTTTAGTCTATGGCATGTAGCCTCCAAAGAGGTGTTAGTTTTGATATTAAGTAGGTACATAGGTTTTGGATCTCCTTGTAAATTACTGTGGTGATAATGAATGACACGGTTTCGCATAATCAATCAAACATATTTTTAAACAAATAAACTTACGTGTAAGCATTTTTGAATCGTCAATGATAAAAAGAGAGAAAATATATATATATTTATATTATATATATATATATTTTAAACCTAAGGATATGCTTTTAAATTGTATCTTTTTATCATTGACGATTCAAAAATGCTTATTAAATTTATTAATTCTGCTATTTAAAAGCATATCCTTAGGTTTAAAATATATATATATAATATAAATATATATATATATTTATAATATATATATATATATATATATATATATATATAAATATTGCAGGCGAGCAGTTAGTTTGAAACAAAGGCATTCGCTGATGCTATTTTATCACCGTTTCTCTGTTCTTTGTTCCTGTGGGTTCCGAGAGTTGTGAATGGTAGCCACAGTACTCCCTCTCAAGCAAAGCGTCCGCTGGGAGTCGCTGCGTCCAATCCCGCGCTTTCCACGGTCAATCAGAAAACAGTTTATCTCGCGCGGTTCGTTACTAACCGTTAGTTTGAAACAAAGGTATTCGCCGGGGCTATTTTGTCACAGTTTCTTTGTTTCTGTGGGTTCCGAGAGTTCTGAATGGTAGCCACAGTACTCCCCCTCAAGCAAACACGTCCAGTAAAAGCAAAGTCCACAAAAAAGGGGTGTTATTTATACTACCAATTAGTCAGGCAACTAGTGTTATCAGTAACGAGAAGATGAGTCATTGCTAAGAACCTTAGGTCAGCCGTTCTGAAGTATGGTTTGCTCATTGTTCAATTACGTATATTGGAAGAAGTTTATTATTATTATTTTTGAAGAGAAAACTTCTTTAGCGGCATTGTGCACTTTTTGGGATGGGTAAAAAATGTTAAACTCACGTCAGGACACGTGACCTGATCAAAAATTCGTAAGACGGAGCCAAATTTCTTATATTTAAAAAAATATAACATTCGAAATTCAAACATTTATGAGCGGCCAGGAGCGCAGAACTTCTTCTTTGTACCCTATGTATACATTTAGGTATGTTATTACATACTTTTTATTTTTAACGTAATTATATACATATACAGATGTGTGTGTGTATGTATATGCAAATACATTGTGAAGTTATGTTTTCACTTCTGACGTGCAGTCCTACGACCGACTGTTTTTTTTTTATTCAATTCACATGCATTGTAATGACATGTAATACCTTTAGTAAAATAAATAAGACTAATGACTCATATGAATGCAATTGGATTTTAATATTATTTTTTATTTTTCTTCTATATCTAGATAAGAACAAGTTTCGAGCGGCGTGGCGGGCTTAACCCGCGCGCGACTAGATGGCCTTACTAACACTTATGTTTTTATTTCAGTAATCACCTAGCCTGGTTAGAGGATCCTCCCAATGTGTTGAAGGGACATAAATCATAACACCCGTAGCTCTACACAAAATTTATTTATACATTTTGTACTTACTTGTGCCAGCGACTTCGTCCGCGTGGAATTTGGTAGTAGGTAACTATTTCATTGCATATAAGAAGCTGGTCTGAACACATAAAACATATCGTGGCTAATTTGTATGTGTGCCTGGTCTGTGTGTGTCTGGTCTGTATGTAAGCGGGTGTGTGTCTGGTCTGTATGTAAGCGGGTGTGTGTCTGGTCTGTATGTAAGCGGGTGTGTGTCTGGTCTGTATGTTAGAGGGTGTGTGTCTGGTCTGTATGTTAGAGGGTGTGTGTCTGGTCTGTATGTTAGCGGGTGTGTCTGGTCTGAGTGGGTGTGTCTGGTCTGAGTGGGTGTGTCTGGTTTGAGTGGGTGTGTCTGGTCCGAGTGGGTGTGTCTGGTCCGAGTGGGTGTGTCTGGTCCGAGTGGGTGTGTCTGGTCCGAGTGGGTGTGTCTGGTCCGAGTGGGTGTGTCTGGTCCGAGTGGGTGTGTCTGGTCCGAGTGGGTGTGTCTGGTCTGAGTGGGTGTGTGTCTGGTCTGCCGCTGCGTGTGTGTTCATTCAACAGTTTCTGTACATTAAGGCATGTTGATAATTTGTACCGCGAAGATACAAATTAAACAGGTCATTGAGTCAACAATTATTATTATTAACTCCGCTTCTAGGCGGCGTATTAAGATCAAACATACACCAGATTTTATGTTAGACTGTATACGAATGTGAAAATCGCATCATATTTCGAGCAGTACTTTTAGCGTGATGCGCGTACTGACAGACAAAAAAATTTATTTCTCTTAAAAAAAACCCTTATATTATTTTTTCTTAATTATCTCTAATGTACAGATATCGGCTAGTTACAAATTTATTAAATCTATACAAGTTTGCTCGATATTTTACAAATTAATTTGTAGTTAGTTGTGTAGCACTAGGCAAGTGTCGTCCAATAACTACTGTTAAAATGTTGTTTACTGTGACGTGGATTATGGACATCATTTACTGTCCTGAAGGATAATCAGGACAGCTTTGTGGCCAAAATAAAACTGAGCGACACATTCAAACCAAAAATATTTTTATTAACTTCCGTAATAAGATTTAAACTTAAAGAACTAAATTGTTGTATTACCCACGTCGTAATAGGTAGGTAATGTACAATAATAGGCTTTGCACAATAGCCGAGTAACGTGACAGCCATACTCTTCTACATAAATTTTATTATTAACATATTTTGAAAAACATGGGCAAAAAGAGAAGTTCCTGCACAAATCCACCCGATGCCACTAGGTACAGTCAGCGACAACAAAAGCTAAACACAATCTAAATAGGGAAGAACTGCTAGTCTATATACTTATAGCTCTGTGTAGGAGGTAAAATCAGTGTCGATAAGCGCTTAATGCATTCTCTTACATTTTAAATAATACTAATGAACAAATGAGTGGGTTTCTTGTCCTGAGCGTTTCGTACAAACTTACTAACACATTTATGGTAAACAACATGTTAAAACGTGATTATTACTCCGATTGTGCCACACTAGGTTAATGGGCCCAGTTAATTTACCATTTTAAAAACACCATTGACACATTCCAAAACTTTTTATTAACAATTTTGTCATCTACAGACGTCACGAAATACGAAGCCCGTTTTGACGTTTTTCGTCGACGATGTTGTACTAACGTATGAACGTACTAAAAAATTTAATCACTGAACGATGCACTATTTTAATGGATAACGCGTCCTATCATAGCCCAGGCTTCGTAAAAAAATAAAGGATGATCTTATAAGAGGTACGTTACGTCGTAGAACGTGATTTAATAATAAACACTGCCGATGATATTTCAAGTGATAATTTTGAAGTATCGTCTACACTCAAACGTTGTTATGGTAATAGAATAATTATTTTCAATTTCATTCATATTATTAAATAAATTATTTAACCAAACCAAAATGATTAATAATAACCACTAGACCAACAGGCCAGTCATTTGATTGAACCGATTATGAATTCATAGTTTTTAATTGATTCATGAGCATCGGCGCATTTGGTTAACGAATTCGTTCCTGTCCTCGACGTTATGCGTCAAAACGGGCGTATTACGTTGGGACGACTATAATTTTTTACTATTTTAGCGAAACACACTTTTGTGTGTTTATTAATTTTAGTCGCTGACTGTACAAAAAGTTCACCTTTGTCACGGTCACGGTTACAAAGGTCACGTTAAGACCGTGCCATATTTAAATGTAAGACATTATTTTTGTACTGCACTTCAAACAATGTTACATAAAAAAATTACACTCGAGAGCAATGTATCTAGGTCTCATAAAATACCACATAAAAAATTATTTATCATATTCATAAAAAAATACAGAAAGAATAAATAACCAATACAGAAAAACACCATATTTTTCTTTAACTTTACAATTTTCTAAAATTTTAGTACTTCGTGGTTCTTTATACGATATTTAGCCCCATTTCTATTATTTTGACATGCCGGATGGCTTAACTATACTAAAACCAAGACTTAAAATACTACTTAAATGAGAGTTTTATAACTTTCGTTTAAGTAGCATATTAAACATAATCTATTTCACTAAGCTAGCATTATTAGCAGCCGAGATTTTCTGGTTCTTTTACATGACCCGGATTCATTGCTCTCAAGTGTTTATACACTATATAATGTGGTTAGAGCAAAAATACAGTGGATCACACATCAAGTTTTCTTAAAACTACAAACAGTAGCTAAATTGTATTTATTTTTATAAATCTATACTCTCTAATCAATATAATACTTAATAAAAAAAAAAAACATCAGCCGTAATCAAAGGGCCTATTTCTAACAAAAAATTAAAAACAAAGTGCGTGTATATTTCCTTACACATTTTAGAAAACTAAATGAGAACAATTCCAGTTCAAACAGATTTTTTTTTAAATTAAAAGTCGCCTCTAAATTGATTCATCCTTTTAGAGGCTCGGATGTGCAGATGAACAAATTTTTTTTTTAAATAAAATACTAGGAGCGTGGGTCACACATTACTAGTATTCTTGTTAACCCCTCAAGCTAAGCTAAGTGCTTGTGTTAGGAGTGGGTTCACGTCGGTAGTGCACTGGGTGGGGTTCGAACTCGCAACCACCTGATCACAAGTCCGACGCCTTAGCCATTACGCTGCTTTGTAATTTGCAAATTAATAACTGTGACAAACGACTTTTAAATAATAAACTTTTTAAAAAAGTATTAAAAATTTATTACAAAATAAATTGTGTTCTTCGTCCTTTAATTGTCCACTCTTAGGTGGAATGTTTTTTTTAAATTTAAACCAATTTAATTATAAAAAATGATTGAATTCCGTTAACAAATGGTGAAGATATTGCATACACACAAAAAAAAAACAATATCCAGTTGTCTCATTTTTGAAGTCGGTTAAATATCTGACCTGCTTACTACGTGTAGGAATTGAATAGCACAAAAAGTAGAGTCAACCCCACAGTTCCTTATTTCCTACCGAATTGTTACTGAAGATGTACTGTGTAGAGGCAAAACACGTGTCGAAGTATCACTTCGTGATCTGAACATACACATATCTGACATAACAATACCGAGTTGAACTGATAAACAGATAACAAGTTATATTTCGAGCGGGTGCCATTTTTTGTTTACATTAATTTTTTTTTTAAGATATTTTGTAATTAAATAATAATAATATCTCGGTACATATTAAACATCGCCATCTAGACCCAAACAAACAGTGAGTGTATCTCCCAGGCGCCGCTCAGCACAGGTCGATGACGTCGGCGCCGGTGGCGAGCGAGCGCACGTGGCCCACGTGCACGCCCTCGCAGCCGTTGGGCAACATCTCCTTCAGCACCTCATGAGCGTTGGGGTCCACCGCGTCCTGGGGGACAACACGTACCATAAGTACCGGAGGCCCAAATCCCCCATGCTTTTTTAGGGTTCCACACCTTAAAAGAAAAAACCGAACAAATGCGAATCTGACACGCGCACGCTCTCTCATCTCACGCGCGTGATGTCTAACATTTTTGTAGGACTCTTCGGGGTTCACTAATAAGTAGAGTAATAAAACAATGAAAATCTTATAAGTGACTAGCTTTCGCCCGTTGCTTTGCTTGCGTAGCAAACCTTTTCAAAATGTTAACGAATTTAATTACGTAAAAATGTTGTAGAGCAAAAATACTATGTTCGTTTTAGATTTATTAATGGATTTTATAATTCCAATAAAAATTGTGTGATGTTTTATCAATAATTTAGTGTTTTTACGGCAAGTAAGTAAATATTTTATGAAAATGGTCATTTCAGGAAAGTGGACATTTCGGACAAGTACTATTGGCCTAGGCTTAATTTAGACTCCAGATCTCCCACAAACTACATTATTGTCAACTGTGTATCTTCTAACTATAAATGTATGTAATTTGTGAAAATGAATAAACCATTTTTATTATGTTTATCTCCCTTGATAAAACTGTTTACAGTAGGAGAGCCATGCTTCGGCACGTACGGGCCCGGCTCAACCGGAGTGATACCACGGCCTCACAGAAAACCGGCAGTGAAGCAATGTTTACCTTATTTTTCGCCGAGTAAGTGAGGTTACCGGAGCCTTAACCCTTCCCTCTTCCCACTTGTGACTCTTGAGTTGCAGGTGCCCATGGGCGGCGGTAGTCATTTACCATCAGGTGACCCGTCTGCTCGTTTGCCCCCTATACCATAAAAAAAAAAGCACCGCTAAAAATCTTCTCAGTTTTTTCGTCGGTTAAAAACGACTTACCACAAAAGAAATGACATCCATAGGAATCTTGTCTTCCCAATCAGTCTTCGATTCACCAGTTTTGTTGACCCGCGGGACCCCATCCATGTCGCTGCTGATATCACTGATCTTCACCTCCTTTATGATAGAACTGTTCGCCAGTTTGGAGGAACTGCCCTTATCTTTTTCACTAACCAAAGCACCATGTAAAATGGGGCCGTCAATTTTCATCTTCTTTTTAGGGTGCAACGGCAAATCACTTTGACAGCCCTTGTCAACGAACAAATTAACTAAATTTGAGTTCATGGCGGGTAGTCGGAATGTGTTGCAATTTTGAATGAAGACTTCACGTTTCGCTTTTAAACTTTCTTTAACGATATCCATGTTCACTTTCAATGGCCGCGAGTGTTGAGTTTGTTTCAACGCGTCTTGAAATATCAACAAATCATTTATTATGACAGCAGATAGAGATGGTACATTCATGTCGCCGGTTTCAGTTAAAAATATAGGGTGAAGGAGAAAATTGTTGTATTTTTTACTTTGTTGGGTTAATAAGTGTTCGAATGTGACTAGATTTGGTGGGTCTAATGTTATGACAAGGTTGTTGTTTAGGTTCGTGACAGCTGTTAGAATGTTCTTGTTGACGGGTAGGTTCTCTTCTGGTGCCTTCTCTATATTGGTGGAGGGCGGAGTGCGGAGGGGGTCGTCTTCGTCGTCCAGGATGACGTAAGTTTCGGGTGGTGGTGGATTCCTGGAAGTAAGAGAAAATATGAAAGTTGCGAAAGTTGATATTGTTTCCATAGCAGCTTTGGAAAGTAGTTTTCAAATAATAATTATTAAACAAATAATTTTGAGTCGATATAGTAAGAGGTGTAAGAGGTTCATGGTCAAATTATGATCACAAGTTGTCGTGCATTTCGTGTGCCTGCATCATCGGTGGGTGAGTGGAGCTGAGATAGAAGTTAATATGAAGAAAATGGGAAGGGAGGAGAGGGGAAGGAGAAAGAGCGAGGGGGAGAGGGTGAGAGAAAAGAGGGAGAGGAAGAAGAGAAATAGAGGGAGGAAGAGGGAAAGAAAGAAAACAGAGAAGGGGAGAGGGAACAGAAAAAGGTAGAGACCGGGGGGGGGGGGCGGGAAGAGAGAAGATAAGGAGGGGAGCAGAGTGTCTAGAACTAGGAAGTAAAATAAAGGGCTAACGAGTAACTAAAACAATTTGAAGATTGCGGCATCCGTCAGAAGCGTTTATAGGTTTTAGCGTTTAACATGACCCTACTTACTGGTGTTGATTGATTTCATCTTGCGTCACATCTCGGTCCGGCAGGATGGAGGGCGTGGTGCACCTCTGCGCTATGGGACATTGGACCACAGCATCCCGAAATACCTCCGTGTTGTTTATCTCTGCTTGGCCAGTGGTTATCGCCACCACCGTGGGCGTGGGCGCTGCTTCGTAAATCTAAGTAAAATTCAACCATTGATATTATTGCACGTTACACTTTAGAAGATGAATTGTAGGGACTTTTTCTTTTACAAAAGTATTTGAAAAGTACCTACATAGAATTAAATCTTGTACGATGGTGCGGAACCTTTCATGCGAGAGTCCGACTTGCACTTGGCCGATTTTATTTTGTTGAATGCGTTAATCATAAATACATAAGATAGCCCAACTTTTACGTGGGAGAGCCATGCTTCGGTACGTATGGGCCGACTCGACTCCGCTCGATACCACGGCCTCACGGAAAACCGGCAGTGAGTGAGGTTACCGGAGGCCCTAACCCTTCCTTCTCCCCTATTCCCGTTCTTCCCCTTCCCCTACTCCTACCTTAAGGGGCGGCAACGCACTTGTGGCTCTTTGAGTTACAGGTGCCCATGGGCGGCGGTAGTCATTTACCATCAGGTGACCCGTCTGCTCGTTTGCCCCCTATACCATAAAAATACGTTAGTTAGCCCAACTGTTCAGGAAAGTAAGGGCGATTTAACATCATGCTACTGCCGTGACCATAAACGGCTAGTGTTAATACAATATCGATATTTTCTTACTTGTTTATTGTCCATCACTAAGGTGTCAGTTTCTGATAGAACATTATTGCTCCTTATTTGGCGGACCTCTTCGTTGATCGCCTTAGGTGTGAGGTTCTTACTCTGTACAATAAAAAATTAATAATAGTTTAGAAAAACAAAAAAAAAGTTTTTGTGTGTGCATTTCACATACGGCAAAAGTGAAACTTCAGAAAAGTAGCCTACGAGAGAATGAGAAATAAAATATAAAAGCAACACAAAAAATTTACTAATGTTAATTAATTTAATTTTAGTTAATTTATATAAAAGTTATTGGTCAAATTAACACAGATGTGTCAAATAATTAACATAAATTAATTAACCAACTAATTTTAATGCACAAATGCACAAAAATGACACCACGTTGACATTGACACATTTTCTGAAGGCTTGGTAGTACTCAGGCGCAAAGACAAAGATTATAGGAAACACTGATACTTGTATTTTATCTCATTCTCTCGCAGGCTAAATCCTATTTATGAGTATGTTTGTCAATTTTCAAAGATTATAGGAAACACTGTAAACTTGTATTCTATCTCATTCTCTCGCAGACTAAATCGTATTTATGAACATGTTTGTCTCTTTCTACTGTCGCTTTTTCGTTTCATCGAATTTCAAATCACAACGATTCTAAAGAAGTTTCACTTCAAAATACACTTTAATAGCGAAGGAAATCACAAAGTCAAAAAGAATTCCACCTCCTGGCTCCAACATCCGACCATCGTTGCTCAGCTCAATCTGTTGAACTCGTGAAAGCGAATCATATGAACCCAAACTCGAGGGGTTTACTAGTAGCCACTATTCACCTCCTGGCTCTATCATCAGATCGGCTCCAAGATGCCAAATTATAGTATTGTCATCCGAACCACATATACATACAAAGTTTCATTTCGATACGACAATGAAGTAGGTTACAATTGACTCTCAAGATTTGCTTACACGGTTAGTAATAAGTATTTTTTTTTGGTAAGGACTACCTTCGCTCATAGACAAGTGAAGCTAATAAAAGCGTTTTAAAAAGAAGACAAAAATATAATGCATGGGAAAGTAGCAGAAGTTATCTAAAATCGTGCTGTAACCGTGATTTCACGAGTGAGTCACGAGGCTATGAATATTTTTACAGTTACATTAGCGAGTATAAAGCGAGAGCTATATTAGGTCGACGCACACGTCCGAGACGTCTTACACCTTACCTAAAATCGACTCTGTTATCAGTTACTTAAAAATGAATGAATCGGACAGTGAATTTGAAATTTACTTTTTTAATGGCTTTAAATCGCTTTAGAGTATTAAGGAGAAAAAATACAAAAATACAATAAAAATACGAAATACTGTCAGACGCGTGAGTTATCCCCTCCACCATCCGACGAAAATCTGGGTACGTCCAGATCAGTGTACGTGGCCCACGTGAGCCTAATGTAGCCCTACCTTAAGTGGTTCATTCCAATTACTTTGCTTGTTAGATACTACAAGAGCGTATTAATAATATACCTTATAATATTGTAGGACACATTGAGCAGCTTTAAATATGTAAGTATGCATGTCGTGTTCTAGACGTGTTATATTAATGATGTCTCCGATTTTTAATCTTTATATATACAAAATCGATGTGTGTATACAGCGTGTGAGTATCACCGTGGCGAATAACTTATAAAAACGTCTTTCTTTGGATACTTATCACAATGCAAAAGTCAGTTTACAGTCAATAGTTTGATATTGAACTCCGCAGTGTAACGCAACACGCGTACTGTGCGGTACGGTGAAGGAGCTTCAGCGCACGGCGCCGTCGAAGCAGCTGATTGCATAAATGTTTTACATTGCAGGTTTTGGCCGTATGGGGGGGGGGGGGGGGAGGGGTATTTACTGATTTTTTTTCCGTAAAATGTTCTGTTTACTCATTGTGATATCACTTTTAAGCAAAAAAAATATTAAAAAAAATATATGAATTTTTCGGCAGAAATTTCCAATGATTTTCGACTCAGAATGATGGTCTGAATATACTATTTCAGGATTCGTCATCAACGCTTTTATTTGAATGAATCAACACTTTTATTTTTTGTTTTTTTTTTGCGAAGCCGTGTCGCTTGTATTCTACGAGGTTTCAGGTGACAATGAAACATTCACTTAGATCAATGAAAGGGCATGACTCCAGGATGCACCATGCGCATGACTGTAACTGCATGCTAAAGTCATGCCCTGCAATGATTTAAGCATGTGTTCCATTGTCAGGTACATCCTGTATAAATAACTTGTTTTATAATAAGCCGGCATTATACTCACCAGTTCAACTTTCGTCAGTATTCTCTTAAAAAATTTTTTTTCGAGCAGAATTTTATTGCATTTTATATCTCTTTTGCACAGTTCTGACAGTATGAGGCTCACTGACGATGCGAACACGGCTGCACGGAACAGCCTCAGCGCGTTGGATGCTTGACGCTCACAGATGTGGCATACGAAGTGTGCCTTAGGAAAAATATGGTATCATTTTAATATGAATCTGTCATGTAGAAACATACAATTAGAATATGATAATAAAAGGATTATTAGAATAAGATGAAAAACAAGGGCAAGTTCTTCAATACAATCAAACGAGCAGACGGGTCACTTGATGGTAAATGACTACCGCCGCCCATGGGTACCTGTAACTCGAGAGTTACAAGTGCGTTGGCGCCTTTTATGGTGAGAGTAGGGGAAGGATGGAAGTGGGGGAGGGGAGGGTTAAGGGCCTCCGGTAACCTCACTCACTTGGCGAAAAGCAATGCAATCATTGCTTCACTGCCGGTTTTCTGTGAGGCCGTGGTATCGCTCCGGTCGAGCCGGCCCATACGTGCCGAAGCATGGCTCTCCCACGCTTGTGAATGTAATTTGACCAGTTTTCTGTTGCGTAAGTATATTCATACCTACTTATATAAAAAAATTTGTCAAGTGAACAATAAATAAATTATGTTAGAGCATCAGATGCTACTAAGCCCAATCGAAAACGAATGATATGAGCTCAAATTCGAGGGGTTTACTAGAAGCCACTGAAGAGTTCCACTATCCACCTCCTGGCTCCATCATCAGAACAGCACCAATATGCCAAATTATAGTATTGTCATCGAAACTACATATACATGCAAAATTAATTTGATTCGGGTACGACAATTAGAAGTACCTACATTCTAATTAACTTTCAAGATATGTTTACATCAATAAGTTAGTTACAAGTGAAGCTAATAAAACCTTCTTAATAATAACTAGGTCACACGTGCAAATTCATCTGCATGTGTAAATTATCCGTTTTTGCAACAGTTTTCATTTATGCTACGCTCCTCTTGGTCGTAGCGTGATGTTTTATAGCCTATAGCCTTCCTCGGTAAATGGGATATCCAACAGTAAAATTAATTTTTAAAATCGGTTCAGTAGTACCGGAGATTATCGCGAACATCTAAACTCACAAAGTTTACCTCTTTATGATATTAGTATAGATAAACCATTAAAAAATTCTGTAATGAAAAAAATACTTATGTTCAATATCTGTGTGCAGCTTGATCACCCCTGGTGCAACTGGATTGGTTGAGTTGGATGAAGACCGATTTCGGATCAAATCTTAAGGAATATCTATTAACGTTTTGCCAAACCCTAGCCTTGTAACGAATGTCATGTTTATAGGAGGCCTAGAAGAGGAGAAACTGATTTTTGATGATCTGTCGGTCAGTCACCCCCCTAGTTTATGATTTTCAGACGTAAATTTTTCATAAACTATTATTTGGAGTTTTGAAACTTGGCATAATTATGGTGTAGTAAGAAGACTTTTAGGATACAAATTTTATTGCAATAGGTTAGGACTGAAAATGTCTAAATAGCAATAGAATGCTTTGGGCTCAAGAACTTGCCCGCGTACTCCTGTGCGCTTGGATAAAACCTTCCGTGCCTGGTGTGGTTGAATGTTGGCATAAAAAAGTAAAATAATTGAAATTCACATGAAAAGGGACATATGTTTCTTAGAAATGGACTTACACCAGGAAAAGCATTGTACGAGGAAATGGTAAAAAAAATTCACTATTCATTGTTTACTGTTTGGAGTGCAATAAAGAGTATTTATCTTTCTAAAAATAATTTTTAATAATATCATAAAGTGCGAAAGTTTGTTTGTGTTTTCACATCTGAGTTACTGACTGATTTATTTGATGAGATTTACATTTTGATGACATTAAAAAAAATATTTTTTTTGTTTAATGGAGGAGACGTCTCCTTCTTTCTTTGTGTATATCTATGTATATAGATCTCCAAGTTCAGTATGAAAGAAAGAAAGAAAAGAATTATTTGAAGACATTTACAATACTTTGAATTTTTTTTTAATGTGTAATAGAGTAGGCATCAGTTTTCTAACTCACCTGGTGGAAAGTGGCGATGAAGATGGTACACGCCTATCAAAGAGAAAGCTATTCACTCTACTGACTTCTGACTCGATGCCCATATGACATTAAATTTATATATATATTTTTTTTTATATTATAGGGGGCAAACGAGCAGCAAATATTACAATGTAGGCAATAATAACCTTCTATCTAGTATTTGCCAAAAATGTGTATCTCACATGCCCTTCGACAAAGGTCGACAAAGGATCTGGTTAAGCATATGACAGAAATGTGCCTCATCGTCCCTGTTTATAACAGACTTCGTAAACGAGGATGTTTTCAATTCCACTGAGCATTGTTATTTTTTTCTTTTTTGTATCTTCAGCACTTGTGAAGCGATTTTAATAATATTTTTTATAACTTGAATAGTTTGAACTCAAGGTTGGTCTCATTTCTTTTTGAAGAAAATATTCTACCTCTAAGGGTGGAAAATTAAGGGATGAAGAATAATACAGCTTATTACAATTTATCATGATTTAGGCGCAGTAATTATTCAATTTCATTTAAATAACAATGTTTATACAGATGATGTTTACAAAATAGCTAAATCACACATCCAATAAGAAACATAAGTGGGAAACGAATTGTTTTCTAAGTAAATTACAAATTTTAGGGAAAATACTTAAGATCATGGCTACTTGGCTATTTACTCACTGTTCCACCGGTCAACGAAGGAAATGTACAATAGATTTTGTGCAATATATACGCGACATATAATACTTACGGTTCCATTCGTGTTAATTTTAACAGCAGCCACGAACTTTTTGAAAGACTCAGGTACTACAAGACGTCGCTCGTCTCTTGTCCTGAGACATACAAAGCAGTAATCTTTTCGATCACACACTATTTTAGTAAAAATGTTTAACAAATCTGGCACTTCACACGGTTCTTCCATTTTGCAGATTTTATACGCAAATTACCCAACAAAAAGAGGTGAAACTATTTTAATGGTATTTCCTTTTATTTCTACTGTTTTTTAATAGATTTTAAAGTTAAAATATTGACCAATAACCTATGTATTAAGTAAAAGTACAAACATTGTTTTACAAACAACTTAATCTATGACAGAATGACAGATACAGTGTTGCCAACCCCTGAACTATTTGTCCCTTGTTCCTTAAATTATACTGAAATATTATTACTAGCGTATAGAGTAGACACCGCGAAGAAAAAGTTTGTAACGTGAACTGCGGTCTATGGACCACTGTGATATCAGTCAGAGTTTACGCTCAGCTGCACTCGAACGTATTTCATCTACTTTTAGTTATTGGAAAAATTTCTAATTGTGTCTTTAAAACGTGTAGAAGTCATTCAAAAGCGAAAAACATAATTGTGGTGTAACATTTCATCAGTAAGTGAACAAACTTTTACTAAAGCCAACACGAAATAATAAATTAAAATCATAATTTTGGTTTGGCAGCGCCACCATTTTCTAAGCGTTTATCGCCAAAAAGGTACCGTTTGTGGTATCACCTCACTTTGAGAACTCTTCCGTAACTGCCACAGCCAGTAACCTTTGGCGTCAATATATCAAGTGAAGTCCAGTTTCGCGGTCAGGCCAAGGCATAATTAGCCTCGAAGAAGTTTGGTGTGCTGAACAGATCGAGACAGTATTTCCCCCCGGCCCACCGCCTACAACTTTTTAAGGCGCAGGTTCGGCCGCATATAGAATACTGCTCTCATAACTATGCAGGAGCACCCCAGTACCAACTTCTCCGTCTTGACCGCATTCAACGGAGAGCAACTAATCGTCGATTGCCAGGAAATTTCCCGAACGGCTTGACCTCTTGGCTTTGCGTAGAGATGTAGCTTCACTCTGCAGTCTCTATCGCCTGTATCATAGGGAGTGCTCCAAGGAATTGTTCGGATTTATATCAGCCGCAGCGTGTCGCCATCGTTCAATAAACAAATTGTCGCCTGCGGACTTTCCGGACCGATACGACCTTCAAACCTTCAAAATAAGAGCGTACTCCCATCTCAAAGGCCGGCAACGCACTTGTGACTCTTGAGTTGCAGGTGTCCATGGGCGACCGTAGTCGCTTACCATCAGGTGATCCGTCTGCTCGTTTGTCCTCTATAAAATAAAAAAAACATTACACCCAGACCTGATACCGGGTTTGTACTTACCTAGGGCACCTGTAACAAGGCAACACATGGCTAGTAATCGCTTGCGGTTTCTTTCGTATTTAATAGGATATTATAGTGTTTTTTCCTTCAAATATGCTTTAGTTTTTAAAAAGAAGGTATCTAATCAAATTAAATAAAAAACATACCCAGTCCTAACTCGATACCAAGTTAGTACAGGGTATGTTTTCTATTTCTTTTGATTCCCTTCCGTATAACTGTAAGTTGGATCAAATTTATCTAAGAAAAACCGGCCAAGTGCGAGTCGGACTCGCGCACCGAGGGTTCCGTAAAATATTTTTATTATATGATGTAACTAAGATAGATCCATCTATTTATCCATCTAACTAAAAATTTACGGTTTTCGCAATTTTTCCTTTATCTGTGCTATAAGACGTTGATTCATACCAAATTTCAAGATTCTGAGTTCACGGGCAGTACCCTGTAGGTTTTGATTCTCTTGCGAGTGTCGAAAATTTGCGGAAAGTTGCGGCATAAACGGCTGTATCTTTTGATTGCGTTGGCTTAGAAGTTTGATTATTTCACAGCTCTAAGGGACAGTAGACTTGAGTATTTGATATAAATTCCAACTTGATACCTCCACGCGTTCCTGAGGAAAAGGTTCTTGACAGACAGGCAGACCTACGGACGGACGGACAACAAAGTGATCGTATAAGGGTTCCGTTTTTTCCTTTCGAGGTACGGAACCCTAAAAATCGCAATGAAGATACGTGGTTACCGAGTGATACATTTGTTTAGAGCATTTTAAAGATGATGATTTTATTATATTTCACAAAGGCATCGTTTCTCAAGAAGTGAGCAATTCCCTAGGACAAGATAGTTTCGTTACTAGTAAAGTCAATGTCATTGTCAGAACCAGTTTCTTAATCAGTAAGTGATTCGGAATCATTTTTTGACTCTCCGCATGAAATAATCATACTAATATTATAAATGTGAAAGTTTGGATGGGTGGATGGATGTATGGGTGGATGGATGGATGTTTGTTACTCTTTCATGCAAAAACCACTGAACCGATTGCGATGAAACTTGGTATGTAGATAGCTGGAGACCTGGATTAACGCATAGGCTACTTTTTATCCCGATATTCCCACGGGATTGGTACTTACGCGGGTGAAACCGCGGGGCGCTGCTAGTGTTAAATAAAAATATTTGAAGAAAAAACGTGAATATTACAAAATAAGGTCAACAATTTAAAAGAAAAAATAGTATTCAATTAACATGTTGAACATGAACTAATGTGAAACACTTTGGATTAATTAATGGTAAAGAAGTATATACTTGTTTAATCTCGATTCATTTAATTTGAAGTATAATTCAGAAATATACAACAACTCATGTACCACTTACCTTACCCTTACCACTGACTTACCAAACTTATAGTGTTTAAAGGAAAATAAACTGTACCTATTTCATCACCAAAATTAATTTGTTTTACTTACATGTATTTCCTAAATAAATAAACCACGGGAAGTAAATCGGGAAGGCAGAAATCAAAAAAGAAAAAGATATATGTGTCATATCTATACAGTTTTCGTTTTATCTTTGATGGTGCGTTTAGACGCACGCCGTGCAGCCTGGCAAGCAGCCCGGCATGCAGCTTGCCATGCAGCCTGCCACGGAGCCTGCGCCAGGGCTGCCAGATTGTATAATTGGATACAAAATTCGTATAATTCGGTTATCTTATTTATCCTGTTTGTATAGTAGAATGCATTGTATAATTGGATATAATGTCCTTACTGACGCTATAACGAAATAAGTACGTATATACACATAGGGTTAAAGTTCAAACACTTTTATATTTATTACTTACATTATATTGTTAACATATTTATTCAAATCCCCACAGAGTGACGTACTATGGTTGTAGTTTGTACAACACTAATGTTGTATAATAGTACGTGATTTGGTATAAGTTCTAAGACTCGGTTGTATAAAATAATTTGTCCATACTTGCAGCCCTGATTCACACGCTCGGACACATATCGAATCTGTATTAAAGGCCCTACGCACCACAGAGTACAGTAATATTATTAGAGACTACGCATTTTCGTGTCTGACGTACGTCCCGCCAAGGACACGCACGATGCACGATGCAAAACGATCGTGAATAGTCTTGACGTACGTCAGAATTATATATATATATACATTATATACTGCTTGCTGGACTTACACGACGCGTTTTGCATCCAGCGAGGCCCCCACCACATGCTTATGTACATACCATAGACTTTACGTTCTACTATATAAGGTTTATGGTACATACATATACAGTATATTGCCAATTTGTGGGGAATGCCCAAAAATGCGGGGAATTTCAAACCGATTGGGGAATTTATGGGGAGACCATCAATGCGAGGAAAATGCGGGGAATCGGTAATTTTTAGCCTTATTAATTACATTACGACTTCAGGTTTTATCTCCCCAAACTGTGGAATTTGACTATTATTTTGGGGTAATTTAAGAATATGGCAAAGGCAACGCTGGCTACAGCACCGTGGCCTTGAGCGGACGTACGTCGGCGCACGATGCGTGTGTATGCTACCGTCGGGCACGGCATCCTTGGCGGGACGTACGTTAGGCACGATGGTGCGTAGGGCCTTTTAATTGTGGCGTGGATACACGACAGGACAGTAGGGTGTTGTGCCCATGTTATGACCATTGTTTGGTTCTTGGGCTGGGCAAGGTTTCAATCTAATATAAAACCTCCAGCCCAGTTTCTAGATGACGTGTTAATTATATATTTAAATGAGGACGAATAAAGAATCGAAAAAAGTAAAAATGTTTTTTTTGGTTTTCCCTTTTTTTTAAGATTTTTAAAAATAATGCACTCATATAACATAAAAAATTAATATAACTTACAAAAAGTTAGAAGAAATACTTGGGTTTGAACTTAGGACCTCTCCGAAAAGGAAAATTCAAACATTTATGAGCGGCCAGAAGCGCAGAACTTCCAGTGCACCCTATGTATACATTTAGATATGTTATTACCTACTTTTTATTTTTAACCTAATTATATATATACAGATGTGTGTGTGTGTGTATGTAAATGCAAATACATTGTGAACTTATGTTTTCACGTCTGACGTGCAGTTCTACGACTGACTGTTTTTTTTTTTGTATTTATGATGCTTATTTTGGGGGTCCCATATTATTTGTTCTCTCTTGTAACACTCCAGGAAGCGTAATATTTGCTCGCTAGACCATTCGACATATTTCTTATCAAAAATTAATTTGTCATCTTCGTAAAACTTAATTCAGTCATCGTGTCGTCCGATCGCCACAAAGATGCAAACTATACTAACGCGGCTGAGCGCTGAACGCGTGTGTGTGAACACGCACACAAGAGCATTCGCCCTTTGATGTGTATCAAAAAACCGACAGTCATCCCGATCGGCGCCAAGCGCGAGCACATTCACGCATGCATTCACAAACAGCCTGTTCACATACTTGTGCACGTGCTTGTGCTCGTTGAATGTCGGTTTGAACGCGAGCGTGTAAACGTACCATGATACGTTAACCTACTCCCCGCGCACCCCGCAGTGCTCGTGGGTGGGGCGCACAAGCGGCACAAGTACTATAGATGTGCCAACTCGGAAAAAACAGGACTCGAGTTAGGTTGGTACAGCTTGTATAGCTTGTACAGCTTGAACTCAAAGGTTGCCTGGAAGAAATTGCTTTCAGTGATAAGGCCGCCCTTTGTACATATTCACCTGATGTATTTCTTGTTAAAACATTTTTGTTGGTGTAAAATAAAGTTTCTTTCTATTCTACTGTATTCTATATATTTTTATGATCTTCACTTAGTGTTGAAATACCATCTCACACAATCTACCACTTCAATATAGTGTTAATAATAAAAATATAGAGCACGTTTATATTTGCGGAAATTTTATTTAATACTAGCTGACCCGACAGACGTTGTCCTGTCATTCAATTCAAACTGGAATACTATACGCTGGGTAAGGGTTATAATTCGTTCCTAATGCCGACAATGGATTTCCATGATGAAGTCCTTGATTCCGACCGATACAACTAATTAACGCAAAGAGAATATAACGCTACGCTAGAATTATGCGAACTTTGGAAACCATATTGGCAGTGTTTGTATACTCTTTGATATTGGCAGTGTGCGAGTGCGATCTCTCTCTTACTGTCAAACAACTGACAGTTATTTCAAACGTGCGTAACACAGTGTATATAACGCTGGGGCTAAGGTTACATTAAAAAGTTTATAATAAAGGTAGTTATTAAGTTTTCTTAATTTTTTTAAGTTTCTGTGCAATTTTCTTATTTTTTTAATGTAAGAACCTTCTACGAAGTATTAGAATACATTTAAAAAAAAGAAGAATGAAACAAAAACTGTAAAGCCGTTTTCAAGTTATAGCGCGACCAGGAGAAATAGGGGTTCATTTTTATATCTAAAGATTACTACTGCTAAGTTTAAAGTCTTATTATTTTAATCTAAAATGTTCTCTTCTCAGGCCCTTTCCTTCTGCTAGAACTCAAAGGACTAATCGTAATTACAGCTGTTATAAGAGCTACTTCCTTAGACTTTGGGCTTTCAGCTTCCAGCTTCGACATGACATAACGGGCATTATGAACTTTCATTTCAGGATGAACTGCAGTTCGGACAAAGTTAGCATTATCGTTTTCTATCCCTTTTTCAAGCTCCTCATCCCTTTGACTTTTAGTTGTCATTTGTGTGACTAATCTACTTTTAGTTGTAACGTCTTTAAAGGCTTTGTCTGATTCTTGAGTCACTGATCGTAGTCTGGAATGTTCCTCTTCAAATCGATGTGATTGTTCATTTACGTGAGTTACAAAAGTACGCTTTTGATTTATATTCGTTTCATAACTATTTTTGTTATTTCTTTCGCCGTCCTTTGTATATTGGTGTGAATCAGGGTTGAAGGTCACATACCTTTTATTGGTATTAAATTTGAAATGGTTTTCGTCCTCACTATTCTTTTTATATTTATCTAGAGCAAAGTCTGTCGTCTTGTGTCTATTTTTAACAGAGTTATATTCGTGACTTAAATTATCGTTTGCCTTGTCAGAATAGTTTTCAATTTCCTTTTGTTTTCTATGTTCTCTGCTACCAGGATAATATCTTCTTTTTATAGTTGTTGTAATATATCGTCTATCGAGATCATTATTTGGAACCGGCATCATTGGAACACCATTTTTAATCCCTTCATCTTGTCTAGGTTTGTTTGTACTTGAGAGAATGTAGTGATCTGTTCCGCCTACTTTATTTTCTCTATAATTTTTTAATGTTGAATATGAATCGTACTTCCGATCATTATCTTCTATATTTTTGTTAATGTGTTCACGGCCGTCAGTATAAAAAACCATATTTTTTTTGGGTTGCTTTGTCACATCTTCATAATTAACCCATTTTACTACTTTATCTTTGTCAGACTTGTACGTTTGGCGTTTATTTGAATCTGAATCATATATCCTTTCTTCTACTCTTTCATACGTGTCTCCGTCTGAGAGATAACCTCTCTGTGGCTTAGTAGAATATTTTAAATCTAAATGGCTTCGAGGTTTAATTGAATTTAATTCTTTTTCCTTATCTTTATTTATTGTGTTCTCATTACGTCCTTTTTGGTCTTCGTTTTCTTTAGAGTCAAAGTTATTCTTTTTGCTGTTATTATATTCCGTTTGATCAAAATCAAATTTCCTAACAATGGATTTTTCAGCTCTGTTTGTGTAAATATTATCATTCTTTTCTAGATTTAATTTTTGAAATATTTCATCTTGATTTGATTTCAGATTTATTAGCTTTTTAAAGTCTTCGAGATTAATTTTTAAATCTATTACAACATCTTTTTTTCCTTTATTATCTCTTTGGCCATTATCATTTACTGTTACTAAAGATTCACTGTTATTGGTATTCAAACTGTTAATTGTCTTTTGACTTGCTCGCATTATATTACTTAAATCTCTAATTATTTCGGAGTCATTTTTTATCTGAGTTTTAGCAATTTGTAATTCGTTTTCTAAATAGCTGAGACGAGTTAAAACTGAAGCATTATCGAAACTTTTTCGGCTCGGTAATAAAAACGTTTCGTTTGAAGTCGCTCGATCTACTCTAGAAGATTTGTTGTATTTTTTTCTAGCCTTTATTGATAAGTTTTTGTGTTTTTCCCTTGTATTTTTAGATGCTTCTGTCTCGGTCTCTATTTTACCACTCAAATACATCAAGTTATTATGTCTAAACATTGGAGCAAACATTTCTGGTGGTCCATTTGGCTTACTTATATGAACTTTGTGTTTGCCAGCGCCCGGAAGTTTAATTTGAAATTCAGGCTTTTTTAAATGAAGTTTAGGTCCTTTGAACCCGATGTCCTGAGTTTTAAAATGGATTTCATATCTGTAAACAACAGAGGTACAGAAATGAGTTATAACTAAAACTAAATTGCAGTCAATGAAAATCTGAAGTATCAAATGACAACATACAAGCTTACCTGAGCTTTTGTGACGTCATAACTCTCTTTGATATATACGGTCTCATCGTAATGACTTCTATGACAGGTTTGTTGCTAGGTGTTGACCAATGTGACTCATATATTTTATTATCTGTATCCGAAGAATGCATGTTTAAAGTCTTTTGTGGTATTTTGTTTCTGGTTTGTTTCTTAGCTTGGATATTTGATGGTTTATCTTTATTTTTTCCCTTTATTATTGTAATTGTTGTAGTAAAATTATCATAATTTGCGTCCGAATTATATTTTAAGTCCAAATTTTTCTCTATATACATTTGCTTGAAGGTTTGTGGAATCAAAGTCATGCGTCTCTTTTTATATGGCTTTCTTTTTCTATCTGTAACTATACGTTTAATTGTTTTGTATCTCATTAGTTTGTTCTTGTCAGTGTGCATTTGCATGACGGCAGTAGATAGTCCCTTGTAATAATTGAAGAAATCGCCCAGTTTTGATTTAAATTGTGATCTCTCTTGATCACTTAGATCAGTATAATGGTCAAACATTATAGATCTAACACCTGACCGTACAATTTTTACTAGATCCATATTTTTTCTAGCCTTCTGTCGATAGTCCTCGATGTTGATCAAAAACTTTTTAAAGTTATCCACATAATCAACTTTATATAAATCATTGATAGCGTCAATAAATTCTCTTTTGTACAGTTCTAAGTTTTTGTCACTCAGCGTTTTGCTCATTGTGTTTAAAATCTTTCTAATATCATCAGTAGATTTGTGTTTATTTTCATCTAGTAAATGAGAAACGTATTTTCTTAATTCAAAATCTTCTGTCAATTCGTGAAATTTACAACCTCTGTAGTGGTATTTTTTTATTTCGTCATTCGTGATCGTAAAAAACTCGTTTAAATCCAAATCTTCATACTTATTTAACACTTGAATAACCTTTTCAATGAAGCCGGAAAATGTGATGTTGTTGAAGACGTCAGCTTCACTATCATTTGGCTCTTGTTTGCCATTATAACGAAGAAAATTCTTTTTCATTTTATTCAACAATTTCTCGGCATTTTTTAAAACTCTTACATCGGCTGCTTCGTTTTTGTTGATCTCAAACACAGTTTCTAGAGTGAAGTTCACATCTCTGCGTCCTGATACAGGTTTAAGATATTCGGAAATTTCGGGACTTGCTGAAAATTTAAAGTTGTCAGTTACTGGGGTATCATAAATTATTTCCTAAGGAGATCTACCTCATTGGTAAAATGTTGATTGACATCTATAGTGGCACAAACCTAAAGATTTTTATTTAAGATTTAGGTTGAGTATAGATGTTGTTGAGATTTGAAGACTTCAGACTGGTTCAGTTACTGTATCCTACAGAATACTGTGGTTAGACTCTAACTTAGTACATCAATCCTGTTGTCAAGACCAGGGAATTCGAAAAAGACTTAACAGCGTTCCCTTTGCGTTAAAAATTAATAAAAAAGATACCTGTAGAGGTTACTATAATAAAAAATAACAACGAACTGCCAACCAGCATTTTAAATAAATACTGTTTTTATCTCAACAATAAAAATATATACACATTATTCAAATATCGAATATATTTATCATCTACATTTTATGATTTTTAAATCGCAAACTAGAATGGCGGGCTTTATTATATTGTTTTGGCGGTAAAACGTGAAGTTTTACAACAACTGACAGACAATAACATATTTTTATCATATTAGTGGCAGAGATGTTTCTAATAATAAAATCGGTGGAGGAAGAAAGCTGGAAATGAGATATCCAGAACATTAATTTGCTTATCGCCGTTAACGAAACTAAGGGTCGAATTTATTATTTTGAGCTTCATGCTAATAACATATCAATTTTAAAAAGGGTAAGTAACATTTATAAGCTTATGGCTTATAAGTAGATAAAGTTGTTAAGTTTTGATGGCGTTACAGATCGATCGAAGACGCGGGAATACTTGACTAGTCTGGTAAAAAAATCTCCATGAATATAAGTTTGGAGTCCAACGAAGTATGAACGACACAGGTACTTACCAAAGCAGCCGTGTTAGGTGAGGATCTACGTCAGCTCTTAGGAGATTCTGCCATATCGCCTCTTTAGCCAATTCTCCATGATAGGTCTGCCCTGCGCTTGGTTGCCTAAGTCGTTCTTTCCACTCAACCATTAAAACCTGGTGGGGCCGGGACTGTTGTGCCTCGATTTCGCAAGGCATGGGTCTCAGGGAGCGGTGTTTAACCTTTCACTTTAACCGCCGCTATATTTACAATTACTGTTTTACTTTCACAGCAACTCCATGCTCTTGTATTAGATCTTAACCTTTGTTATAATATGGTAGAAAGCTTAGTAACAACACTAGTTTAGTTACAGAGAAACTAATTATGAAGAAATTTTCCAAGAGGCGTGTCATATTGTAGAATCTTTAGAGACACCAGTGCCTGCACTGGGATCTCTAAAGGTTCTACGATGCGATGAATCGAACATTTGACTGTTGGTGTTCTGGGTGCTTTTAAGTATTTACTTTGCTAAAACCTACCCTCATCGGGGTCAAACCCCTCCCAAATGTCAATCCTGGATCCGCCACGATTCCAAATATCAACCATACCACTTCACCGCTAGGTCTGGTAAGGTGATGACCGTGGAGGTAAAAAAAAGGGTTTCATTGTCAGAATTTGTTTGAAAAATTGTTAAATTGAAACTTATCACAAAATGACGGCTTCGAGTCGGTTCGTACATTTTTGTATGATACCAGCAAGTATGGTATCACAAGCACACCTTGACTTTATTTAACTTTTTTTTAGATGCTGTGGAGGAAAAGCATTCCTTGTTTCCTCTAAAAACGAATAGCCTTTTATGCCATCGGAGAGGCAGGTGTAATAAAAGTGCTTTGCCTAATTTGTAATGAATTTGGAAAGTTGGAGACTCTGATATCGCTGCATAACGTGGTGTCGGAAGATTGCGTACATTTATATTAAAAGGAGTGTGAGTCTAACTACCTCCCTGTGATGGGAGTGGGTAATCTGTTGCTTCCTCAGATTTTGTCACCTTTTCTCAGGCTCCCTCTCCGGAATATTACTTTTATACGCGTACTTGGCGCATGACACTTCCGTTTCTTCTGATATATAAAATCGCTAATCTTGAACATTCTGATCAGGATAATGGAACTAACTATTGTCATCGGTCCTTGATAAGTGTGTAAAGTTTCAAATTAACCGACGCTTTGAAGGGAGAGAAAAGAAAACGGAAACGAAAACGCGGAGTTTAATTAAATAAGACTTTTAATTATTGAGTAATAACATTTCCATTTTAAGTGTGCGGCCACCCAAATATGTCTGTAATTGCAACTAAGGTAACACTTGTGAAAGTCGGAGACATATGTCTATTGAAAGTCGTGTAGGGACTTAGTATCCATGTGATAAGTAAGTCCGTATTTATAGCATAGAAAACATACAGTTAATGGTCTAAACACAATGTCCTAAGCAACTGAAGAAGGTAACTTAACATTTTTTTAACCTTCGACCCATGACATTTTCTTTAAACTTCGACCCATGACATTTTATTTAAACTTCGACCCATGACATTTTCTTTAACATTCGACCCATGACATTTTCTATAACCTTCGACCCATGACATTTTTAAGCTAAGTAAGTAAGGAAGTTAACGATATCCGTACTGTTAATCCAACTGATTGATACACATTCAATATGTTAATTCAACAATATTTCTTATGGGTTCTCAATACAATATTACAAAAAACAGACCCGTAACACAATCATCTCTTCAGCATGTAATTCGAAAGATACTTGAAGATAATAATAACATACACGGCCGCCTGATCTCAAACAAGGCCTAGCTAACCAGTGTGAAGATAAACATACTTATATATTACTAAATACGTACATATTACAGATAAATTACACCCAGACACAGAACCAATGATCGCGCTCACCACACGATTACTTGCCCTGGGTGGGAATCGAACCCACGACCTCTGGCTCAGCAGTCAGGATCACTAACCACTAGACGAAGAAGCCAGTCCAAAGATACTATAAACCTCCAACATCAGACACTCCCGATTTTATAGAGAGGTACAACTTGGGTGATGTGAGCACAAGGGAACGTACCCATACTACGTGACCCGTTCTGCAGGGGAGGGAGGTCTTCAAGATACCACGCTTGGTCACAGGGGCGGAGGGGGAGGTCTTAGGTTTTCGTCACGTGGTCAATATCCTCTGGGGAAATCTCGTGCTTTATCGAGCTATATCCAAATATGTCACGGAGCGTTTAGCGCTTTTTAAACCCACAGGTGGCAACAAGCAAGCGTTTAGCGCTTTTTAACTTTCTGTCGGCAAAAAATGATTTAAAACCATTTATAAATTACTACGTGAAAACTAGAGTGGAAGGGGGGGGGAGGGGGTCTTGGCATATACTACGGGTGGTCATCGAGGGGAGGGAGGGGTATAAAAAATTGTTTCCCAAACTTTCTCCAATAACAAGTTGTTGCTGTAACTACTCCGTCTCCATTTAAAACACGCACACATACACATTCACAAGGACTTATTCCCCAAAACTTTACTTTACTATCCTCAAACTTGACACCCATCCACATCAAAAATTCACTTTAGTAACGGATCCTCCCCCTACAACCGAACCTGGTGCTTTTTGACAGTGTTTTTCAGCGCCAGTCTCGAGAACTGCTCGAAAATGTTGATATTAGTGCAACTATGCAACTTCAGAATATGATCAGATAAACTTTCCGATAGTTGGTTAAGTGATACGATTGGGTTTTGAAGCTTCTTGTAGATGAACCGGTTGGGTTTTCTTACAGGCACAGAATATTTAATTTAGCCTGGACGAGGTACGGCAACTTACTGAATGGGAATGCTTACTCAGTCAGCTAGGAGGGTTGAATTTCGAATGCGGAATGAGAATAACCTTTTTGGTTGGTTCAAATTTGTCAAACCAAAATGAACCTCAAAACTTACCTAAAATAGGTGTCTTGTGTCTTGGATCTGATCAAGTTAAAATCCAGTCTAACCTTTTCCACAGTTGTAATCAGTTATTGATACCTCTGAACACTAGTGGAAGTAATAATAAAACCATTTTTAATAGACTCTAAACCAAAGACACGGGTGCTATGGCGTACACTGGGAGAGACCTATGTCCAGCAGTGGGTTGCAATAGGCTGATTTATTATGTAGTGATACATGTAAATCGCTGTCTTCTTTCTCTTTCTACCGAGGTCACCAACCCACATACAGGGAATCCAATACCTTTCCGCCTCTAGCTGTAACACCTTTATGAAAATATCCCATCCCAGGGATTCATTCTTATCATATACCAGGTAACTTTGTCCAGGATCGACTCTCTTAGACAATAAAGTAAGTTGGACTGAAACCAGGGCTTGACGAGATGTAGTTCCTTTTAGATTTAGTGAAGGCAATATTTGAAGAAGAGAATAGAGCAGTGTCGTGAACAGATTAAAATAAAAATTATTAATAAACTATGATAGAAAAATAAATGATTAAACTCAATTTAACAGAATAAATATGAGCTTATATTATTTGCGTCTTTACCTTAAACCCATTAATCGCCTTTAAGAATGTGGTGTAGAAATTAAACATGGGCGCCCAAACGAGGACAACTTTTATTAAGGTATACTAATGTACTGGCCGGTGGAACCTTAATAACGCGATTCAGCTAATTGTACAATGCCGTCTCACAACACTTCTGTTCTCGATTTACGTGGCAGATAATTTTTATAATTTTTTTTTTCAATCTCTTAAAGGAACTTTATGTTTGGTTGTGATATTAAAAAAATTGGGTAGTCAAAAAATCAGTAATTACTACGTAGTTCGACTTGTCTTCGCTACATGGCGCTGTGTGGTTGTCGCATTGGTACAAATAGTTCAGCTTATCTTCGCTAGATGACGCTAAGTTACATTTGCTATTTATATAAAAAAAAGAGGCAGTCATGGGACTGCCGACAGAAGTGCAAACTTAAACGATACGACGAACTTAAAACGTCACATTTCTCTCCTACTCACTCACCCGCTCACTCGCTCATTCGCCCACTCGCCCATTCTGCCCATTCGCCCATTCGCCCACTCTGCCCACTCTGCCCACTCGCCCCACTCTCTCCATTCGCCCCACTCTCCCCAGTCGCCCCGCTCTCCCCACTCGCCCCACTCTTCCCACTCTCAACACTCTCCCCACTCACCCCACTCTCCCCTATCTCCCCACTCACCCCAGTCGCCCCACTCTCCCCACTCGCCCCAAACGCCGCACTCTCCCCACTTTCCCCACTCGCCCTACACACCTCACTCTCCCCACTCTCTCCACTCTCCCCATTCGCCGCACTCGCCCCACTCTCCCCACTCGCCCCACTTTTCCCACTCACCCTACTCTTCCCACTCTCAACACTCTCCCCACTCGCCTCACTCTTCAAACTCTCAACACTCTCCCTACTCGCCCCACTCTTCCCACTCTCAACACTCTCCCCACTCGCCTCACTCTTCCCACTCTCAACACTCTCCCTCCCTAGATTCCCTCCCTCCCTCTCTCCCGCCCTGCCTCCGTCTCTCCCGCCATGCCTCCCTCCCTCCACCCCTTCCGACCTCCCACCCTCCCTCTCCATGTCTCTGACGCTGTACATGTAAATATAAGAAACTCACCTCCGTCTTAAGAAATTTCGATCTCGTCATAAAAATATTTTTTTTTAAATATATTTTACACTCGGACACATTTTCCATACAGTTTCGATCAGGGTCCACGTGACCCTGAAATGTGACGCGAGTTTAACATTTTTCACCCATCTCAAAAAGTGCCCAACGCCGCTAAAGAAGTTTTCACTTCAAAAATAATAATAATATCATTTTTGTGTTGACGATATTTCCGTCTATTGAGTTATAATATAGGTTTTGAGTTATATTATTGTCATCAGTTTACATGAAGACAGCGCAGTTACTTACGAAATATTAACTCGATAAATTTGAAGTAAATTTTCAGAATAATCTTTCCTCAAAAAAAATCATTTTGCTAAACATTTCAGTTCTACGTTAGTCACGTCGCCATACGATACTAAAATATGACTACGCCTTTTTGTGAACAAAACTATTTGATAAGAAATGGCATTCAAATAAATAAATAAATGCAGTTGGGTTATAAAATGATAGGAACCAGTTGGATTTTCTTAAGTGGAATATTTCTAGCGGCAGGTATTTCAAAACACCATTACATCGTCAAAACTGTAGTGTCGTTATAGCCTTGATAAACTTAAAAAAAACATATTTTGTGTGGAATAACATTCTATCAATTTCTATCACTAAGTCATAGACTCTTTATTTTTATTTAAGTTTGTACCAAATCATACTTTTGTCTAATATTTTGTAAATATTTATAAAGATATTTTAATGTTATAATACCTTATTTACCTGATGTAGACAAGTTTTATAATAACAGTACCTTTTTGTTCTTTCCTAACTAAAGAAAATAACAAAATGTTAGTTAGGTTTATCGCATTTATCACAAAACAAATATTCATTAAAGTCTAGCTGATAATGATCCTGATAATGAGCTGATATTAATTTTATTTTATTTGCAACAGCTAATACCACAATTTCGGAACAAGAAAATAAGTATAAAACTGCTGAGATGGCGTTAGTGTCCGTATTGGGACTAAACAACACAGACCATGTTGATAATATAAACTTTTTGGATAAAGTTGAGAAAGTAATTGGTAACATAAAATCTGTTTTTGAGAGTAAAACTAGCATACGACCCTCTGACGATGACGTGAAGCTTGAAAAATTCATTGATTTCATCCAGAATCTAATAAAAAGGTTAAACAAATATGATGACACAGATTTAAAACACTTTTGCACAATATTAAATGATGAAATTAGAAAATATCATTATAGAGGGTGTAAATTTCATGAACTGTTAGAAAATTATAATCTCAGAACATATTTGAGCAATTTATTAAATAATCTGCAAACTCAGCCAGGTGCTGCAATTAAAAGCAATTTAGAAGCAATAGCAAACAAAATAGAAGATGAAAAGTTTAACAGAAATGAAAAAAATCTTGTTGAATTCATCAATTCTATGTACAGACAAGATTCTGTAGAAAAATTTCAAAACTTTTTGGTCAAAATTGATACTTATAGGTTAAGTACTGATACTGAAAAGATGGATCTAGATCTCGTGAAAATAATTAAAGAAGGTCTGAGATCGATTATATTTGATTACTATTCACAGTTAAATAATAACGCCAGAAGCACCTTGAAATATCAATTGAATGATTTTTGGATCAATTTCTCCCAAAATATGTCATTTACGTCGGTGGATTCATTTAAATCGTTCAAAGCACAAAAAGGTGAAAATTTAGTTAAAACGAAAAATAAATTAACTACCAAACATATCTACAATAATTCAAACGAAGATTTAAAACATGATGAGCATGGTAACATGAAAAGTCAAGTCAAAGAACAAAGTATTTATCTTTCAAACTCAATCAAAACTACAAAATCTGATAAAACTCCATTTAAAAGATTTAAAAATGACGGATATATAAACAATGACCAAACAATGTTACCAGATGACAGATTCATTTACATTAAAAATCTAAAGCTAGATGAGAATAGTGGGCTTCAAACTAAATCAACAATAATTTATAAGACCAGATATTTAGACACAAGTAGAAAGAAGTTAACGTTCAAAACTTTGTATCCAGACCTTGAAGCTGAGTGGACTTCGGTAATACCAGTTCCTTCACGAAGATATATGTCATTCAGATCTCCTATGCATCACCACAATACTAAAAGAAGGAAATTGATCCGCAAGTACGGTCGAGTAAAAGACAGACGCTTGGTTAAAGAATCAGGTGTTAATCCAAAAGTTGGTGTAGTAAGTTCTCATGTACCAAGGATAAAAACACAATCCTTTAGGTGAGTAAATTTCTGTCCTACATCTAAAGAAAAAACTTTCAAAGAAAAACAAAACTAACGTGGTAGAGCCATGCTTCGGCACGTATGGGTCGGCTCGACTCCGCTCAATACCACGGCCTCACAGAAAACCGGCAGTGAAGCAATGCTTGCATTTTGCCGCGTGAGTGAGGTTACCGGAGGCCCTAACCCATCCCTCTCCATTATTTCCATCCTTCCCCTCTCCTCTCTTCCTACTCTTCCCCCCTCCCCTCTTCTCTTACTTCCACCTTAAAGGGCGGCAACGCACTTGTGACTCTCGAGTTACAGGTGCCCATGGGCGGCGGTAGTCATTTACCGTCAGGTGACCCGTCTGCTCGTTTGCCCCCATACCATAAAAAAAAAACAATTGAAGTGTGACAACTTTAAAACTCCCGCGCTGATTAGTATTGCTTAACTTTTTTGTTGATCAA
Source organism: Euplagia quadripunctaria (assembly GCA_963859945.1). Taxonomy (NCBI): domain Eukaryota; kingdom Metazoa; phylum Arthropoda; class Insecta; order Lepidoptera; family Erebidae; genus Euplagia; species Euplagia quadripunctaria. The sequence goes on along the minus strand of OY982589.1, from coordinate 317,698 downwards.
TCTCAACCGTTGGTCTATGACCTTGTCTAATCGGAGGAAGGTCACCCCCAGTTCCTTGAGAGGATTATTACTTGCTACAACTATAAACATCATACCATTACTTAGTGTTAAATCTGTTTATTGCAGACACAAAGTGGCCGTAAATAAGTTCGGCTTACGTTCAAGAAAAACAGGAAGACAAATAACGACATATAAGACCAAACAACAAAAGTCAATGCATCCATTTCGCATTAAGAAGAAGCTAACAACATTTAAACGTTCAAGGCTCAGAATCAGACCCCAAAATTCAATGTTTACTCAGAGGGCAAACCATTACAAGAGGTTCTCTAAAAAAGACTCAATAATTTCCGAGGAAGGTCTTTCCATTGATTTCTCAGAAGTACATCATAATTTCAGAAGAAGTAACACAAATTTTACTCCCTCTAACCCTGGTTTACGTAAAGCACAAATGACACAAGGTACTTCAGTAGCTGTCAACAATGAAACACATAACACTACTATAATAATAACAGATGTAAATAATGAACTGCTTAATGACAAGGATACATTTATCAGATCACAAGAAAAACAGAAATATGATACGGATAATGAAAGTTTAAAAAAAAGTGAAAAAAGATTTCAAATTAAGACAAGAGTGGATGACAAAGAGTTAAGAGATGTAAAAGAAAACAATAAAACTATCGATGTAACTACACAACCTAACTATAACTGGGATTCTGATAAAAAATTAGTAAAAGAAAAAAACAACGTCACCTATACACGTCAAAATAAACAAGATGAAAGTCCAATATTTAACTACAGAGCTACACATTCCAGTAATGAAACAGAAATTGAGTCAAAAAAAGATGAAATTAATAGAGTTACGCAAAATAAAATTACGCTTATCATGAATGATTCCAAAGGAATCGAACTTGATAATAATAATGAAATAAGAAAATCTGAAAAAGAAGAAAACCTAGAAGTAAACGAGGAAAATGAGCAAAGCAAAGATGCTGATGTAAAAAATATAAAAACAGATAATGATTTTAAAACATTTATAGAAGATTATGGTAACGACTTGGATGAATTTAAACGCAACAAAGAAAAAATAGGAAATGACAAAGTTACGGTTAGGTCAGAATTTGTAAATAATATTGAAAAAGATATAGACACAAGTAAGTTGTAAGTGTGTGTAGTTTAAACACTTTCTTTGAAAAGTCCGTCGCAAATTAGTTGAAAATGATAATGTATGTCCGTTGCTTAGATTTCCATTTATTTTACAGGTAATATCATCACAACCAAGACAACTTTACCTTCTACAACATCCACGTCTCACACCAAAAAATTCATGACTTCACTATCCACAGTTGTAACTATAAAACCACCAGCTATCGTTGCCTCCATAATCCCATCTCTAAATGAGAAACAAGACTTAAGTCACCATGACACAACTATTAGGTCTTTCTTTGATGCAAATTTACTCAAACATTTAATGAAAACAACGACAATACAAACGACTACTCAATATTTAGAAGTATTGGGGAGGTATTTTCATCATGATGGAGTTCTTGTAGACAGTATGGAGGAATTAAAAGAAGAAGTAGCTGAAGCTACAAATCTGAATTATGAAGAAGAGCAGTAGGAGAAGTTTTGAGCTGAACTGAAAAGAAGAGTGTTCACTCTAAATTTTAAAAGTTTAAGTATATAATTTTGTAAATTAGTAGTACCTATGTTATTTATTGTAATTTTATTTTAGTTTTCCTGTTACTTAATGTTACAGTTCATGTCTTTAAATATTCAGTTTTTAATTAGAATGTTTCTAGATATATATTAGCAGTGGTTGAAAACTGACATAATCACAATTCCTGTGAGGTTTCCTGGTAAGGAATTAATGTTAGAAAAAGTCTTTTTAACAAAAAATTAAACCGACGAAAAGAACTAAAAAGCAAAAAATAAATAACTATAAAATTTTTATAATCTAATTTTGAGTCGGCGCCAAAAAACCAACTGTACGTAGGTATAATTAATCATTTTATTATTTGGCGCCGACTCAAAATTAGATTATAAAAATTTTATAGTTATTTATTTTTTGCTTTTTAGTTCTTTTCGTCGGTTTAATTTTTTGTTAAAAAGATTTTTATTTGGTGATTTTTTTTCATCATCAGCTCAGCTACATGATATGATGATTTCTGAACGCAAATACCTGATAAAGTAATGAAAAGTAAACAGAAACACTATTCGTTCCTACAATTTTCGAAGGTTTCTCTCAATTTCATCAAGATCCCATCATCAGATCCTGACTTCCTTGACATGGGACCACCCTTGAGGTATACCTTATCTAACAAAAAAGAATAATCAAAATCGGTTTATAAATAACGGAGAGAGGGCTGAGCGAACCTAAAAAAGAAAAAAAAAATATAAATACGGTTGAATTGAGAACCTCCTTTTTTTTCGTCGGTTAAAAAGGAAGAATCATTAGTAGAAAGAATCGATATAGGTACGAAGCTACGAATCAAAGGTTTTTGTACGTAGGTGGGAGGAAAGTATTTGAGCAAAAAAAATACTGTCAAGTACTCTAGTTGTATCTACTTTCTTTTTTTCTTCAAAATCGAAATATATTTTTTAAATTTAACTAATTATAGGTATTTTTTAATTGCCAGGAGCAGGAGCCCCTCAGAATAAGTCAGTCGTAAAATAATAATATCTTTATTTGCTTAAAATGTGGTAAAAAGATGATAAATGAAGTATGAGCATAAGAAACATTTAGCCACACATAGTGGCATGCAAATATTATGTAGGTACATTATGATGGCAAAGAATAATAAAAGTTATATTTAATTTTTAATTTATTTGAATTTTTATTATTTGTTGTGAAAGCGGCAACAGAAATACACATTCTGTAAAAATTTCAACTGTCTACCTATTACGGATCATGACATAAAGCCTGGTGACAGACAGACATACAGACAGACGGACGGACAGTGGAGTCTTAGTAATAGGGTTCCATTTTCACCCTTTGGGTACGGAGGGTTCTGTAAAATACGAATTAAATTAAAACTAACACACACGCAAAATTATACTATGAAATTCAAATTGTCTAGGGCATTGGCTTAATATACGCAAACGTTCAAATGTATTAAAATGCATTTCTAAAGTGAAGTAATGAAGTAAAGAGGCGATTTTTGTTGAAATTTATTAATAGAATAAAAGCTCTCTTCTATCAAGCATTTCCGTAAAGATGGACAGAATTTATGATACGGTAGAGTAACTATATTTTCACGCAGTGCATTGTTAGCCCAGTCAACCTAGCTGTTTTATGATCAAAAATGGACATTTCGATTACCACGCATTTTTATTTTTGGATAAACAGTACAAAAATGCACTGATTAAGAATTTCGATACCCGCAGTCTGGACAAGTGGGGCGTCATTTACTTTTAATAATTTATTAAAAATAAAAAACAGTCAGTCGTAGGACTGCACGTCAGAAGTGAAAACATAACTTCACAATGTATTTGCGTATACATACACACACACAGACATCTGCATATATATAATTAAGTTAAAAATAAAAAGTAGGTAATAACATATCTAAATGTATACATAGGGTACACTGGAAGTTCTGCGCTCCTGGCCGCTCATAAATGTTTGAAATTCGAATGTTATATTTTTTTAAATATAAGAAACTCGGCTACGTCTTACGAATTTTCAGATGATTTTCGATCAGATCATGAGTTTAACATTTTTTACCCATCCCAAAAAGTGCACAACGCCGCCAAAGAAGTTTTCATTTCAAAAATGAATTCTTCATGTAACCTATAAACACATAGTAATGTAGCATTTATTGAATAATTTCGGTTCGTTTCTTTTCCTTTAAAATAATTTATCTTCAAACCCTCAAAAAACCGAAACATCAATGTGTAAAACAGAAACATTCATACATTACGTTCTGTACTAAGAACGTGCTTTCTATAATATTCTCTACTTTATGACAAAGAACACAAAAAGTAATTTGTCCTGATTTTATTGCAAAATTAAATAAAGTTTTTGATATGAATTTTATTGCAATAACCAATAAACTGTTTGTTCAAAATGTTAGTATGCACTTGGATCTTTATTTACGCAATATTCACTAGAACAGGTCGGTGATTTTACTTATTTATTTAAATCTACATATTTGCTCACATTTGTATGCCCAGTAGCTCTTTATCAAGCGGAGGAGTAACCTGCCTTGCCTGTACCAACAGCCTGACATGGTGGTGCTCCAGACAGACGCGTTCTCTCTTTTCTCTTTGTTCGTTAAGATGGCATTGATGAATGCCATCTTTAGGCTGTAATTTATTTATCTTGTCATCTGTGTTAGAAGCTCTTGATTCTGGTCTTGGGCTGGTTGTTTCTATGTTTGTAAATATATTATAACAATTTTCATATGTTACACAGCCGCAGAAGAACGTCCATCTATCCCCAAATTACATTATACAGATAAAAAAGACTTGAATTTAAAACACGATGGGTCTACTATTCAACCTTTGGCATTAAAAACAAGAAGCAAATCTAACAAGTTAACATTCCAGACCCTATACCCACAGTTTATGTCAACCTGGTCAAGTGTAAAGTTAACTGAGAAGCAGAGACAGGTTCTCCAAGCCACAGTTGAGCAAGAAGAACGAAGACACTTTCTAAGCACAAAGAAAGATTATGGGCCTGATAAACAAGCGACCATAAGGAGAGATTCAATACACAACCCGCTCATAGAAGTAGAGACGATGAGGCCCTATGTACCGAAAAGGGACACGACGTCTAAAAAGTATGTATTTCATTTCATAATATTGATGAAGAGTCTAATATAAACAGATTTTAATCATGATGAAGCCCTACCATCCACATTCGAAATATAAGCTTTTACACACAGCTGGCCAGGCTCCATTCAGTGGGTCGTCGTTCGTCGGCTCGTTTTTTACGGACAGTGTTGTACTGATTATTACGTAAGTAGTAGTTTAGTTGAGAGAATATAATTATATAACTTAGCAAAATGTAGCACATATGTTGATTTGTACGATTTAAGCGGTTAAAATTGGGACACGGACACATCCACTTTAGCGGCAGTAGGACCCGTCCTACGAGAGTGGCAGTGAGAGCGAACGGACACGGTTGTTTCGGCAAGTATCTGTGCTGGATCGGCTAGGAGCCGACGTCACAGTACCACCATTGTGATGATTGCCCCGAGAATACGCGCTTCGCACACTGGCGGAATGCCCAGCCTAGGCTAGCCAGCGCCGTGATTTCATCATTGCAGTCCGTGCAGCGGGTAGTCTTTCGCTCCCAGCCGTAGTTCTGTCCATGGTCCGTATGTAGTCCGTCTGTGATCAGACCATCATTTCCGTGCCCACTCTGTTGCACGCGTCAAAATGAATGAAATGAGCCCAATCTCGAGGGATTTACTAGTAGCCACTGAAGAGTTCCACTATCCACCTACTTACTTCATAACCAGATCAGCTCCGAGATGCCAAATTATAATATTGTCATTCAAACTACATCTACATATAAAGTTTCTTTTCTATACAACAATTAGAAGTAGGTTACAATTGACTCTCAAGATTTGGTTATATAGTTTAGCAAGTTAGTTATAACTTATAAGTGAAGCTAATAAAAGGGTGTTAATTAAAAATTCTGTAAAATTTATTAAATCAAAGTTTCCTTAAACATTACAAATGGTACTATATGACGTCAAATCTCTTAAATCAATCACTTCAATAGCCTTGATAGAAAATTCACACAACCTAACTTCGTCTATACTTGCATTGCGTGAGGAAACTACCAAGTTTGAACTGCCAGGGCAAGCACATTTAAAAAGATTAGCTAGTGGGGATGGGTTATTGTGATTACTAAGTAAGTCCTCCTTTTGCAGGACTCTTTTGGTATTTTTAGCACCACTTTTGAAATTTGACATTTGACCCTCTATCGTTCAAATCAACCTATGTGCGTAGTAAGTAAAGCAAAATCAGCAAACAAATAAACAAACAAAGGTACTTTCACGTTTCTAATATAGCGTTTGACGCCGATTCCTCATGGATTCAGGGTTTAACCCAGGTACAACTTTAGGCAAATCCTTTCGTTAAGCTTAAGCCCTCTCTTCACCTCCTCTTACACTCGTACACAGTCACATACCTTTGCATTGATAATATAAGTGCCATTTTAAATACATTTTAAGTCAGTAACACTATTTCAGAATATCAAAAAGTCCTTTAAGCAAATTAAAACATCCAATAAAAAGATTTGGGCTATATACAACGAAGCAGTTCAACCCAAACAAGGAAATTAGAAATTTATCAGCGCATATATCAATATCACAAAAGATGCCAACACACCTAAACATGAAACAAGTGACATCATCTGACGTTCTTAAAGACCTGATCAAACGAAACAGAATCTTAACTTCAGTGCCCACCAGTTACCCCTTACAGAAAATGAATGCAGTAAAACACAAAGGGCCTCAAAGAAGGAACGACAACAGTACACTTTTAACCGATAAAAAGCAAGTATTAAATCGAATTAAACAGTTAGAAAGTGATTTGAAAAAATTCAGAACTATAGTGAAAAATGGCACTGATGTAATTAAATATTTAAAAACTGAAGTTCAAGAAAAAGACAATAAACTGACTGATTTGATGATTAAAAAGAAAAATTCTTCATTAACAGTGACATCATCAGTTAAAAACGCTAACACTGAAGTTAAAAGTATAAAAGGGGTTGATAATATAAAAGTAAAGACAAATGCTGTCAATAAAATCAAACAAAACAGTGTTAAAAATAAAACAAAACTAGAAGACACCCATGATTTTAGTAAAAATAGACGAAATATGGGTATCGACAGAAAGCAAACTGTAAACAAAGGTATAGTCTACAGTCTAAATCATTTCATGTACATCTATCTCTTTTATAGCAAGTGTGGCACTTGCAAGTGCAAGTGACGCTTCAAATATAATAAATGTTGTCAAACCGATTTGCGTCCCAGACAATTTCACAAGTTTCACTTTGTACAATAATTATTCCAAAAACAGTAGAAAATAATGGGTGGAAGGAACGGCCTGTCGAATCTTGAAATACTTGATTCAGACCATCATTCTGAGTGGAAAATCATTGGAAATTTCATTGGAATCAGTAAACAGAACATTTTACCGAAAAAAAAATCAATAAATACCCCATACGGCCAAAAACTGCAATGTAATCAATTAAACAACGTTTATGCAATCAGCTGCTTCGACGGCACCGAACACTTAAGGTCATTCACCGTACCGCACAGTATGCGTGTTGTGTTTACATTGCGTAGCGCAAAATTAAACTAATGATCGTAAATCCTTAATCTCTCATTTTTATGATGAACTGACTTTTGCATTGTGATAAGCGTCCAAAGAAAGACGTTTTTTTAAGTTATTCGCGACGGTGTTACTTAGGTGCACGCTGTATATATATTATGTTAACCTACTTAATATAGCCTTAAGTTTCTTATTTTGTAATCCTATTACAGTAAACCAGCTCAGAATGGAATGGCTTAGACAGAAACTTTCAGGTACTTATTTTTCGCAGTATATTTCTTGATATATTCTAACATTTCTTTAAAACTTGCAACAAATACTTCGCATGCGTTATTGAAGTTGAATTGATTTATTTTCTGTATAAAATAACGTATTTTATAACTTATATAAGTTACAAATGATAAACAAAAAACGCGTGAGGTGACTCTGGGACACCCGGTTGGAACGAAGTTCCTTTCACTGTATATAAATATATTTAACGGATTGAATAATTTGTATCACAATATAGGAAATATTTTAGAAACTCGAAATTCAATTTGCGAAGTATACAACCATCAATACAAGCATCAAATTACAGTAGTATCGCGCAGAATCCACAGATGGCGGAAAAAAAATAAATCAACTAGCGGTCAGTAATTTTCGTTGCATTAACACTCTTTTCGGTCCCACCGCCACCGCCGAGCATCTGAAGTGTAAAGTGCGATAAGGAACTTCGTTCCAATAGTCACAATGTATATTTAAATAATAAATATTTTATCACAAATTTGATGTTTAACCGCTAAAATAAAGAATCTGTATACAGGCAGCACAAATAAAGCTGTTAACCATAGAAAAAACAACAAGGATTTCGATCATATTAAAAATCGAAAAGAAGAAGAAGAATACAATTTTTCTTTTGATGGATTTGATAAGAATCAAGAAAAGAAGCATGACTTCAGGACGAATAAAAGCCAAACAATTATAGACACGAAAGGTTTTGATCATGGTTATCTACCAGAAATCAGAAATATACACTACACCACAAGAGATCCTTTAGCTTACGACAGCTTCGATTTGCAACTAGAACATCAAAGTAATATGCGAGAATACTTTGAATTGAAAGACGAAAATTCGACAGCTGTAAAGCCTACTCCAACCAAAGGAATATTTGGAAATAGACGTAATAATTTAAGAAGAACTGTTACTATTCAAGCAGTTACACGTACTAAAAAGTCTTCTACTAAAACTAATCAAAAAGCAGAAACAGATTTTTCATCTTTGTATATTGATAATGGCAGAAGCGATAGTCTTCTATTTGCGCCAAAACCAGGATATAATAAAAGAAATTTAAACTCCAATAAAAATAGACATATTGATCAAGAAGCTTTAGGTGACGTTTTGGAAAAGATTAGAAAATTAGCTTCTAACAGACCGAAAATAAAAAGAAAAGCATTGACTCTTGACGACGCAGAAGCTTTAGGTAAAAAAATGTTAGAGCGTTTAAGTTTACCTGGGCTAAATATTAGTATTGATGATACAATTTCAAACAACAAGTTAAATAACTATGATCACGTGAAATATGTTGAAAGTGTTATGACACAAAACTCACTTCCTTTGTATGAGAGACGTAACATTGTAATGAAATCATTAGACCAGCGAATAAATGCAATGTTAAAAAAATATAATTTCAAGCCGAAACAATTCACTAAAGATGATTTAGACACTGTACTGAAATCTATGGGCGCAACATTACATAAATAATGTAATAAAAAATCATGTTTTAGTTATTAAAAAAATACCTACATATACGAAGAACTTTATCGCAGTTTTATTCTTCATGCTTGTGATTTTAATGTAGCATAGTATTCATCGCTGCGGCTGTCGAGCAGACAGCGGGTGAGACGGGGCAGTTTGTAATGTACTAGTTAGTATAGAAGATGGTACACTCAGTGCTAGTACATTTCAACAGCTCCTGCCATGTCGTCGTCCTGCCTCAAACTTTGCACACACCAACAACAGTTCAGCGTGCCGATGTAGGTCGCTTCCAATCTTCTTAGAAGTCATTGAGCACAGCCTCTGTCTAGCTGTAGATGTCTTTTAGCTGAAACGAATGAATGAATTGAAGTTAATGCATTTTTCGGAGAATTCGTATGTCTACTTTTACCTAACTTTTACCCCCGCAAGCCCTTAAACTAGAGGATGGAAGTTTGTATGAGAATTTCGTAAATTTTGATGATAGAGGTCTAAAAATTGATGTATTAGGGACTCCTTGTTATAAATAATAAAATACGTATTTCAGGATTTTAGTAAATCACCCCCCATGATCAAAATAAAAAAATATTTTCAACTTACAAAAAGAAGTGAAATCCCATCAAAAACATTTTCATGTAAAATGTTGCCAAGACGAGGCCATATGGCTTGCACTGTCAAAAAGTTATCAGATCTCATGTAGAGCCAAGCTTCTAACTTTTAGACTAAGGTGTAGAGTGATGATAGGGATGAATATTTCTCTCGGGATAAAGGGATGAATATTTCTCTCGTAATGTATGTATGTATCTTTAGAAATGTATGCAGTCATATGTGTTATGCTGTTTATAGCGTCCATTATTTCCTATAACCCACCAAGCACTCCTTTGAGATTACTTTAAATTCTGTGATTTAGGATACTCGATTTCTGTTGGCAGAGTTTCAGACAGAGAACAGAGATGATGCAAGTAAAATGTAAGTATTTTATTATTTAACAAGCAGTCGGCTTGCCTGAACCGTACACCTATTGCAAGGGGAAGGACCCCGCAGGCCTTGAACTCGGTCCACCCGCCTGCTGTTTAACCACGTTTATGGATGAAATTTAGCAAGCTAGGAATCTTACGATTAGTCTGTGCGTATACAATACTAGAAGTATCTATCTTTGTCAGAAAACATCTAGAATTATTTAAGAAATTTTGTGATAAAGAAGGTAAGAAGAAGGTGAGCCGAAACCGGCATAAACAAAACTACGTCTGCCAACAATTAAACTTCCGTTACTAAAGTCCATTTAATAATAAACTTTTTTATTATCATTATCAATACAATTAAATAAAATTGAAGTGTCTATATTGTTAAAAACTGTCTGTCTGTTTATTACGGTTAATCTCCGGAACGGGTGGACCGATTTCCACGGGACTTTCACTGGCAGATAGCTGGTGTTATAAGGAGTAACTTAGGTTACTTTTATTTTGGAAAAGAATTAGAGTTCCGCGTAAAATATATAAATATGTACACGCGAGCGAAGCCGCGCGGGAACTGCTAGTTTAGAATAAAACTAATGTAATTACATACATACATATACTCACGCGTGTACCCCCGAAGGGGTAGACAGAGGCTTATTAAACGCCCATGTGTAGCCAAATATAATTAAAACCTATTGTCACCAACCAAACAACAAATATTGGGAATTAAGATACGCAAGTTGTGAGTTTATTGAAAGGAGAGGTAGACAAGAAGGGAAGGTAATTGAAGGAAGAGGGAATTGCTTATACGGAGGGGTTGCGATGGGTGCCAGGATCGCGTGCCTGCTCCTCGAACTGACTATTGTTATAATGTAACTGAATACTCAAATGACAAAATCCCACTAATATAATAAATGTGAAAGTTTGGATGGATAGATGGATGGATGGATGTTTGTTACTCCTTCACGCCAAAACTACTGAACCGATTGCAATGAAACTTAGTATGTAGATAGCTGGAAACCTGGATTAACACATAGGCTACTTTTTATCCCGATGTTCCCACGGGATCGGGACTTATGCGGATGAAACCGCGGGGCGCTGCTAGTTACAAATAAATGTAAAGAATCACTACATATTATAAAGCGTGGGAAAGCCATGCTTCGGCAAGTAAACCGGCTGTGAAGCAACGTTGCATTGCTTTTCGCCGAGTGAGTGAGGCTACAGGAAAAAAAAAGGCCCTAACCCTTCCCTCTGTCGTCCCCACATTAAAGGCCGGTAACGCACTTATATCTCTTGGGTTGCAGCTGCCCATGGGCGGCGGTAGTCATTTACCATCAGGTGACCCGTATGCTCGTTTGCTCCCTATGTCATAAAAAAAAAAACATAAAAGCAAGTACAGACATAATAGCAAAATCTAGTATATTGTTACAAGCTGCTGTTCGCGATAAACTGAAAAACTACTGAACGGATTTTCACGCGGTTTTCACTAATAAACAGAATCGATCGAAAAGTGTATAATTTGTTAAGATTTTGTGTAAATTGATTGAAATATGTTGGTGATTGTCTTCTCTGCTACCCGTGCGAAGCCGGGGCGGGTTGCTAGTAATATAATAAACAGATATTATTATGTAATACTATGGAACGATATAATTATGAATAAAAGCATCGTTGACATTATTGAATGGCTAATTCTAATAACTAACAAATCAATTTAGAAAAAACAACATTAATGAATTTTATAATTTTATTTTTTATTTTTTAGAACGGTTTTCAAATTAGATAAAAATGGACATCAAAATTATTGCAAATTGATTGTACATAGATAACGACATGTCCTGGAAATCACACATTGACCATAAATGTATCAAAATACATCAGTTTTTTAAAATATCAAATGAAAATGCGCTACTTACTGCATACCATGGGTATGTCACTTCCACTTTAAGATTTTTGTGATTTCAAAAAGTAAGAATGTTTTTGTAGCTCAAAAGAGATGTATTAGGGCAATTTGTAGGTTGCAAAAAACGGATCCATGCGTACCACATATCAAAAAATTAACACTTTTGGAACGAAGTTCCTTATGGCACGTTACGAAAGGGGGCTAGACGGAAAAAATTAAGACCAAAAGTTGTAACGACACTTTTTGCTATGGTAAAAGAAATAAAATTTTATTACAATTCCTTCACTAATTAATCCAAAGGAACTTCGTTCCATCCGGGTGTCCCTTGACACCTCTCATTTTTTTTGACCTATAAATCGCTATACATTTATCAAGTTAATATGTTTGTAAAAACCAATTTACACTTATTTGAGAGATATCGTGGAGAGTTAACGTCGCTCTGATAAAATTCACCTAAAAACTAAAACTACATTTTTACATAAAAGCCTTTATGCAATGGCACCAAAATTGTTTAATAAATTACCAAAAGAAATCAGATGTTGTTCAGACATCAATGAATATATACGCAGCCTTTATTATTTGAGAGATATCGTGGAGAGTTAACGTCGTTCTGATAAAATTCACCTAAAAACTAAAACTACATTTTTACATAAAAGCCTTTATACAATGGCACCAACATTGTTTAATAAATTACCAAAAGAAATCAGATGTTGTTCAGACATCAATGAATATATACGCAGCCTTTATGATTTCCTAATTGACAAAATTTATTACACGACTAGTAGCGCCCCGCGGTTTCACCTGTGTAAGTCCCGATCCCGTGGGAATATCGGGATAAAAAGTAGCCTATGCGTTTATCCAGGTCTCCAGCTATCTACGTACCAAGTTTCATCGTAATCGGTTCAGTGGTTTTTGCGTGAAAGAGTAACAAACATCCATCCATCCATCCATCCAAACTTTCACATGTAATATTAGTGGGATTTGGAATTTCCTGAATGACAAATTTTTTGAATTTTTTTAATTTATATTTTTATATAATTTATTATTGATAATTTAAATTATTATTAGTGCAATTTGACAGATGTTTTATTTCATAGAATATTACACTCCATCCGAGCATGTAAATTTTAGATTATTGTATTTTTGAAGTGAAAATCATATTTCAATCAATTTGAAATAAATGATTATTATGAACCTACTGACTCGACAAAAAGATTTTTGCACGCCATTGCAAGACAAAATACATTTGAACACAAAGATTTATTGTGAGACACATAACACCATATTCCAGCAAATAAATTATTTGACTTGAAACAACCACAAGGTCTCTCTGCGCGGGGGTCTGTCTCAAGGGGGTCTGAGATCGTTCCAAGATCTCCGGAATCTTCTACAGTTTCCTGTCCGCCGTCTTTATAGAGTTATCATTAGGTTGTCCCAAAATCCCAAGCACTCTCGTTTTTGACCGTGGACAAAACCACGGTCTCCAGCGAAAGTGTATACTTTTAAACAAATTACTTTAAATGTTTTTTCTTATCAAATAAATTTCCATTTATATTTGTGTAAAAACGATAAAACTGCGTTTTAAAAGAAAATAAGTGATGTATTAGATGTTGATAAAATAATATCGAGGAATAAAATGTTTTTCTTCATATTAAAAATGTGTAACGTATGATATAAGTTGACAACACAATGCTTCTTTTATGTTTGATCAATTTTGTTTGTGCAGTTCAATGTGTGTTATTTGGTAAGTAAATGTCGGCGATACTAAATCTGTTCTGTACATCTGTACTTCAAGATGGCGGTCCGTCAGGCATGATCACCTCGCCTGCTCAGAGGATCCTTAATTTGTGTCTAAAATATGTGGTCACTTGCATTCCTCCAGTTTCTAGTCATTAGTAAAATGTTCTCTTTGTAAATGTCATCACACTATACAAACTATAGACAAAAATTTTAAATACTGAAACTAATTAAACCGTTTTCAGAATCAAATTCAAGTGAGCCATTGTGGAAGCAGTTGGAAGCCCTTGAACACGTGCACACCTTTCTAGTAGAAGTTCAAGAAGAGATAAAAGAAAGCCGAGATCTACTGAGGCATATAAATAACGAGAATGTTCTTAAGTACTCTACAGATGCGCCGCCAAAGATTGGCGTGATTGGTCCCGTTGTAAACAAGACTTTACAACGGGATCTCTCGAGATACCAATCACCAACAACTCCTCAGAGCTTCTTAAGGACATATCATAGTAACAGCGTGACAGGTATTGTTATATCCATACTTAAACAAAAATAAATAAAAGTTTAAAAAAACTAAAAAAACACGCTTTAATAGATGAATATGGACCGCGTTGGTGAGCGAGGTAAATAATACTCGTAACAACACGTATATTTCCACAGAGGTCACTTCAGTGTTGTTGAATGTTAGAAGATATAATCAAAACTCTCCTCAATTGTTAAATGTATAATTATTTATACATAAAATGTGAACGAAAACATATCGCGATCTAATTTGCCGTCAACGCCATCTATTGTGGTTCCTGTCGATCGATTTGCCGTCAACGCCATCTATTGTGGTTCGATGTCGATCGATGGAAAACCAAACTAAAAAATAGAAAATGAATAATAGTTTAAAAACCTACTCCTCCTCCTCCTCTCTGGAATATTTATTTTAAACGCGTACTTGGCGCATGACACTTCCGTGTCTTCGGATGTAAAAAATCGCTAATCCTGAACATCTTGATCAGGATAATGGAATAAACTATTTAAATTATTGCATTGTCATTGGTCCTCAAAGTTTCAAATTAATCCAAAGCTTTGAAGGGTGAAAATCACGTTCAAAAATTCCGTTGCATACATACATACATACCAATCTAATTAAAGCATGTTAAAAGGCTGAAAAGTTTGTTTTTTTGGATTTGAAAAGATTTTCGGATTAAATAGCCTAATTCTCGAGGAACTTTACAGAAAAAAAACCGCTATTGAACATCATCCTACGCCCCACAGGAGAGGAGCAAGAACAACAATCCCGAGGGCAACGGCTAGTTTCTCTCTATAGAACTATTATGGAAGAAATACATCTTTCATTGGAGGACAAAAAGTTCGATCTGTGCAATAAAAGAAAGTAGGACTTTAAGTGCATGGTCGGGCTCATATGCGGCCTGCTGCGACCTCTGGGCAGCATCTGGATATAAAACCAGAGCCTTTGAACTCTTTACAAAGACGAGCATAGAGGATTGTCTATGATCCATTGGTATCAGGCTAGGAGAAGTTTCGCCGATTTTGGTCTGTGTTCAAGAAATTTAGATCTTATGTCGTCAGTTCCCTCGAAAACATTGCTTCGATTTCCATTATGAGTTGTAAGGGCGCGGTATTTCTAATTAAATTTCAGAAAGGGACAATTTCTTATAGTGTAATTGTACGTTTTATTATTTTGCAGCCGGTTCAACGTCTACAAATCCTACAATTGCAAGTGTCGCAAAGCTACCAGGGCCACAAAAGACATCGGAGATGCCTTTTCTAATGGCTCACGACTACGTTATACCGGACTTAGTACCGTACTACAGGGACATATTTGCTCCTGAATTACATCGTCAAGGGGATGCAAATGAAAGTACGTCAACAAACATTCTTTAAAAACTAATAACAAGAGTTATAACTTGTGTCTTTGTTAGCGTCTTTAAGTGAAGCTATGATTTTGTTAGTAGTGGGTTCTTGTCGGTAGTATACTCACTGGGTGGGGATCCAATCCGCCACCACTTGACAGTAAGTCTGTTGCTATAGATATTGTCTATAATTTATCTACGTCAAATAACTAATTCCCCATCTTGAATCAGTTGAACAAAGAAACCTTCTAATTATTGCGGCAATTAATATAATTTTAGTATTAACAAAACATATTATATAGAATAATCAGAGATCTAGAAGGAGATATCTTCGACAAAGATAAGGCAGTAAGTGTTAAAAGGGAAGTGGAAATTAACGAATATATAGTTCGATCGAAAGATAGTTCTTTACAATTTTGTTTTTTAGGGGATAGGGTGAAACGAGCAGGTGCCTGATGGTGACTTACGCCGCCGGCCTTGAAGATGGGAGTAGGGGAAGGGGGGAAGAAGGGGAGTGGGGGGATGGGAGAAGGGAGAAGAGGGGGAGAGGAAAGGGTTAGGGTCTCCGATAACTTCACTCACTCGGTAAAACACAACAACCATCCATTTTTAGAATACGTGTATTATAGTAGTTTCTGACAGTTTTTGGCTTTTTTATTTATTTAAAGTTTAAAATCAATCTTTTATATGGATTGGTTTTAAACTTACAAAAATTAAATTTATTTCTAGTCCATCCGGCCGATCTATTAAACCGATATGCTTAATTTGTTTAAATGAAAGTTATTGATGCACAGATTTGTCACCAAGTATTGGAAATCACCTAACTTTTACCCTTCTCAAGTAACAATCAAACGCGATTTCTCCCTGTGCATGTCTTATGTTTTCAAAGCTTATAATTATATTCTTAGCTATATCTCTGGTTCTAATTGAGGTACGCGTTTCGTTTTGGTCTAAGAACACTCGCTGGAACGACTTCTTTCAATTGAACTTTTACCCACTTAAATTGGTTTAGCTGGAGGGAAGCTAGGTGGAAACATTCAACTGATGCTGCAGCTGCAGCACGGGTCCTCTTCGTAGTTTAATCATTCTTATTAAATTTCAGCGGACCTCGGACCTTACACTTTTAGCTCAACTAACTCAGAAGTAACAACAAAGCTATCAACCGTCCGCCGTAAGTACTATTGTTAAACATAGACATTTAAGGAGGTAGAAAATTGGATTCCCCTGACTGGTCTGGTCAGACCTCACGGTAGACCCCAATTAGATAAAACTGCTAGTTTTTCTGATGGCGAGAAGGGTTACCAGGGCACCATGTGACGGAAGAGGTACCTACAAGTGTACCACAGGACGTGTTGTGAGTCTTAAAGCCACGTCACCATTAGGTTATCCACTAGGAAATAAGGGAGCACCCACGGAACAGCCACATTTTTTGTTAAGATATACGGTTTTAGTCACATATGTATTTTAAAATGCATGACAAGACAAGGCAAATAGCGACCTGCCGAGTCGATGTGAGGTATTTATTTTGCAGTGGCAACTTCGACCTTCACCTTTCGATAAAGAGCCCCTGTCGAGCTCAAAACTAATCGAGAATCCCCAAGATACACACATTAGTACAACTGCATATGTTTAACTAGGTTTTTCTATAG
The DNA here is from genome assembly GCA_963859945.1 of Euplagia quadripunctaria. Classification (NCBI taxonomy): domain Eukaryota; kingdom Metazoa; phylum Arthropoda; class Insecta; order Lepidoptera; family Erebidae; genus Euplagia; species Euplagia quadripunctaria. Next base: position 300,570 of record OY982589.1, on the reverse strand, counting down.
TTTCACCCTCGTTTGTGGTCCCTGCTCCATCATTAACGTTCGTAGCACGACGTAAAATAGCAACAATTGGACAATTAAAAAGAAAAAGTATTTTTCAAATGCGACCGGCAGACCTCTAAGAGCGTCTATTAGTCCGATGAAGGACATCGGACTATTAGACGCAGGTAGAGGTTCCATGCTTTCGTTGTCAAAACACCAACCAAACGTTTAGACAGCTCCTTTTTGGTTCGAGTTCCCAAGATCTGGAATGAACTGCCTGCGTCTATTTTTCCAGGCAATTATAATCCTGGAGCTGTCAAGAGTAGAGTGAATATGTTTTTCTTGGATAGGCGTGTACCATCTTCTTCTTCATCTTCACTTTCCATCAGATGAGTTTGGAGACAAACTCCTACTCCAGTTCTAAAGATTACCGCGTTCAACCACATACCAAACAAACATTAGATTATTGTAACTACAGAATTTACTTCTTCGTGTTTTTCAAGTCGTTAAAATTTTATTTTCAGAGGTCCTGATGGACGCACGTGATATCCACATGTTGTTCACAGAGACGACAACAGTGTCTAGTGTGGGAGACCTATTGTTTGGACGTGGTAAGAGCATGCTCACGCCTGTATCTCCGAAGGTGTAATCCCACATTTTGCCAAGTTATGATTTAGTCCCACACATTAGAGCAAACCTATTGCCATCAACCAGGCACTTTGAGAATTAATGATTGGAAGATCTGGAGTATATTGAAAAGGAAAGGTAGGTAGGAACGAAATGGAAGAAAAAGGGATATTGCTAATACGAATTGAGGCGTGTAAGCAAGGACTCGAGCAAGTCAGGGTCGCATTCCTGTTACTCGAACTGGCTACAGTCGAAAAGTCCGAGCCCTCTAATGGTAACAAACATATTAAGACCTAAAACCATGCATATAAAAGCAGACCTTGAAAGAGAAATGATGACTAAGCGATAGCATCCATACGTCGTTATTGGGTTCTACTTGTGGTAACTACTCGTATGCAGGATGTTAGAGAAAGGTGTGGTCATATATTAGACTTCGTAAATAATGCAAAGCTCTAACAATTTATTTTTAGGGTTCCGTACCTGGAAAGGAAAAAACGGAACCCTTATTGGATCACTTTGTTGTCCGTCCGTCCGTCCGTCCGTCTGTCTGTCTGTCTGTCAAGACCCTTTTTCTCAGGAACCCGTGGAGGTATCAAGCTGGAATTTATATCAAATACTCAGGTCTACTGTCCCTTCGGAGCTGTAAAAAAAAAACAAACTTCTAAGCCGACGCAATCAAAAGATACAGCCGTTTATGCCGCATATTTTCGACACTCGCAAGGGAATCAACACTTACAGGGTACTTCCCGTGAACTCAGAATCTTGAAATTTGGTACGAAGCAACGTCTTATAGCACAGATAAAGGAAAAATTGCGAAAACCGTAAATTTTTAGCTACATCATATAATAAAAATATTTTACGGAACCTTCGGTGCGCGAGTCCGACTCGCACTTGGCTAGTTTTTATGTTGAAACTGACAAATTGAACTAGAAAATTTACCGATAAAGCCCATGTTTCATAGAAGAGAGGGCTGGCATGAATGACACTATGGGTTTTTAATACGAAGGATGTTGACGAAATGTCCAGATATTTCAGGAAATATCCGCATAAAAATATAAAAAACAAAATCATTGAAATTGACATGAAAATTCATAGCATGTTGTTTAGAAATGTGTTTCTACACCAAGAAAAAGTTTCAAAGTCCTGTTTTTTTCAAGCTAAGCCAACTATTTGTCGGTTAACACATAACTCTCCTAAAATTTAACCACACCTTTCTGTGACAACCTGTAGATCCAGTTCTCTTGATTACTTATTTGATATATTTTAAGTATACACGTTTTTCATATGACGAACGATCAGCTTATGAAACCAATTTCAAGATGTACATACATACAGATACCAGCTCGAGTCGTGAGCACAAGTTTTCAGCGTCAGCGTGGTCATAGTCATATCGACCAATAAAAGTGTGCTTACGACTCGTGCCGTTAACTGTACATATAGATATTTATAACAACATTAGATGAAAGATTATGGGCAAGCTGATTCTGCCAATTGTTTGAAAAGACACTCCTTTACTTTTACTTTAATGAGTAACGATTGGTGGCCATCTTGATTTCGAGGGGAAGCGTATTCCAAAGAAGAAGAACTTCGCTTGGGTTAATGTAGATTAATTATGAAATGTATGATGTCTAAATGTATAAAAAGTATGTCCTTCTCTGTATCTCTGACAACGTGAATGTAAAATTTTATGATTATCGGTTGAGTGGTTTAGTCGTGAAAGCGTAGGCAGTTTAAAAGTTAGAATTATTGCCATTTTAAAACATTCCACGGCTAAAGTCTAAGACCAGATCAATCAGGACTTGTGTGTTTCCAGGTTTTACACAAACGACTCCCGAAATTCACCCGCAGCTTCACAAACAGATAATTAGAGATACCACTGGCTACTTCAGCGTAGGGGTTGAGAATCTACTGATGCTCGTAGCTACCAAAGATCCTGAACACGTGCAGGCTGTCCTGGAACCGGCTTATTTAGTTGTTGAAAAGTAACTTAACATCTTATGTATTACTAACATCGAAATCCACGTATTCACTAGGGACATCTCGGTGAGAGAGTATCACCCGACTTTCACGTGGCTTTCAGCAACTTTTTGGGACATTATATATATAAATATTTTGTGTTGGGCGACAAGGTTCAAGGAAAATTTTGTCCTCTAATGAAAACAGTACTTCAGTTAGACATCGACAATGAGTTTTTTTAAATTTGAAAAATCTTGTATTTTTGAAGTGAATACAATGAACTCGCGTGACCGTTAACCTCAGATACAGATATACAGATGTGTGTGTGTGTGTCTGTCTGTGTATATGTAAGTTGTAACTTTTGTTCCGTGTGGAACTCGAAACCCCAAGACTCTGTTTAACCTTAACACCGTTAAATATTCATTTCTTTATTTCTTGTGCCATCAATTATAAATTTTCCAGTTTACACAATTACGGCAACCGTTCAAACCTTCGTTGGATGGGGAACCCCATGACAGACGTAATGAACTATGTGACTTCGATACTTGCACCAGGAGTCATCGATATTCAAGAAACTCAATGTAATTCTTTTCTGTTAAAGCCCCTTTGATGATAAGTCTATGGAAGCCAGCCACACTAGGGCTCTTTGTGATTTTGAAGTGATATATTCAATGTAATGTGTCGTCGGAAATCAATTGTGACTATAACCAACTGACAGTTGTTGTTGTTGATTTGAATAGTATCTAAAGATACCTCATACAGAGGCGAAACACGTGTCAAAGTGTCTCTTTGGCCAAGCAGAAAATCACGGATCATGGCTTTGAATCTACTTGCCACGCGAGTTAAGCAGATGTCCGCTGAAAGTGTTCGTTTTGCCTCCTTGGTCTATGACAATTCTTTAAGGTTAAACTCGGTTGTGTTTAATGTCAACATTGAGGTTAAGAAATCGATGGTAATTGATAGATTTTCGGTTTTTAATTACTGATGAATTTAAAAGTGGGGAAACCCAAGGGGGAAGAAGATATAATAAAGAATTTGGGCTCACAACCTTCGACTCTAGAGTCGTGAACATTCTAGAGTTGAGTACATACTCTGACACAGACCTCCAAATCCTAATCCTCAGTAACTCAAGGGAGAGGAATAATGAGTCTTTAAGGTTATGAGAAATAGATCTCTTGAAAGAACCACCGACCTAACTACTTCAATAAAATACAAAAATATTAAAAAAGCCAATGGTATAGATGACTGTCGTGTCAAATCAGTACCTTTTTAATAAACGTCAAAACGCTAGGTTATTTTTTCTATGAAATACACAGACATGACGTCACATCTATTATAGCATGGCATGACGTCACAATAATTTCACGACTATAAAATAAATATAAAACGTTTGTGATGTCGGCATAAACCAGGGTAAATTACTAGATTCTATTCTTCCCGTGCGGCTCTGGCAGCTAAAAGACATACACTATGCCAAAGGTTCTTCTTAACCTGGGTCTTCTTATAGGGGAGCTACTTCTATAGTGGCACAAGTCCAAACACAAACATACAGCTGCTAATACCCAGTCCACTATTCTTTTAGGTCTTGCCTATGAATCGTTTTTACGTTGTTTGTAAGTTAGTATAAATGAAGCCTATTATTCCAGTAAAAGCGAAAATGCTGTGGATGCTGATGAAGAACAGACGCACGATGCTCGGCGAGCGAGTGAACCAAATCTTAGATTTCGCTGACGGAATGGTGAAGAAGGAAGACGGAGAGAGGATATTTGATCGCCTCGATGATTTTCTTCACTTCCCTAATGGTACGAAGATACCGGTTAAAAGTATTAAAACCCCACAGATAATCAACACACCGGGGCTAAAGGTGAACTGGTATCGAACCGTTTAAAACCAAAAAGTTCCGTCACCAGTGGGGCATATTCCAAGTGATTTCAAATTCAAATTCAATATCTTTATTTCAGGAAATTGGTCATTAATGGTAATTAAAAATTATAGATCAACACGGAGTCACCAAAATAATAGTAACGCGTAAATTTTAATTATATTATTAAAATAAATTACATCTGTCTGTGTCGATCTATAACCACCTATTTCCAAATGGTTGAGCCTTGGGAATAGAAATTGAGCAAATAAACTCACGGCCACTCCTTCAAATCATCAGATTTTAACAATATTAAGCGTTATTTTTTATGGTATAGGGGGCAAACGAGCAGACGGGTCACCTGATGGTAAGTAGTCACACGTGGGTCACAAGTGCGTTGCCGCCCTTTAAGGTGGGCCTAGGGGAAGAGTGGAAGAGGGGAAGAGGGGGAGGGGAGTTAAGGGCCTCCGGTAACCTCACTCACTCGGCGAAAAGCAATGAATCATTGCTTCACTGCCGGTTTTCTGTGAGGCCGTGGTGTCACTCCGGTCGAGCCGGCCCATACGTGCCGAAGCATAGCTCTCCCAAGATAAAATTGCGCCATCTGTGAAAGTTGCCCGAACTAATATATGGATAATTAGTATACCATTAACATCAAATTACAGTAGTATCAACAGTAACATAAATCAACTCGCGGTCACCATTTTTCGTTGCACTAACAATTTTTTCGTTAACACTTCGTTCCAATAAAAAAGAAAAATGCCACAGTCCTATCCAGGATCTTACATGCGAGCCAACACAAAACCGTTAGTTCAAACACATTGACTGGAGTCCAGATGGTTGCTGTTCCTACCCTTATAGCGTTAGCGTTAAGTTGTTACTGCCAGGATTCTTTGGCAAAGCAAGAAGTAATTCAGAAAGAGGAAAGATTTTGAAGTCAAAAACTTATTTAAGCACGTTGGAAACACGAACTGAACTCACGTGACCGTCACACTCAGATACATTTATTATATAGTTTATACAGTTATTTGATAACAAAAATCCTAATCTTAGAAACAGTGACATTTACACATAATTTTTTACTCCTGGACCTAACTTTGTTAACAATGTGTATTTAAAGTATGTCACAGTGGTTGTGTGGTGGTGTACATATGACACCGTGTTTTAGTTTGTGTGCTGTTCAAATTTAAGTATTAGTAAGCAAATAATTTGCACTATCACTTATCGCTAGCGTAATACAAAGTTAACTTTTTAGTCACCAGAGAATTTCTGAGACCGTATTTTGAGACAGGAAGTGACCTCTGTGACGCTTTGATACGAGCGTTCGATGCCCCGTTCTCTTATGAAACAGCAGATCGTCATCGTCTGGCGAATGCGGCAAATGGCGCTATCAGAGACCATTACGGTACAGAATTCAAAGACCGCAGAAATGCTGGGTTTTGGCCAAAAGTTGGTAAGTATTTTGTGATACCACATGTTGCAAATATACGCAATGACATCTAGTGAAATCAATATGAATTGCTTAATTAAAACTTCGTGTTTTCCTAATAAATCTCAATAACGGCTACGGTCGAGTTTCCAAATGCAACTATTCCTAAGTAATCTAAAGGACTGAAAATTTTAAGATGTAAGATACATTCAACCTATGTGACTGTTATGGTCGTTTTTGTACAAGCAAACCAAACAATTTGAGATTGATTCATATTTTTTATTTTAGGTGCACACCTCTGTCACATGAGAGAAGGTCGTCGACTGTAAACATAACATTTAGATCACTAAATTTATGATTATATTCTTTGTAACTTTCAGATATTTGGCTCACAACTCATCACAAACCAAACACCAAAAGAATACCTAAATTTAAGCAATCATCACCTAGACCGAGAGCTTGGCGTGTATCCGCGTCACACAGAAGCATGATACAACCAAGAGCAGTTCATAAACATAAGAAATGGACTAGGCCAACAAATCCACAACCCATTTACAATAGAGCACGTGCAATTCGGAACAAGCCTTTGACAAATACATTTGGATCTACTGAGAAGATATTTACTAAGAGATTCAAATATGACCGTAAGAAATTAACTACGAAACCAATGATATCAAGAAATTCAGTCTTCCAGCGAACAACGAATTATGCAAAAGCTACCCAAGAAGTACACGCAAAGAATAATAAAATAACAAAAAAAAGATTTAATAGAGTGGCTCATAGCCAGAAGGCAGACCAGCCACATCATGAAAAAGCAGACAGCTTTAGTAAATGGATTACAAATTATACAGAACCATGTCCTGAGAAATATTTAACATTTCGTCGACGACCTAATGATTTTAGAAGAGAAAATGTGACATCAAATCCTTACTTGGAAAAATATCCTCAACAATTAAAGCAAAGCTATTCAGACATAAAATTTGAAGTAACTAAGTCAAAACCAAGTATTAAATTTAGAAGTAATACAAATTATGAAACTATAGAAATACAATCAGAAGATTTTGTCACAATTAACGATAATTCAAGATCATCTATAAATTCCACTGACGAAGAAGAAATTTTGGATGTTAATTTATTAAATCGTTTATTAAATGTATCTGCAGAAGAAAGTTTAGAGGACCAGAAGTCACTAAACGTTTCAATAGAAACAGATGATGATGTAGAGATTTTAAAACATTTAAAGGAAGTGTTTTACGAATGAATTATTTTACTGTTTTCAAAAACATCGAGCAAGAAATTTGTATTTTTACACGACTGCCCAAAAAAAGAGTGTAATATTTTCGTACCGAAACTTCTAAATACCTGAACAGTTCTGGATGTCTGGGGTACCGTTAGAACCCTTATACATAATAGATATTGTCATTCCGAGTAACACTGGATGTACCTTTTTTTTGAAAAGAGAAATCAATTTGGTGCCATTTTAAAATGTGATATAAAATCTTTTGGGCAGGGCAGTCATGCTTTTTATTTTTGAAGTGAAAACTTCTTTAGCGGCGTTGTGCACTTTTTGGGATGGGTAAAAAATGTTAAACTCGCGTTAGGACACGTGACCTGATCGAAAATTCGTAAGAAGGAGCCGAATTTCTTATATTTAAAAAATATAACATTCGAATTTCAAACATATGAGCGGCCAGGAGCGCAGAACTTCCAGTGTACCCTATGTATACATTTAGATATGTTATTACCTACTTTTTGATTTTTAACCTTGTTATATATATACAGATGTGTGTATGTGTGTATATGCAAATACATTGTGAAGTTATGTTTTCACTTCTGACGTACAGTCCGACTGACAATTTTTTTTAAATTCCGTATAGTAACATATAAACTTACCTATAATTTGATGAGAATCAGAGAATTAGTTCAATTGAAAGCTGAACTCAATGGAGGATTCAGAACAGACTTATACAGACTGTACTGTGAGACCGTGCTCATCATCATTCATGCTATGTTAAATATAAGGCTTAAATGGCCGTATCATTTGATTGCCTTGACTCAGAAGATTGATTTTACATTTAAGAGACTGCAGGCTGCTCCACGCATTGCTGAGAAAAGAGACATTGACAGACAGAAAACAGACGAACAAAGAAGTGATTCTTAAGGGTTCCTTTTTTCCATTTGAGAAACGGAACCCTAAAAAAGAATCTAATTACTGGACATATTTTTAGTTATTATTTTACAAAACCAAAATTATTGTGTTGAATTTGCCGAGTGATATAATAAAAATAATAAAAAACCGGACAAGTGCTAGTCTGACTCGCGCACCAAGGGTTCCGTAAGCAAACATATGTAAAGATAGTACGTCCATCTCGGGAATCAATTCTTGAAGATTTTTTGGCCGTCTTTTCCGAAAGACAAACTTAACATATATACTTAACTATACATCGATGTTCGATAAAGTCCACTTTCGAACAGCAAAATACAAGTTTACTATTATAACTATTTTTTGTGAGATAACAACTAATTAACATTTTTTGGATTATCCCCCTTTACTGGTACTATCAGACCATACTTCTTACCAAATTTCATGATTCTAAGTCAATGGGAAGTGACCAATAAGTTCTGATTTACCTGCGAAATGTTCAAATTTGATCAAATCTAAGACTTAGAAGAGAGACTTGTTTCTCTTGATCAACAAAGCTATGAGAAGTGATACCTTTATATATAACTAGAGATCGCGTGGTGGTCGAATTTCGACCATTGTTTATTTCATTGGCTAATATTACTTGACCTGTCATTGTATAGACTTTTGTACCATGACAGGTCAAAATATATACTGAACACTCATAGCTGTATGTAGCCGTTTTTTTAACTTTGTAGCAAATATTGTTCAAAATTTTAGCATTCGTCACTTCTTCTCTGTATAAACTATAAGTGTGCGAAATTTCATACTCCTCCGTCCGCCCAATTTTCGTAAAAAGGGATCCAAAGTTTTCGCTTCACCTATTAATATATAGATATGTAAAACTTGGGAGTGTAGAGTTTCTACCCTTGCAGCTGTTCACTTTACGTACACTACACTTGGTGATGTCCTTCTGAATCTTCATGAAGAAACAAATGACTCAGTTGCAGCATCAGAGGTCTTGTCGATAATTCAGTACATAGAGACAATTTGATTTCACAGCCTGATATATTGTGTCAAGTGAACATGGTGATTTACCAAACACGCAAAAATCACTGAACCATTTGCGATGAAACTTGGTATGTAGATAGCTGGAGACCTGGATTAACGCATAGACTGATATTCCCACGGGATCAGGACTTACGCGGGTGAAACCGCGGGGCGATGCTAGTAACAAAAAAGCTAAGAAAATAGCATCTTATGCTAAAATAGATCCATTTTTTAAGTCAGTGCTAAGGTGTTACCGAACGCGATGGAGTAATACAAGCGCGATGGACAATATTTCCAATATATATCCCTAGGTTCAGTAGTTAAAGACTTGGGCTTATACATTGACTCCACCCTCGATTAGCGTGCCCAAGTTACTCACGTGAGTCAGCGAGTCACTGGCGCTCTCCGAACTTTATACCGCCTGAAGAATTTCCTTCCCACCAAAACAAAAACCTCCTTAATGCAGTCCCTAATCGTTCCCATAATCGACTATGGTGATGTGTGTTATTTCGACCTGAATGCAGACCTTCTCAGCAAGCTAGATCGCCTTCTCAATAACTGCATTCGATTCATTTTCAATCTTCGCAAGTATAACCATGTGTCTACTTTACGTTCCCAATTAAAATGGCTTCCTATTCGCCAACGTCGCAATTTGAGGGCTCTAAGTTCTCTGTTCTCCTATTTAAACTCCCCATCGCCACCTTCTTACTTAGTTCCACACTTCCAATACTTGTGCTCTACTCATGACAGGAATCTTCGTTCCACCAATAATTTACTTCTATATATATGATATGTATGAATATATATATATATATATATATATACATATATATATATATATATATATATATATATATATATATATATGTAATCTATATATAATAAAGGTACTTATGTATGTTTGTGTATAATTATATGAAACTGTGTATATTATGTCGTAATGACATTTAGAAAATTGTACATGTAAGTAATGTAAATACTAGTTTGTATTATGAAAAAATTCAAATGTATCTTTGCACCTACCTTATAGCAGTTCTACATCACCCCAAGGTTGACTGGTAGAGAATGCCTTAGGCGTTAAGTCCGCCTTTGTTCAAATGTGCTTAAAGTTTTAAATAAATAAATATTTTTTAACGCGGATGAGCAGAACAAATGCTGTCAACCACGAAAGACTGCTTGCTCCTCAGATACACCTTAAATATTTATTTATTAGATATATCTTACACTATTTATAATCACTGCTGCATAGTATAGGAACATTAATGTTTTGAATTTGTAGGGGCGCTACTTTGAGGTCTCGCACCACCTAAATATGTGGCTAGGGCCGCCACTGTCTGGTACATATTAGACAGCGCTACGTAGATCCAAAATTAATTTTAGCTTATACTGTGGGCTCTACAACACGGATTTTTTTATAATTAAAATACACACATATTATTTATAGAAACACCAACTCAGAAAGACATGAATCCGCTTCTACTCACGTTGCGTTTCTTGAAGGCAAATTACACATTACATATAGATAATTGTTAAATTCTAAATAACACTTATTATAATCTTTTTAAAAAGAAACTTTATAAATCCTTGGAGTATCGGTTGAAGGCTATTTAATATTCATGGTACAAAGTTTGCGCAGTTTGCCGCGTGATGGCACTTTCACAACTTTTTGTGATATCTTTTGAATAATAAGTTTGGGCCGCCATCTTTGATCTGTTGTTCCAGACTTTTCTGTTAAATGGTTGGTTGGTCTTTTTTGTTAAATGGTTACCTCAACAATTACAATTTAACCATCTTAAAAGGTAATAACTATTGCTTAAGAATGTGTCATTAACACCTATTTTTAACCCCTGACGCAAAAAGAGGGGTGTTATAAGTTTGACGTAGATGTCTGTGTGTGTGTGTGTGTGTGTGTGTCTGTCTGTGGCATCGTAGCTCTCAAACGGATGGACCGATTTCGATGTGGTTTTTTTTATTTGAAAGCCAGTTTCCTTGCGGTGGTTCTTAGCTATGTTTGGTTAATATCGGTCCAGCAGTGTAAGAGTATCAGCTCCTTTCCAAAATGATGTACGAACTTCGCAATTCGGAAACTTGGATAACTTTGTTGACTCCTTACTAAATATTATAAATTCGAAAGTAACTGTCTGTCTGTCTGTCACCCTTTCACGCCAAAACTACTGAACCGATTTAAATGCAATTTGGTACATAGATAGTCTAGAGCCTGAGAAAGGACATAGGCTACTTTTTAATGCGAAAAAAGGGGTGTAAGGGGCTGAAAGGTGGGGATGATGGGTTGTATGGAAGTATCGTCATATTTAGAGCTAGACGCTTGAAACAAATTTTTTTTAGGCTGTTGATTCGATATAAATACACTATTCCACGCGGAAGAAGTCGCGGGCACAGCTAGTATAAGTTAAAAGTCATTCTTAGCATAAAGAATACTTAACAAAAATATACACTCATAACCGAAGATCTTTGGTCCAATAAATATTTCCTTTTCATAAAATATAATGCTCAACAACTCTTAAGTTTCAAACTACCGTAAAAATGGTTTATAATATAACTTAATTCATTTTCTCTTGCTTATTCTTCATTTTGTTATGTTCCCATAACAGATGCGCTGATGGCTATAACTTAATTTGTTAATATTCCATAAGCTAAGGGTGCCGGTTCCGTTACATCACTCTCTAAAGTATAATCGACTAAATTTTCTTCATATAAGATGTAAACCTTGTATATTTCCAAACAAGGTCTTATTTCAAATTTAAACAAGTAGGTAACCTATGTCGCTATCGAAATAAGCAATTTATTTGTCGATTAAAGGCTGACACGCTTAAATAAATTTTAATACCACGTAGCGAGAGCCGCTATCCGTTGAATGCCATCTCTTTTGCTCTGTGTTTTTAGTAAGCGTCTTCGTGGGTGTCGATTAAAATAACGTCATCTTAGTTCGTTTTGAACAAGTTTTTATGCGGCATTTGAACAATTGGGGACTATCGCTGCGTAGCAATTATACGGCATTTGAATAATTGGGGACTATCGCTGCGTAGCAATTATACGGCCTTTGAATAAATGGGGACTCTCGCTGCATGGAAATAAAGTTGAGTATACGTTGACAGGTTTAAGTGAAATTTAGTAGGGCGGAGAAATACATGCTAGGAACAAATAGACCTTGTTACGAAGAAGACAAGGTTGATTTTATATGAAGAAATTTAGTGAGGTTTTAGTTTAGTGAGTGTACAATAGAATCGGCACTATTACGTAACTTATTTTGTTTAGCATCTTAAATATTTATAAATGCTGCTTTTTAAGTGAAAAAGGTCGTTTCTAGCATCATAATAATAATGAAACTAATCATTAGAATTGAACTAAGATTTTTAATTTTTTTATTGCCTGCAGCAAAACATTAAAAATGTCGTTTTAGTTACAGCCGTGTACTAATGATTAAAAAGAAACTGTCATTTTGGCCTATTTATTCATTGTAAATAGCCCATATACAGTTCTTTTTCTTTTTTTATTAGTTTTAATGTGTAAGTTGTATATAATTAAAATTTATAATATATTTAGAATAAAATCTTAAATTAGAAGTTTTTGCGGTGGAATTAAAACCAAAACATGATTTTTATTTATTTAAATATTAAATAAAATATAATCTCTATTTAATATTTAAGTTGTACAATAAATCCGATCGCGATACGGCCAACCCCATGTTAGAGTGCGCAATTGATATCCAATTGTCAAGAGTATAAAAATTTTAGATTGAATCAGATACAATGGTACTCAAATAAAAGTGGAATACTTAGTGTTTTTGAAGTGAAAACTTCTTTCGCGGCGTTGTGCACTTTTATGGATGGGTAAAAAATGTTAAACTCGTGTCAGGACACGTGACCCTGATCGAAAATTCGTAAGACGGCGGCTCCGTCTTACGAATTTTCAATCTTACAGATTTCTTATATTTAAAAAAATATAACATTCGAAATTCAAACATTTATGAGCGGCCAGGAGCGCAGAACTTCCAGTGTACCCTATGTATACATTTAGATATGTTATTACCTACTTTTTATTTTTAACCTAATTATATATATATACAGATGTGTGTGTGTGTATGTATACGCAACTACATTGTGAAGTTATGTTTTCACTTCAGACATGCAGTCCTGCGACTGACTGTTTTTTTCTTAAATATTTCATCAAATATGACGAATTTAGCTTAGCTGTATAACCAGGGTTGAGAGGGCAGTAAATTAATGTTACTTTATTTGTGATCTTCTGTGCTTCTCATCATAGTAAGATTTAAAAGGGTACAGCTGAACGAAATCTTTCTTAACACTTTTACAGATCACAATTACAGCTTTAGATACTTTGAGGGAATGATGAACTTTGTCCCTTGAAGCTGAAAAAAAATCAAGCTTCTAAGTCAACGTAATCAAAAGATACGGCCATGTAAGCCTTAGCTTTTAACAAATTTGAACATTTCGCAGGTAAATCAAAACCGGGTACTTCCCATTGACCTAGAATCATGAAATTTGGTAAGAAGCAAGGTGTCAATTTGTTATACTTATCACATTAAAAAATAGTTTTTGTGATTACAAAGTTCTATTTTGCGGTAGGAAAATTTACTTTATCGTACATCGATGTATGGGAGAGTATATTTAGGACTACAAAATTAAGTTTATTTTCTTTAAAGACGAGCAAAAGTCTTCGAGAATTGATTCCCGAGATGGACGTACCATCTACATACAAGTTTGTTTGCTAACGGAAACCTCCTTGCGCGTGTCCGATTATCCGATTTCTTCTGGGTGAAATAGCCTATGTCGTATTCTGTTAACCGGACAACGTATATACAATATTTTATGATGATTGGTTGAGATGTTTGGGCTTGAAAACGTAACAAACAAGGCTACTACATCTCTGGTTGAAGATCCCTTCATTTAGTTAAAGTCGATCAACGATCGCATATGCTCAGTGAATCTTTATGCATTCGACGGCACTAAGACCCCATAATGTTTAAGAATACATATAGTAATAAATACAGAGGCGGTTTCCCTTAGGGCATACCGTTGTCCCTTTCATGAATATTTACTAAATAATAAATAGCTATAAGCACAGACGAAACGATGTGTTAGGGGCCAAGTGATTGACCATTCCAATATTTATAATTCCCGTGCAAAATAAATAATAACAAATAAAGTCGGGCTATGTTATGATTAATACACACACACACACACACACACACACACACACACACAGGGGGCGTTGGTAGCTGTGCCACAGTTTTATACTTTTACAGCTTTCATCGTTTCCATTTTGTTTGGTATTGTATATTTTTTTAGTTCCAAATAAACGTTTATTATTATTATTATTAATTTTCGAGGGTTTCTCTCAATTTTATCAGGATCCCATCATCAGAGCCTGACTTCCTTGACGTGGGACCACCCTCGAGGTACCCTATCTAACAAAAAAGAATAATCAAATTCGGTTCGGCCCGCCAGCCGCTCTGCCCCCGCTTTTTAAATCTCTGATATCTAAGATATTCATTTTTATTATATGCTATATAGGGCAATTTTAATCTACATGAAATGCACAACGTATCTAATGTATTTAATTGGATAAGGAATAATACTGTATTGTTTAAAATAGTTTGATAAATAAACCTATAATTTTTTGTAATATGTAAAAGATAAAAATGGTTACTGTGGGTTATCCTTAGGAGATAAACATATACCATCCCGGACTTTTTTATTGATCTTTTTAAGATATACAATTCCGTAGTACATCAATTTGATCTATCTCGTAAGGTTTAGCCAGCGTTTGCAATGTAAGCGCACAAAAATATGTTTGTTACGACATGACATTACAAATCTTTAAATTTCTCGACTCTTTCTCGACTTTCTCTACAATAATATGCATGTATACTACATATAAACCTTCCTCTTGAATCACTCTATCCATTGGTTAAAACCGCATGAAAATTCGTTCCGATTCCGTTCGAAGTTTTTCCGTTTAACGCGAACAGACAGACAGACAGACGCGGCGGGAGACTTTGTTTTATAATATGTAGTGATTTGGCAAGATTATTTTTTTAAATTCCTATAAATCTACTAGGCACCTATAATCTAAAGGCGGTTTATAACTAAAACCATCTATGAAAATGAAAACACAATTTAATCTATGAATGAATTGGTCGCTGAATGTCGTCATTGGTAGCGGACTGATTGTTGGAATACCCTTTTATTAGCGTGAAATTAAGTAATTAGTTAAACACTGAATTGAAACTAATTGAAAAGCTGCATTTTCGAATCGGATGAATTTAACTTTATAAAATAATGTGTATGAAAGGTCTGATGAATGTGGAAGAGACGCGAGATGTAGTCAGAATCGTGGCACATGGCATTCTTTCGTCTCTGCCTGCCCTGGACGGGAATAAGGTGTACGTATGTAATGAAGTCAGTTAAAAATATTAAGTTTTATTCTAATTACTCTCTTTGCAAATAATAACACTATGGAATCTTCCCCTCTCTTTCACACAAAAACAAACAAGTCTTACCGTAAGGTTAAAGAGTAACATTGAGGTACCAGGACATCAGACCTTATCAAGAGTAATGTTGTAAGTATTTTTAATATTTTCGTAGCAAGAATAGCATAAAATCTACTTATCGCTAACGGAACGAATCAATTAATTACATACACGACGGACAACTTGACACTATTCAGTAAGCTACGATACCAGGGCACCAGATCTAAGGAAGAGTTTTCAACAACAAAACAATAAGATTATGATCTCCCTTTAGCGAAGTTGTGAGACTCGTTAAAAATAATGATATTCGTAAGTGACATAAAGTTACACAAATGATACTTTTAGCTCTAACGCTATTTTTATTTTATTTATTATTATAAGTACGGTACATTGTATACTTTATTTTTTAAAGCCACCATTTTATGTAAATTCTACATAATCTATGGCTAGAACGCGTTACCCGCCAAAACGCATTGTCCTTGTATAACAATTTCTTTTGGCAAAACTTATAAACAGCTTTATTGTCGTGCCCTAAGGTTCATAGTGGTACAAACGACGACAATATAATCTTGGTAAATGTGTCAGGATGCTGCAATCTCCTACATACGTGGCTTGGCCAGTATGTATAGAGGCGCGTAACCGGCGAGTCGTTTCGCGGTAATAATTCGATGCGTTATTTTATAACCTGTGGTGGTGTAATAAATCAAATACAAAAACCTTCATGCAAGAATATATAAGCAGCTAATTAATAATATATACATAATTATGTGCAGTGAATTGGATAAATTTCAACTAATATTCAAATTATATTCTTACATTTAGGTTTTAAAATTCATATGATTTCAAATTTCGAAGTGTAAAGAAGTGCCATGTGCCTATTTAAAAAAATAGATCATACTTTTTTTAATTTGTTTGATATTTTTTAAGTAAATAATGGGTTGTGTTTAATTAAATTTGTTTTTTTTTTATTTTCCTTGTGCTCTGTATTATTTATGCCTTACATCATTACCACGCACGTCTTGTCTGTGTCAAGTATTATAAAAATATGTTTTATTATAAAAATATAAGTTTAACGTGTGTGTCTGTGTATCTGTGTGTCTGTTTGTAGCAAAATGACTCCTAAAGGGATAGCTATAATTCAAGAACATCTGTATAATAGTAATGAGCTGAACAAATTACGAATTAAATATTTATAGCTTTGTGTAAACTTTTATTGATGCAAGTGACAATTGTATATGAATACTGTAGTGTGTTTTCGTAATAACAAGTTAGCAATGTACCTTCTACTTGTCGCTTGCACTAATTAATGTGTAAATATGTATATATTCTAGAGACAGCCTGGATTACTTCGTTTTGAGGTTACTTCGTTGGCCAGTATAACTTGACCCGACATTGTATACAATTACGTTTATGATGACAGGTCAACATATATACACTAAACGTGTACAGCTTGATATAGCCGTCTACAAGTATTGTTTAAAATTTAAGCTTTTTGCACTTCTTCTAAATATAAAATTCTCCGTTCGCGAAATTTTCATAAAAAGCGTACACAACTATTGCTATAAACTATCAAAATCCCTAAATAACAATAACTGCTATATTGTTCGAACCTCGATCAGCACTCAACTGACTGTTAACAACTTGTAATGTTAGCATGGCCTTTTAAAACCCCACTATTCGTCAATATTTATCAATCGACCAATAGCATTGCGCTACCGGTATAACTAGTCATAATAATGTCTATTAACTCATTTTTATTAAATAGTGAACTGTGTTATCATCTATTATAGTTTGCCCCTATTTCTATAAAATAAATAAGAGTTTTTGATGTAACGACAACAAATATGACAATGGAACACTTACTCATTTTTAACCGACTTCAAAAAACGAGGAGGTTCTCAATTCGACTGTGTGTTTTTTTTTATGCTTGTTACCTCAGAACTTTCGACTGGGTGAACCGATTTTGATGATTCTTTTTTTATTTGAAAGCTGGTGCTTCCCGTGTGGTCCCACTTCAATTTGGTCCAGTTCTGACAATGGCATCCATGAGAAAACCATATAAGTTTTTTATGGAATGGTTTTTGTTTTGAAATCGGTTTTTTTTGAAAGAACTATATTATGCAGTTACAAAAATAATTAAAACAAACTATCTATTTACAAATTATGACCGTTTAGATTGCCAGGTAGGTATTATTACCTCAATTTCTCATAAAAGTTTCGATTCCGACATAACACTTCACCGTTAGCTCCCGTGAGGTGATGACCCGTGGGGGATTCCACACGAAAAAAAAAAAGGTGAATGTGTAAAGTTAAAGATTTTAAATGGTACATATTTTTTATTTTGGAACTATTCAATCGGTTTTTGAAAAAAATGATAAAAAACCAACTTAAGAAGGTTTTGCAGTTACTTTTTTTTGGATTTTCTTAGTAACGGAATAAAAAAATCCAAAATGAAATAATAGGCAGTCATGGGACTGCCGACAGAAGTAAAAACTTAAACAAAACGACGAACTTAAAACGTCAAATTAGCAGGTTGATGACATTAATTAATAAAGAGCTGACAGAACCCAATGTTTAGATTAGCGCCGTCTAGTGGATGTATATATGTATTATTAGCGTGACGGTCACGAGTTCAGCAATCAGCAAAAGTGCACAAACGTGGCTAAAGAAGATTACGCACGACTGGAGTTTATAATACACTGGAGTCTCTCCTTCCCTCCCTCAAAAAAACCGCATTCAAATCGGGTCATTCGTTTGGGAGGTACGATGCCACAGTCAGATATACAGATACACAGACACACAGACACGTCAAACTTATAACACCCCTCTTCTTGGGTTCGGGGTTTAAAAAAGAATAATAATAACTAGAGATCGCGTGGTAGTCGAATTTCGACCATGGTTTATTTCATTGGCCAATATTACTTGACCTGTCATTGTAAAAACTTTTGTACCATGACAGGTCAAAATATATACTGGACACTCATATCTGTATGTACCCGTTTTTGCATTTTTTTTTAACTTTGTAGCAAATATTGTTCAAAAATTTTAGCATTCATCACTTCTTCTCTGTATAAACTATAAGTGTGGGAAATTTCATACTCCTCCGTCCGCCCAATTTTTGTAAAAAGGGATCCAAAGTTTTCGCTTCACGTATTAATATATAGATAACATCCTGGTACATCATAAGACAGACCAAATATAGACCAAACTAAGACTAGCTTGTACTGTTGGCTCTAGAACAAGGACATACATACAAATGATACATTTGCATACGTAAGTACATACATATTACCACCAACTACCCGTAACGAATGCCACAGATGTTCGTATGGCCATCGGGACCGACGGCTTGCTCTCCGAGACACAGAAGGGTCCAATGTATTAAGAATGATCACCCATCCTAAGACTAACCTGGTTAGTATTCCTTAACTTTGTAATGTGCTACTCGATTACTACTTAGCCACGAGCCCCTCCTTAATGCAAATATTTATCATGAATGGATATTCAACTTCAACTTCAACTTTTGGTTTGTGGCTTTGTGGAGTTACCACAATTTTGCCAATGTCAAGTAGGTATACGGAAGACAAACTGTCAAAGGATTTTATGTAGAGCTGTGGTAGAGCCAAAAAAAAAAAAAATGTAGAGATCTATAGACTAAATAATCGTGATTTGTAAATGGATATTTTTTTTGATTTGGTCGGGCTGATCCTATATACAGGATGTTACAAAACGGTTTTGTCAAATTTTAGAAGCGTTATAACACACTGTTGGTTTAACTTGAAAAAAAATTAATAAAATTTTTATTTCTTCGGAAAATGCTTTTGCTAGTGTAAGTGTACATTTCTAGACAACATTTTTTTAACGTGGGAGAACCATGCTTCGGCACGTATGGGTCGGCTCGACTCCGCTCGATACCTCGGCCTCACAGAAAACCAGCAGTGAAGTAATGATTGCATTGCATTTTGCCGCGTGAGTGAGGTTACCGGAGGCCCTAACCTTTCCCTCTACCCTATTCCCGTCTTTCCCCTCTCCCCCCTCTCCCCACTCTTCCCCTCCTCCCCCTCTTCTTACACTCCCACCTTAAAGGGCGATAACGTACTTGTGACTGGGTTACAAGTGCCCATGGGCGGCGATAGTCATTTACCATCAGGTGACCCGCCTGCTCGTTTGCCCTCTATAACATAAAAAAAAAAGAATTCTCATGTCAATGTCAATGATTTTGTTGATCTGGACATTCCATCAACATTCTTGGTATGAGATACTCATAGTTTCATTCATGCCATCCCTCATTCAAAATATGAGATTTATCGGTCAATTTTCAAGTTCATTTTGTCAGTTTTAGAATAAGATGTCTGTATTAAAAATCACAAATCTTCCTAAAATTGTTAGCGCTTTACGTTATTCTCGGTTGGAACGAAGTTCCTTTCGCTATATATAAATATTTTTAATGCATTGAATAATTTGTATCAAAATAATTTTTCAATTTGGATCGAAATTAAAATTGCGCCATCTGTGAAAGTTGCCCGAACTAATATATGGATAATTAATATACAACAATAGTATAGCGCAAAATCCACAAATGACGTAAATAAATCAACTCGCGGTCAGGAATTTTCGTTGCGCTAACACTTTTTTCCATCTCGCCGCCTCCGCTGCTGAAGTGTAACGTCCTGTAAGGAATTTCGTTCAAAAAAATATTAATTCATATAAATATTTGCATTGAGAAATCGAAACTACGACCTCCAATGTTGCAGACGAAACACTCGACCGCAGCACCACATACCAATAAATTTAGTGTGAAAATTATGCGTATTGATCGGAAATAAACTGAACACACAAAAAAGACACAATCTCTTTACATCTGCAATATATTCGATATTTTATTGCTCACATTTATTGCACATGAATTTTATTAAAGAGCACTTTAGGTACTCTACGGACATCCAACAATTCTGTTTAAATGTTAAATATATTAAAGAAATCCCCCAAAATAGGAGGCAAATCAAGCAAAAATGATGCACAGCCTTTTCTAGAAACTATTCAAGACATTCGACTTCCTGCAACTTCGTTGTGGATAAAGATAGATGTCTAAATTTTTAGTAAGTATTTGAACATGTATAAGTTTCCTCCTCCTTGTATCGGTTTCCTCAACTCTGAGGGTCGAGAGCTCTTTTGTGGATCTCGGCGTGTGTGAAAGTCCGCCATCTGTGTCTGTCTTGGGCTGTGTATAGAGCAGTACAGCCCGTGGTATCGAGGGTGGAGCAGACTGTAAGTCAAAGTTCCTTGATTTCGTCACTGACTCAGTCACCGATCATAAAAGTTGTACTTCTAGCAGACACACGAGCTTAAAATTTTGGACACAGGTAGTGTTTAGCCTATAATTAAAGCCATTAACCAGGAAAAACTCGAACATTTCGCAATGTCAGTCCCGTTTTCTAGAAGGAACTGCATAAATATCTTTGAAAGCCTATGTTACAGATATGGGATTACAAAGTTACTCTGTGTTAGTCTGTGAGTCTAAATGCGGAAACAGAGCCCTATACCATTAAATCCACTAGACATTTTTTTTATTGTGCAATAGAATAGGCGTTTGTCTTCCAACTCATCTGATGAAAAGTGATAATGAAGACGAAGATAGTACACGCCTATCCAAGAGAAACCTGTTCACTCTACTCTTGAAGGTTTCAGGATTATAATTGTCTGGAAAAATAGACGCAAGGACTCATTCCAGACCTTGGCGACTAGAAACGAAAAGGAGCTGTCAAAGTGTTTCATTCGACTTTTTGGTGTTTCCACAATGAAAGGGTGGAACTTCTGTCTACTTCTAGTCGCCCGATGAATGTTCCAATTAGTTCGAAGAGAGCCTTCGCATACACACCAAAGTGAATCCTACAGAAAACCGATAAGCAGGCGACTTGCACATCGTCGTTTATAAGCTTACGGGCTTTTTGGTCGACAGAATCCAATGCTTTAAGTTGATATTTAACTGAGCCGTCAATAAGGTGACTGCAGTACTTCTTACAAGATCGAACTTGGGCTGTATAAAGATCAAGGAGCTGTTCAGAGCTGAAGTACCACCGGACCTTCGAAATGACTACCAATTTTTATTTCTAATGGAATAAATAACATTTAGGCACACCTACTATTGTCATTCATCGATACACACCTACAACCCAAAAGTATAATTTCCTACGAATATTATGAAACTAACACCCGGTTTCTGATCAACGCAAAAATTAATTAATCGTATGTCAAATCTCTTGTCAAGTATATATTGTGATGAAACACTTCCATTTAATCATCGGATTAGATAACAGAGCCGTAAATTTTACTGCAAAGTCTTATGTCATTTGAATGTTGTTGGTAAATTTTTCCTTGATCAACGTTTCAGACACTGCAACTGATTTGACACCGCTATTAGCTTAACAGCTCTGTTAGTTAACCAATATTTTTATCAGCCTTTTAAAAACCTGGTGTGTTAAATAACGAACAGAGACAGATTTGATTTGAGAGTCAACTATTGTATTAAAAGCGCGATAGGAACGTGTTGCAATTACTTCCTTTATTCTTATGGTTTAATTTGTTCATTAATGTTGTTTATTATATGCACTTTCACTTAATATGTTCATAGGAATTAATATTTTAAACTTTCGTCGATAATATAGATAGAATAAGTGTGTGAAATGTACGGTGTAATGGCGGGCCAGAAGCAGGGTAGCAGCAGGACCAAGCAGCTTCGAGACCAGGTAAGGCATTTATAAACTACTAGCAATGCCCCGTGGTTTCACCCGCGTAAGTCCCGATTCTGTGGGAATATCGGGATAAAAAGTAGCCTATGCGTTAATCCAAGTCTCCAGCTATCTACATACCGAGTCTCATCGCAATCGCTTCAGTGGTTTTTGCGTGAAAGAGTAACAAACATCCATCCATCCATCCATCTATCCATCCATCCAAATTTTCTTTATAATATTAGTGGGATAGTGGGATACTAAGATGATAAGGCTGAAGAGTTAACCTCTGGATTCTGGAACTTTTTTTTTACATGGAATGTAACGAATGACCAATTTTTATTAACAAGGAAACTTTTTAATTTAAGCATCATTTTGTGAACCATAAAAAAATCGTTTTCTTTTCCCGTAAATTTGGACCATTCACCCTGTCTTCAAACAATACTGAGTCCTACCTCCTACTTATACGTTATAAAGTACCTAATATGTGTTATAATTACCTATTTCTTATTTACTTTAATTAAAATATTGAGTATTTTTAATACTTTTCTAAGTTTTATGCTTAAACTGAAATGGAGAAAATTGCGTCATCTGTAAAAGTTGCCCTAACTATGCATTACAGCCATTACAGTAGTATCGCGCAGAATCCAAAGGTGGCGTAAAAATAAAATAAATCAACTCGCGGTCAGCATTTTTCGTTGCGCTAACATTTTTTTGCGGCTATAAGCGTCTAAAGTGTAAAGAGCGAAAAGTAGCTTCGTTTCAAAAACTAAATATATTTGACACATCTGGACTCTGTTCCTTTATTTTCTGGAACTTAGATGGTACATAGTACATTTAGTTTTTACACAAAATACCTAGTCCTGTATTTTACAATATAACAGGCATATAGTACAGTTTATTTCAAGAACGAAGCTTGTTCAAAGTTAAAATATGACCGCTGCAGTTTGCTAATAGTGTCGTAAATTGTAGGCCGTTAGGTTATTTTCAGGAGCCAATTTGAAAACGCTTCCTTTTAAAACACACATTTATAGTATTATAGTGGCAAATAAGTATATTTGCCACCTGCTTGTAAATGGTTACGTATAAATCAATCAGCCTATCGTAGTCTGCTGGACGTAGGCCTCTCTCGATGCGCGGCACAGCACCCGGTCCTCGGAGCGGGGGCGTCCTACCTTTGATTAACCTATTCGTTACTTATAAACAATTGCAATACCAGGCGATCACTACCTATATCTTGTGGGGCAGTGCACTCGATGGTTACTTCAGACGTCGCAGATTCGATTTCCGCTCAGTGCAAATATTTGTGTGCGTAAACATGTCTATTTTCAATGCTCTGGGTGTTTCCATGTATAATCACAGAATACATAATAGTACAGGTACATAAGATTCACTCCACCAAATCATTTAAATAAATAGTGACTTTTGTTCCGACACAATAAAGTCGCAATTCAGGTCGCACAGCGCTAATTACCTACAGTTATATTTACTTAGAAGTTGACTGCGTGACTCTTATCTATTCACACGACGCCTCGACGTTAGGGTTGTCTTTTTAAAGAATTAATTAATCTGAATATTTTATTACCAGTAAATTATGTGCGTATTATTCTATTTTTGCAAACAATAAAACCTTGGCTAGGTCTGTATTAATAACTCGATAGGCTAGGTACAAACAGACGACGCGAAGCAGCGCGTGATTGAGCTTAGAACTAACGTTATCCCGGCCGGCGCGCGGCAACCCACTGGATTTTGGCACGATTAGTCGATCCCGCCGTGTACTTATAGCTTTATACCTACACTGTAGAGTGGACCTGGCCTGGTATAACTTGTATGTTGTAAGACCTATGCATGGATGGTTAGAGTCTAGATAGCGCCGAGTAATAGGTCGCTAAATATTATACTAGGAGCATCCACTTACTTTTATGTAGAGGAAGTTCACAAAGGGTTAAAGGCACTGCGTGATCACGATCCCACTAATATCCTAAATGTGAAAGTTTGGAGAGATGGATGTATGGATGGATGAACCGATTGCGATGAATTTTGGTATGTAGATAGCTGGAGACCTGGATTAACGCATAGGCTACTATTTATTTCGATATTCCCACGGGATCGAGACTTACGCGGGTGAAACCGCGGGGCGCTGCTGGTAAAACAATATATTTAATTTATAGATTGAATATTTAATGGATTGAATCAATTCTATCAAAACATAGTAAATATTGTAAAAACTCCAAATTAGAATTGCGCCATCTATGAAAGTTGCCCGAACTAAAATATAGATAATTAGTATACAACCAACATAAAATAACAGTATTATCGCGCAAAGTCCCTCACTGCGTCTGTCTGTGTATCAGTTCGTGATAAAATGAAAAACTGCTGAACGGATTTCCATGCGGTTTTTATTAATAGACAGAGTGATTCGTGAGGAAGGTTTTGGTGTTTAATTTGTACCCGTGCGAAGCCGGGGCAGGTTGCTAGTACTACATAAAATAAATTAAAAGCACAATTTTTGAGCAATGACAAAACTTTAGCACAACAGCCAGTTATACAAAGAAACTGAAAACATTTCGCTCCAATTTTAATAAAATACATGTCCCCAGATGTTAAAAATTACAGTTGAAACAATGCCAGCTCTCATATAAGATGAAAGTGTGAACACAGCCCAACGGTGGGCACCTATGTGTGGAGAATAATAACGCTCTTTATGATGGCGTGAATATATGCGACTGTTATATCTCTTGTGTTTGATGCAACCCTGGTACGCAGCATATTTTTAGGGTTCCGTTCCTCATAAGGAAAAATATATAAGCTATGTAGCAGCCATTCCTAATTTTCTTTCTTCGTAGACTATTCTGTTCGATGTCTGATAGAAATATGCAACTTCACCACGCTTCTGTACCCCTGGTCCTTATAAGTTTTTATAGTTTCCGTCTACGATGTGTTTCATCGATTTCCTGCCCTATTTGAGAAACTCAAAAAAATTAAACAGGAAAGTTCGATTGGAATGATGAGATGTAAGTGTTGTGAATAGGCTCTATATAGTATAGGCTATATATTGTTATTTATAGGCTTAGGCTTTACAATGACAAGCTGAATGGCGTCATATCCCCTAAATATAGATGCATATCTAAAGAGATTATGCAGTAATTTGCTGAGTAAAGTCACGGTACTATCCATACAGTAATGTGTCTTCATAGAAACGGTTGGATCGCGAGAATTGAATACACGCCTTGCGTTCGGTTGAAACTCAGCACGCAAACAGTTCGCGATTGCTCCGCAGTGACGAACAAACCGGTGTGATCGTTTTTCAAGCAGTAAGCGTGCGATTTGTGTATTTCATTGAAATAAATACAAATACCTAAGTTTTTAATATGACAATTAGAAATTATAGAGTATATTGTGCTGTTTTTGGTTGCTTGAATGCTTCAAAAACGCACCCAGTGATAACATTTTTTAAATATTTATTTAATATAAAAAACTAATAGGTAGTTCCTAGGCTAAGCTATCTATTTACTTATGTATTTAGCTACATACATATATTATTGAATTAGACGAAATATCATTATGAAATGATTATGAAAGTAAAAAATGGTAGGTACTTACCTACCTAGCAAGAATTACACTTTTTTTATGGTATAGGGGGCAAACGAGCAGACGGGTCACCTGATGGTAAATGACTACCGCCGCCCATGGACACTTGTAACTCGAGAGCCACAAGTGCGTTACCGCCCTTTAAGGTGGGAGTAGGAGAAGAGTGGAAGGGGGGGAAGATTGGGAAGGAGGGGGGGAGAGTGCTAAAAGGGGGAGGGGGAAGAGTGGAAGGAGGGGGAGAGTGGGAAGAGGGGAAGGGGGGAGAGAGTGAGGGGGAGGGGGGAAGAGGGGGAAGAGAGGGAGGGGGGAAGAGGGGGAAGAGAGGGAGGGGGGAAGAGTGGGAAGAGGGGGAGGGGAAGGGGTGAATAGTGGGAAGAGGGGGAAGGGCGAAGAGTGGGAAGAGGGGGTGGGGGAAGTGGGGGGGAAGAGTGGGAAAAGTGGTAGAGGGAGAAGAGGGGGAGGGGGGAAGAGTGGGAAGAGGGGGAGGGAGGAATAGGGGGAGGGGGGAAGAGTGGGAAGAGGGGTAGAGGGGGAAGAGTTGGAAGAGGGGGAAGAGGGGGAGAGATGAAGAGGGAGAGGAAGTGGGGGGACGAGGGGGAGCGGGGAGAGGGGAACGACGGGAATAAGGGAGAGGGAAGGGTTAGGTCCTCCAGTAACCTCACTCACGCGGCGAAATGCAATGCAACCCGTTTTTCTGTGAGGCCGTGGTATCGAGCGGAGTCGAGCCGGCCTATACGTGCCGAAGCATGGCTCTCCCACGTTTTAATTTACTTATTTTTAATTTACTTTATAAATAAGATTTTGTAGTAGCTAGTTAGAAGTATTTTTTGCTTTAGGTGGCGAACACGCGATGATATGGTTTGATATTAAGTAACGTTTGCAGCGGTTCAACATCGGATGGGTGACCAAAAAAAATGTTTTTTGATTTGCTCTGTGCTGTAGGTAATGGGGTCGTTAATTTTACGGACGGGTACTCGTCAGCTGTTTCTTGCATTTTGATTGAGTAGGTTGGTGTTGAAGTTTGGAAGGATTGGAGTTTGGTAACCTTCGGCGACAGCAGTTTATTTTAACACCCAGAATAAAGGGAAATCTATTTATATTTATGAAAATTAATTATAATATTTACAATCACAAAACAAGAAAGAAACTCAAGTAGGTAGATGAAATTATGGGCAGCCCTATCGTCATCGTCGTCTGTCGTGTTTACGTACCGTCCAGCTGTAGGTAATTATATCAAGGAAGGGGCCGAGTCACAATACTGTATATACTTATACTGTGGTAAAGTGGAGATGTCATTTAGAAATTGTTCCAACGGCATAATCTCTGCGGACGAAACTTTAGCAGCTTATAATGTACATACAAAACATTTGTGTTTAATTAAAACCCTGTTCACGGAACATCAACTCTGTTGGCAAGTTTGGTCCCACGAGTCAACTTGTTGGTTCGGTCACAGTTCATACTAAATTGTGAATGTCTCCTGTACAAGGTATATGATATCCTGGTACTTTTTAACAGACAAAAATTTGGAAAATAGGGGAGGGATTAAAGGTTTTTTTTTCTGTAGAAATTTTAAGTGTTTTTTTTCGGTCATGGGCAAGGCAATGGACTTGTGAAGCGCACAACGGTCCCTGGGCCTACATACCTGGCTGCTGGCAGTCTAAACTGGTGCTGACGGAGGTCTCACCACGTTTAACTTGCAGACTGCTCAATCTCAATCGACTCGACATCAAGATTGTTGTAGGAGCCATTACAAAGCACCTGCCACTAAACCGGCACCTAATCATCATCAATGCGGGAGACAGTCCTCTATGCAGAGGATGTCTCAACGCGGAGGAAACGGCTACTCACGTAATCCTGGATTGCGAGGGAGTGGGCACACAACGCGCAAATATCCTCGCGGGTGCGAGGTCACTCCTAGAAGCCTGTGAACGCCCCAAGTGGCTTTTGTGCTTCTGGAAGGAGCTAAGTTGGCTGAACTAGTCAGCATTATCTGAGCGCATAATGGACCGCCTATGAGTCTAAAACGCGGTAGCCCTATACCAATTATCTATCTATCACAAAGCACTGTTGTAATTAAAACTCTTTAGAGCTCTTTTTGTTTCTGGAATCCTACTATTCTCTTCTTGATCGTAATTACATTACCACCAAAAAAAAATAGATGGTTATTGTTTTCCTATTTTTAACCGACTTCCAAAAAGGAGGAGGTTCTATGTTCGTTGTATGTATTTTTTTTTGTGTATGTTCATCGATATTTTTGCCAATTGTGAACCGATTAAAACAATTATTTTTTAGTTCGAAAAGGGCTCAAGAGGTGATCCGATTATCATCAAGTCAGGATCTGATGATGGAATCTCAAAGAAATCGAGGAAAAACGAACTAACTAACAATATATTAATACTTCCCGGTTTCCGATTGAGCTGAAATTTTGCATACTTGTGTAAGTTTAGTAACAATGCAATAATCTGGTACTATTGAGCAGATCTGATGATGGAGTCAGGAGGTGGATAGTCCACTATGAGGAGAACTAGGAGTTCCAACTCCTCAACGTCGAACAGCGGGTAGCGCTTAGAGTGGGTAGCGCTTATAATAATTAAATTATTATTATTTCGCTTTTGAGCGCCTATTTGTGGTTTTGAAGTCGGTTTAATTTTTATTTATAAAAATAACTTATTTAGTCTTGTATTGTTTCTTGATATGTCTTCTAGAAGTCCTTTTAATCCCCCCAACAAGGAGCTAACTATATTAAATCGAGGAACCTAATTACATCTTACCAGGAGTACATAACAATAAAGAGGTGTTATAAAACTGTTCATACATGCACGTTATTATAATAGGCTCTTTGCAGTATATTCACAGATTTGGACCAACGCCAAAAAGTCGTGGCTCTGCCATATAAATGTTATTAGATATTGGTAATAAGAAAGAATTTAATAATTTAACTAGCAACCCGTCCCGGCTTCGCACGCGTACAAATTATACACTTAAACTTTCCTCATGAATCACTCTGTCTATTAGTGATACCGCATGAAAATTCGAAAATTCAGTAGTTTTTCAGTTTATTGTGAACAGACAGACAGACAGACGCGGCGGGGTACTTTGTTGTATAATATGTAGTGATGTCTGTACGATTAGCTGGTAGAATGGGCGTTGGATCATTCTTGGGCCACAAGCCATAACAACATATTATATAACTTATATTCTTACTGGTGGTCAAGTATTATTTATTGGTGATTATAGCAAATATTAGCGCCGCCTGTCTTGGGTGTAAGTAAATATCTGAGCTCTGTAGGCAGTCACAGTTTAATTAATGGTGGACTTGTAGCCCAGTCATATTTGGGTTTCACTTCGGAATGAGGGATAATAAGCTGGAAATCTATTTACAACAAAAACTCAGCTTTCGCATGGTAGCAAATCTCGGAAAGTATGTGATGAATTGATTTGAAATCTTTACACAAGTTTTTTGTATACTTTTTAATAAGCATCGGTTGTCATGTTACTGAGGAAATTGGAAATGGAAGGAATTCAGTGTTCCCTTTTTTCTGTGGTGGGGATGGATGCTCAAGCGCTGGTAACCACTCGCAGTTCTATTACGCTGGGTGTGTGTTTCTTTTGCAGTTTTTATCGATCGATCATGAAGAAGAACATCGGGATACGTGTTCTTGTTTGTAACGATAATTAGTACAAAAAATGTTAGGTACCAGGAGATCATAGTTATACAGAATTTTATTGAGCAGTGAGCTCTCAGTAGATAGTGCTGCGTCAAGGAATGAATAAGGAAATTAAAGATAAGCGCGATCTTGATTGCAGACCATTAAATGTTTTCTTTGATAGAAAATGTCAATTCTAGTATGAATCGCCTTCAAGGAATATGCGCTTGATATAGTTAGTGGTAGTTGGCGAGATCACCATAACTCAGTTAGAAATAACAAGATTTCGGAAATCTATACTAATATTATAAAGCTGAATAGTTTGTTTGGTTAAACGCACTAATCTCAGGAACTACTGGTAAGAATTGAAAAAAATATTTTTGTGTTGGATAGTCCATTTATCGAGGAAGGCGTGGCTATATAACATCACGCTACGACAAATAGGAGCGGAGCATCAAGGGAAAATGTAACAAAAAAGGGAAAATTTATCTCTCTCCTTTATGTGACGCAGTCGTCGCAGACGCAGTTGCGCGAACAAACATCCCACTAATATTATAAATGTGAAAGTTTGGATGGATGGATGGATGGATGGATGGATGTTTGTTACTCTTTCACGCAACAACCACTGAACCGATTGCGATGAAACTTGATATGTAGATATCTAGAGCAGGATTAGCTCATAAGCTACTTTTTATCCCGATACTCCCTTGGGATCGAGACTTACGCGGGTGAAACTGCGGGGCGCTGCTAGTCTGATATATAAATGTTTCTGTATAAAATTGCATTTTACATTTTAAGAAGAACAGGATGTCAAAAATTCAGATTGTTCTAGAAGTTAACTTTTTCACAACCAGGAACACATATGCTTTTAGAGCTTTAATCTAAAGGAAGGTAGAGCTTCTTTTCTTGTTCTTATTTATTTTAAGGCTAAAAAAAGTAAGTTCATTTCTATTTTTTCTAGAAGTTATCTTCTTTACAACCAGGAAGACATACCTTTGAAGAGCTTTAATGTATAGCGTACAGATATCTGCTGGGACTAATTTAGGACATCAGAACAATGACTACAGAGTTCTAATGCACTCAATAACTCCTCTATGGGAGGTGCGTAGTTTAGTCTTCTCCCGTTCCCTCCCACCGTCTCTGCAGCGTTCATCACCTTTATGGGCATTGGACGGAATCATAGTCTTAAACGAAAGATTAACCACATGAAGAGTCAGCATTGTTCACGGTATTCAACCGCGCTCATGCTGTGCTCTCCACCAAAGTATGGAGTGCGGTATACACGCAGGAGCACAGTTTTATCCACTTTGGTCCTTGGCATATATTGCAAACACATTTTCCGAAAAAGTCGTACCCTTAGAGCTTCTGAATCAGCCTGTGGAAAGGTAGCCACAAACAAACTTACCGTACCATTTATAATATATAACTTGTAATGTCTTTCGAATTGCTGCACTAAATCACAAATCAAATGGAGCCTGTAATAGTATATTAAATGATCCCGGAAAGATTTCTTTGTTTCGCTATATTTTATTGTCGTAAATAAAATCGGGACGTAACGTCAAACACAAGTGTTTTTAGGGTTCCGTTCCGCAAAAAGGAAAAAAAGATTTTATGTTATATTATAGGATCACTTCGTTGACCTGTCTGTCTGTCTGTCTGTCTGTCAAACAGTGGCGTAACTATCCCATCTGAGACCAGCGGCAAATTCATCGGATGGAGCACAAGTTCACTCTTGTTGCCTCGCGTGCTTAGGGCCTTGGGGTCGGAGCCGGGGGCCCCCTAGGGCCTTGGCCCTCTGGCATTTTGCCCGCTCTGCCACCTTATAGTTACGCCACTGCTGTCAAAACCCATTTGCTCATATGCATATATGTATCAAGTTGAAATTAACATCAAATAGGAACTTATGTCTACGGTCCCTTGAAGCTCTAAAAAATCAAGCTTCTAAGCAACGCAATCAAATGATACGGTCATTTAAGCCTTAGATTTAAACAGTACTTCTCATTGACCTAGAATCCTGAAGTATGAAGCAAGTCTCACAGCACACGTAAAGGAAAAAATCTGAAGGTGGTTAATTTGTTATTACCTATATCATTATGAAAATATATTTTTTGAGTTTACAAAATATTTTGCAGTTAGAAAATGGACTGCGACCTATATCGATGTATGGGAGAGTATTTTTAGAAATACAAAGTTAAGTTTTTCTTTCACGAAAACGGGCAAAAGTCTTCGAGGATTGTTTTCAGAGGTGAACGAACTATCTACATACTTGTTTGCTTACGGAACTCTTGGAGCGCGATTCAGACTCGCACTTGTCTAGTTCTTTTTCTACGATTGAACAGGTGTTTCTGTAGACTTTGTTTTTAAGGTGGCTTAAATTGACTGACTTTTAATAAATAATTGCTACAAAAGTTGGAATAGTCTATCTAGTCTATAAAGATTTCAATATTCTCCTCTGAGATAATACAAGTTTTATATCCGAGGCTGCCTTTGACGGGGATTAATTATATCAGTGCCTGCGTTTAACGACTTTGCTTGAAGTTAAACGACTTTCAACTTTATTTCTATTGCTAGTTAAACTAAAATAGTTTGTATTTTTAACTGTGGACAAAAATTTTACATTAGCGAAGTATTTCTTATAGTTAAATTTAACATTTCGCCAGTTTTCAGACCAGACCATTTTATAGTTTTAATAGGCAAGTAGTTATATTAATGTAATTAAGCTGTAGTTTGTTTTTTTTTTCTTTTTTTATTTTTTATAAAGAGATTACTAGTAACGTGGGTCAACTGTTTGTTTGAACGCATTAATTTCTGGAACTTTCAGTTAGATTTAAATAAATCTTAATATTTTTATCTTATTTTTTCTGTTTCTAATTGTATTGTCTGTCAGTGTAGGGTCTGTAACATCACGGTACGACACTTAGGGGCGCGGCAAGGACCATAAATGGGCTTGAATCTGCGGAGAACTGCTAGTTTTCTGCCATAGATCAACTTCTCTATGATATGTATTAACATATATGGCCTTTGCGATAACGTTGTCAATCCCACTAATGCCACTAATATTATAAATGTGAAAGTTTGGATGGATGGATGTTTGTTACTCTTTCATCCAAAAACCACTGAACCGATTGCGATGAAACTTGGTATGTAGATAGTTGGAGACCTGGATTAACGTATAGGCTACTTTTTATCCCGACATTTCTAAGGGATCGGGACTTACGCGGGTGAAACCGTGGGGCGCTGCTAGTATAAAATAAATTGTCCCGTAGCGCGTAGTTATATAAGGTGGGGTGGGTGGGTGTTCCAAGCTGAATTTGTTTTATTTCTGACATTATGTTACCAGGGCTCCATAACAGCGGAGAGCCAATAGACATAATTTGTTTTAAAAGTTTCCATTAAAACATTTTCTGTGATCTATGTGGATCGTGTCACGGATTGCAGTCCAAAGTACGGAACAAACGTTGTAGCAATAATTTATGTGACGTCAATATCAGTTGAAAGTTTGACGCATAACGTCTGTGGCCGTACGCGTGTGTTTTACGGCGCATTCAGGGGATTCAATCTTTTTTGTGGATTGTTGGATTGCTTGCTTTGAGGGTGAAACGTACACGTGGATGGTTGCTGCTGGGTTGGTAAACAGATTAGCACACATTTTAGGGTCGTATTGTAGACTCCATGAATAATTGAAGTGCTGATAATTTTAGGATATTATGTAATTTTTAATACAGAAACTTTATTGAAACTAAAAATCTGAACTTGAAAATTTACCTATAAAATTTATCGTAAGCAATATTGTAAATGCGAAAGTAAGTTTGTTTGCTTGTTTGTTACGCTTAACTGCTAAACCGATCATTATAAAATTTTGCAAACACGTTGTCAGGGAGACATATAAGCACCTAGCGACATCTAGTTTAACAACTTTATATAATATAACGTTATGCATAATAAAACTTTCAAGGTATTAAATACTTTTTTTTCTATTATTAGTGTCGTTTTTTCTACAAACGTAGGATAACGCGAAGGATAAAATTTTTAGAAAGATTTTTATCGTGTTACGCCTAAGAAGTATAACTTCTTACGTGCATACATAAGTACACGTAGTGTGTGTGTGTACACACACTTTTTTTACATATACTTTGAAGCAAGTTTAAGATGCCTGAATGGTAGAAAATCAACTGGTGGGGGCGTATTCAGTCTTTACTATCCGTTACACTAATAACATGAGACCGCTTTTGGAATTTGACAATTTTGTACTACCTTATTTCCATCCTGACTGCACCACTTCTAAAGATCTGTGCTCCTAATAATAATTTTTACAGCTTACGACATCTGTTACACTAATTATAAAGGCTTAAAAGTAAGAAAGAGTTCTTTTGTAAGATTGTTTGTTTTTTTAAACGCGCTAATCTCTGGAATGTTTTTGTTTGTCTGTTTTTTGACGTGATCACGTCTTATAAATCGACGACGCCGGCTGCACGCACGAAAAAGCATGACTCATTGTCACGTTCCGCCTGAGCCGAGCGTGCAAGCGCGAGCGCGGAACAAGCGATAGAGAGGCACGATCGGCCTAAGCGTTCGGGTTCTCTCTTCCACTGTTTCCTTATGACGTTATCACGTAAAATTATCGTCCGTAAACCGACTTTACAGACAACCAATTTTTCCCCATACCCAACGTGCATAAAGAAGTTTTAAATTCAAAAATGTCGTCTAGTCCCGCGGATGGAGCATCGCGTATTATGTCCTCCACCCGCAGTTGAACCTCCCGTGAAGGTTTAAAGTCCGTGTGTGTCTCGACATCGTTCATTTAGTAGATTTGCCACCTAGTGGGCAACGACCACGCAGTATGGCATACCGTGTGGTTTTATGGCCGATTCACATATATCAGTGAAGTCACAGTTCCGGCATAGTACCGGCACAGTACCGGCACAGTACCGCAACCGTGATAATTATTCTTTCATACATTCTCTATGAGCGCATCCACACCTGTCAGTGTCAGTGACGGCACGCACAGTGCTCTCAGTGTCAGTGCCGGCGCCGACAATCACGGACGTAATCTTCAACGACGATATTTTTTGTCACGGATCACGGACGCCGCTGCATCACAACCAAAATGGAGGATGAGCGATTGATCGAATTGGTTTGTGAAAATATTGTTTTGTATCATTTGTCTAATGCAAAGTACATGGATACATAATACAAAACCAATTGTTCCCCCAACAAGTATCTCTTTCTTTTTTCTTTTTCTTATTTTTTCCTTGATATTGCTCTTCTTCTTCGTCTCCGGTTCAATTCCGACATTTGGGTTTCCACATTATAAAAAAATAAATAAAATGGCCATCTAGTGCGCTAACTTTGTATACTTGGCTTGCACACTAAAATAATAAGCGTACTAACTAACCTTGGTAGTAAAAAAATTCGAGGTACTAGGCTCACAACAATGCTTAAGAATTTTTCCCTTACCTTATACGGGAAAAGGCCTTAGGAAAATTCAATCAAACATATTATTATTATATCTTATAATTTTTGTATACCTCGTTGTAATGAAACTGAACAAAATGACATCACCTCTATGTAAACTCTGATATCGAGTAATGAGCAAACAAGCCAACTCAAATATTATATTAAACTAATTAACTGCTAAGTACCTCTATTCCCCGCTAGATGTCGCTCTCAAGTGTGTACTATATCTAAAGTGTTTAATATTTACGGTCCAATTTAGCGCACGTAGGTAAGTGCGGAATGCGTATATTATATATTCAGCGGATGTAACTATGTTATGATAGTAACCTCTGTTTGTGATATTGAGTGGAGTGGAGGTAACTGTAGGTCGTGTAATCGATATTGCATTAATTTAAAATATACCTATTATTATTGTTTACTAACTACCAAAAAATTTTATTCGGAAGTTCTTAAAACACAATATTCACGCTCAATTTCGACTTAGGCTTCCATAGTAAGAATTAAATAATACTCGAAAAGATTTTACTCGGCTAAGGTTTCACGACTGTTGAAAAGGTCCAAACTCAATACAAAACCCCCAATGGCCTTTGGTTCTACAACCATAACATCTATTGTAGAGTAGAAAAACGAATGAGACTTTTTACAAAATGTCTGGTTTATAACTTTGTCAGAAAATTGTAAAATTATCATCTCGTATCCAAAAGTTATATATATTAACTTATATAGTTCTATTTTTGGTATATAGATGGCGCTAGTAAAATAATATATTGTTGTACAGTTGTACCGTATATTTTTATAGCCAACAATGTTTTTAAAATGAACTGATTGCAAGCTGGGTAGATAAACAACAGGATTCACTGACTTGATTGTATGCAACGTGAGTGGTTTTTCCAATCCACAATAAAAATATTAATTCTCCTCAACAGTAGCGTAACTATACCATCTGAGATCCGTCCGGCTTCATTTTTTCAGAAGTTATCTGATTTGTGTAAAAAAGCGGCTGCTCAAAAAGAAGTAATATTTTTAAATAGCAAATCTTGTTGTACCAGAAAAAAATGAAAAAAAGGAGTTTGTGTTTTAAATTTATTTTAGAATGTAATATATTCTTATAAATCAACTTCAGGATTATCTACAGAACTTGGCACCCGTTTATTATTTAATTCTTTCGTCATTTATTATTCAATTATTTTGTGACAACCATGCATATTATTAATATTGAACTTGGCTCCCATTTTCACATTTATGTTTTTGATAGAATATCACTACTCTTTGTAAAGATTATTCATCATTCAAGTGATCTGCAACATTGTTCTGTTTCCTGCGTTTACGCTGTATAATTTTCTTTGTTGTGATATTATATCCCTTTTCTTGAACGTTAGAAATATTTGAGCGCATTACCAAATCATTGATGAATCCTTCTTTACCCAACCTACATTTGTTTTAGTGATTCTGTACATTTTCAAAATGTCTTTTAAACGCTTAAAGACAACAGAAATTTGTTTGAATCTGGGCTGTAATATATTTCTTTCGTAACACAATTGTTTGCAATGACGCAATAATGTCAGATCTAGAATTAGTTTTCTAAGTTTTATAAATAATCTGGTTTACAAAATGATAATAAAAAACGATTTTTCATCATGGAACCTATTCTCCTGCGAAAGAAAAAAAATGCTATTATAATTAGGCGCTAATGTATTTAATAACAATCGATTGCTTGGAAAATATTTTAAATCGTAAAAATTCACCGTTTCTGATTTTTTCTTTTGTATACACACAATTGCCTAGGTGGACGCCAAACTTGTAGGTCATCTGGAAGTCGGGAGAGAACAAGTACTCTTCCGTCCCGCAGAAGACGCACCAGGCGCCGGAGAGTACAAAACGATCTCCGGCCTCCATGAGCGCTTGCCTGGGGGCGACAGAAGGGACTATCTGTCACCCTAGCAGAAGCAGGCCCGAGACGGTGGCGCGACGTGTTCCGCGCGCGCCTCTCAAAACTAGAGGGGATAGAACCATCTGCACCTCATAGTGGGGTCGCCTGGTTTAACAGGCGGCCAAGCCTGCCGGGGTTCACAAGGATTTCCTTTCTAGGGTACACCTGAGGCCCCGGCTATAAGACCCGGTGATGGAACACTGTGTGGTTTTAGTCGGTTCGAGTCCGACATACCACCTCGCCGTTTCGCCCCGGTGAGGTGATGACCCGTGGGGGTTTCCACACATTAAAAAAAAAAAAAAACTGGAAGTGGATTAGGTTTTTGATCTATAATACATCAGTCATTTAGTGATAAAAATGACGATTTTTAGACGTTAATATCTCAATGACCGTTCGGACGGAATTCTAGTTAATCTCAGGGGTTTTAATAAATAAACCAAATATCATGTGTTTATGTTAAATAGCTTTTGAGTTATAAAGGTGTCAAAAGTGGCTTCAAATGGTTCGTGGAATATAACACACGGCTGCTGCGTCGCCAGTTCCTTTTTCTTGAACTTGGCTTGACACGCTGCCACGTGTCTAGATAACGGTTGTTACTACTACCCATATAGTCAAACAAAATACATCTACTTTCCACAAAAAATTTCAAAATAAAATTAATATTTAACCGATTTCAAAAAAGGAGGAGTTTCTCTCTCGGTGTCTATTTTTCGTCAGAAATTAGATTTCTCAACCGGTGCATTTCTGCTAATGCTCGTTCATTGTGGGGTTTACTTCATAGTTTAGAGGGTTCTAAATCAGATAGAGCTATTCCTTCTAAAGTTTTGACTCTGCCGAGAGCTATGTACACTTGTCAAAAAGTTTTCAGTTCTGGGTGTAAAATTGCAAAATATGTGACGTGTCACAGTGAGGGGGGGTTCAAAAAATGTGACCACCTGTTACAAGGACGGGGGGGGGGGAGTCCAAAATTCGCGTGACGTAATTTATGGATGGCCCCTTATTACAATTTAAGATTGAAGTCGGTGATACTTTTTTAAAAGATAATTGTGTGACTATAAGGGTGTAAGTGTAATGTAAATTTAGAGATGAAAAATACATCTTATTACAATTCATCGTGATTTTTGATGAGCCGCATCGAAATTTTTTTTTTAAAGACAATACATATTTATATTCCTGTGTCGCGGGAGGCTTAACAAACATATAAAGAACGGATGTAAAGAACACCCAGACTCAGGACAACTATTTGTGGATGACACAAAATTTTGTCCCGTGTGGGATTTGCACCCACAACACTCAGCGCGGCGTAGTGGCGAGGTGATCACTTAAACCATTGCGCCATCCGTGCAGTCATCAGTCGGAGATCCTTTTTTTCTTTTTATAGCTTTATTATTTGTATTGCCTGCAAGTAATTTAATAATAAAATTGTAAATCTCTGTTGTCCCAGAATGCAGAAGTAAAAGATCCCAAGAAGCGCGGCCTCACCGAGAAGTTCATGCAGTATGTCAAAAGGAGGTTCAACCCTGCGACAGGTGAGTGCTTCACGCCATCTCTCCAGGCGCAGGTTGTACGGATAGTTGTAAAACAACCATTTAAATAGCTGACAGCATGATATTTGCTAATTTTGAAATTAAAATTGATGAAGAAAAATAGTTCTGAGCGCTATTTTAACTTTAAGAATTTAAGTCAAAACCAAGGCTATTTTTAGTCATAGACACAAAAGAAAATGAAAAGTCCAATAGCATATTAATATAACTGGCTAGAAACACATTAAAAATATATACAAATGCCTCTATTACAAATGAAGTCAAAAATAGCTAAGTTATAGATTTCTAGCAAACGCTAGAAATCTATAATTTAGCTATTTTTGCAATGCAAGCAAGCAAGCAAGCAAGTTTGTTTTGTAGTTTTTATGAATGGAGTATGAATAGCACTAAACCTTGTGAATTGAGTCTTTGGTTAACAATTACCATTTTTGCGACGATTCTCTCCAGAATTATAACGCGTTCGCCTTTAAGAATGTTTGTTTTCTGCCTGCCTGCCAATATGGACAATTATTTTGTATTAATGACAAGCATTGTAGCCATCTATTGTAAAATAATGGAACTTGTAAATATTAAAGCTGTTTCGCCGCACTTCACGCGATCGTGTAGCCATCTTGCGGTGAGTAAACACAACAGGATTGACTTCGTTAGTTTACATTTTCCACGGTTCATATTTATGTTTAATTTAACCGATAGATGGCGACCTGTTAAAAATTGTATTACACACCAGGCGTAGTTAAGCTTCAAAGTTGAGTTACTCGATTTTATTTCATTCCAAACTTTGGAAGGAAAAGTTTTCAGTGTTTCTACCGTACACCGTACTTTCAATTAGAAATATATGGTCGTAAGCTGAATAGCATCTATAGTAGTGATACTCATTCTCATGATACTTTCGGTAACGGAGGAGCGTGAAAATGGAAATACTTTTTATACTAACATTATAAAGCTAAAGAGTTTGTTCGTTTGGTGGAACAAACTCTAATCTCAGGAACTCCTTGTTCGAATTGAAAAATTATTTTAGTGTTGGATAGCCCATTTATCCAGCAAGGCAATATAACATCACGCTAAGACCAATAAAAATGTTGCAAAAACTGGTTTTATAATTATATATTCTGTTGAATTAATACAAAAAAGGTCCTATGTCGGACTCGAACCGACTAAAACCACACGGTGTTCCGTCACGGGGCCCTAATGCCGGGGACTCAGATGTACCCTAGAAAGGAAATCCCTGTGAACCCCTGGCAGACTTGGCCGCCTGCTCGACAACAGGCGACCCCACAATTTGGTGCGGGGGCCTTGCCCCCTCCGATTTAGAGAGGTGCGCGTAGAGCACGTCGCGCCGCCGTCTCGGGCCTGCTTCTGCTAGGGTGACGGGTAACCCAGCCCATCACCCTCGGGCTAGCGCTCATGGAGGCTGGAGATGAGATCATTTTGAATTCTCCGGCGCCTGGTGCGTCTTCTGCGGGACGAGAGAGAAGTAGTTCTCTCCCGTTCCCTTTCCGCCGCCTCTTTGGCATACATCACTTCCTCACAGAACGAGGCAGCGGAATTCCATGCTCTCTCGCACCGGACCATGACCATAACCACGGTTTCCAGCGAGAGGCTACCCACACCAACGGCCGCAGCAAGGTCGACGCGCTGTTGCGTAAACGCAGTGCACTCCACCAGAGAGTGAAGTGCAGTGTCCTCGCTGCAGCCCCCGCAGTGGTGGCACATAGGCGTTGGTTCCCGGCCTATGCGACACACGTACTTTCCGAAGCATCCGTGTACGGTAAGCACCTGCGTCATCCGGTAGGAGAGGCTTCCGTGCCGCTTCTCCAGCCAATCCTCCATGATGGGTCTTACCGCCACAACCGTGGCGTGCCCTTTCTACTACACTTAAGAAAACACTGATTAATGTCATTGTTAGAAAATAATTCATAAAATATTTCACTACATGAAATATGACACTACTGTATACAGCATTTTAGAAAAAAAAGTATTATTTCCATTCATATCACTTGACACAATAATTATTTACTTACATTTGTGTGTAAAATAATGTAGAAATCCTTTTACCATTTTCCACATTGTTTATCGGTTTGGTGTCGAGTGATTTAAGATTTGTGTATTAACTGTGTCACGCTGTTTAAGTCCAATTGTACTGCTTCAGACGAGATGGTTTTATTGTGGTCTTATGTGTTTATTGATACAAATTAAATTATATCAATATGTATTTATTAACCAAGGAAAAAAAAAGGAGGTTCTCAATTCGATCGTATATATATATATATATATATATTTTTTTTATGTTTGTTCAGCCCTCTCTCCGTTATTTATGAACTGATTTTGATTATTCTTTTTTTGTTAGATAGGGTATACCTCAAGGGTGGTCCCATGTCAAGGAAGTCACGATCTGATGATGGAATCCTGATAAAATTGAGAGAAACCCTTGAAAATTGGAGGAACGAATAGTGTTTTTGTTTACTTTTCATTACTTTATCAGGTATTTGCGTTCAGAAATCATCATATCATGTAGCTGAGCTGATGATGAAAAAAAATCATTTTGGTCGTGTAAGAAGTGATTAATTGAGTTGTATTAATACACAACTTAACTGAACAACAACAAAATCAATTAAATATATGTCAGAACGGGATAGAGAGAAGCGTATTGGTAGTAAGAAGAAGAGATAAAATACAATTAAAAAATATCAAAATAAAGACTAAGTTTGGGAAAGTCCAATCAGTATGCAGAAAGTTAAAATGGCTTTGGACAGGACATATATTGAGAGAAAAGAAAGAGAAATGGACCAGAATAATTACGGAATGGTACCCTAGAGAAAGCAGAAGAAGTAGAGAAAGAAACCAAAGAGATGGGAAGACGATTTGAAGCAAGTAGCGGAGCCAGAATGGTTACGTACAGCAAAGGACAGAAACAAATGGAAATCCTTAGAGGAGGCCTTTGTCGAAAGACAAGCTGTGTGTAGAGGAGAGATAAGCCGAATGCCGA
Source organism: Euplagia quadripunctaria (assembly GCA_963859945.1). Lineage (NCBI taxonomy): Eukaryota > Metazoa > Arthropoda > Insecta > Lepidoptera > Erebidae > Euplagia > Euplagia quadripunctaria. The sequence goes on along the minus strand of OY982589.1, from coordinate 259,149 downwards.
GAATAAGTTTTAGTTTAGTTAATTTATAGTTTTACCTCTATTGTTATCAGTAATGTTTAGTCAAATAAGTTAAAATCTAACAGCAATAAAGGCTTATTTTATTTTATTTATTTTATACTTCTTTAATGTGTATTAAACACATTAAAGAAGTATAAAAATTAGTTCGTACATTGATTGCCGTTAAAAATGCTGACTTGTATTATTATACCTACACGAAAATTAACTCTCTCATTTTAAGGCGTAAAAACACGAGAATTGGATTAAAAAATATTTTTTTAAATGATGTTTACACTGGAAAGAAAACAAAATCGATACAACTCGAGTAGGAGGAGGAGGGTGTTAAGTAAATGAGTGAACAGTCATTCATCTCCTATTTTTCTATCTTTAGGGTTGACATTTTTATTTAAAATTTAAATGCGACCAAATTCTAACCCCTATCCAATAAAAAAAGAATTATGGAAATCGGACTACCCTGTAAAAAGTTATGTGTGGTCATACATAAAAAAAAAATAAGCACTCATGAGACTGTCGACAGAAGTGAAAACTTAAACGAAACGACGAACTTAAAACGTCACATTAACAGGTTGGAGACATTAATTAATAAAGAGCTGACAGAACTCAATGTTTAGATTAACGCCCTCTAGTGGATGTATATATGTATTATTAGCGTGACGGCCACGAGTACAGCAATCAGCAAAAGTGCACAAAGGTCAATAAACAAGTTTACACTTAAAAAAAAAGTGTTTGTCAGCTCTGACGCACGACTGGAGTTAACTATTCACTGGAGTCTCTCTCTCACCCTCTCTCTCTCTCTCTCTCTCTCTCTCTCTCCCTCCCTCCCCCCCTCCCCCCCTCCCTCTCCATGTCTCTCTGACGCTGTACATGTAAATATAAGAAACTCGCTTCCGTCTTAGGAATTTTCGATCTCGTCATAAAAATCTTTTTTTGAAATATATGACACTCGGACACATTTTCAATCAGGGTAACGTGTCCTGGCGTGAGTTTAACATTTTTTACCCATCCCAAAAAGTGCACAACGCCGCTAAAGAAGTTTTTATTTCAAATATATATATACGGGTTGAGTTAAGAACCTCCTCCGTTTTTATGTCGGTTAAAAAATACATTTCTTTAGTAAAAACAGAAGTTAATCCTTTGATCACGGCGAATATAACCTTGTGGAAGGATCAGGCAATTTAAGAAAACCTTTAATAAAATCATTTAATTAGCAAAACCTTATATATCTTTGATAGAGCTATAAGCGAGCAATATGTAGCCACAATATTTCAACAAAAAAAATTGGTTGTCTGTAAAGTCGGTTTACGGACGATAATTTTACGTGATAACGTCATAAGAAAACAGTGGAAGAGAGATAGGGTGCGTCACAAGCCGAACGCTTAGGCCGATCGTGCCTCTCTATTGCTTGTTCTGCGCTCTTGCTTGCACGCTCCGCTCAAGCGGAACGTGACAATGAGTCATGCTTTTTCGTGCGTGCAGCCGGCTTTCATCGATTTGAACATACGCACACACAACGAAAAAACATTTTGCAATATATTTCGGCAATATGTCTGAACCAGTATGGCTCAATATCTTTGTCACTAAATGGGCTACAAAAACAAAATTTCTGTCGCCAGAAAAAAAACAGATTGTGGAGATGATCTTACTTTAATAGGGGTGATACTTTAGATACACTTAGTAAAGAAATAATATTTGATCACCAATTTATTAACAACTTTACAACAATGTCCAAGAGTGACTTCAAAAGAAAGAACGAGACGACAACAAAGCTAACCGTGCTTTATTAACGTATTTTCGGTTCCCATGTGATCGTTCTGCAACCTGCCGGCAACACATAGAAATACATCGGCCAGTACCAAGAATATGTGGCTATTTGGCCAGCCACACTTAAAATATATGTAGTTGTATATTGCATAGCCTGGCTGTAATTGCTAGCAATGTGGCCGGCAACTGTATTGCAGCCATAGATTGCAGTAAAAATGGTGCCGGTTTAGAGGCACCTTTACGAGTTCTATAACCGAAAGCTGCGACTGATCCCCTGAATTCTCATGCGTCCCTAGTGACAAACGAGTGTAGTGCTCAGTTGAACGTGACGCATAAATCTGTGGTTTTGTACGCCACACTGAGTTACACGCGGTTCGCAAACTTACATCTATTTGTCACATTTTAGAATAATCAATCACCTTTGGATACGTTATGTGACCCTGGTAACATACAAAATAATTTTTAAGGATAAGTTAATTATATAAATATGGTTTAGGGTCTAAGATGTTATTTTTCAACTAGAATTAAGAGGTGCCACACTGGGGATTACAGAAAACTGCAGAATACAGCAGCCCTGTTTATTTTAAATATTTAATAGGAAGAAGGTTCGCAGGATTAAATTCGATCGAACAAATTACTTACCTATCTAAAACGTTACAAATTATGTAGTGGTAAGTGATTCTGACTGCTGAGCCAGAAGTCGTGGGTTCGATTCCCACCCAAGATAAATAATTGTGTGATTAGCACGACCATTTGTTACGAGCAGTCTTGTTACCATAGTACAGGCTCTACCTAGTTTGGGATCAGACGGCCGTGTGTGAGGTGTGTCCAGTTATTAGTTTTATTATATAAGCATTTTCAGACTAATCATGTAATTCCATCAACAAACCTTCCGTTGATTTAATACCTGTTGTTTCATTGTCAGTTTCCTTCCTGTCAGCCTTTTCCCTTATGAAATAGCTTTCGGTAAATTTTCATGTTCAATTTGTCACATTTAAAATAAAATACCTGGATATAAATCACGAATTTTCCTACAACTGTTAGCGTTTAACGTCATTCACAGAGTTTACTATACAACCCTAAAATAATGATGACCACATAAATATTTAAAGGGCGATCAACATATGGGTAATATTTTTGGAGTCGAATTACTGACAAGCTCCTTACCATGTGTTTTTTTGTATGTTTGAAACAACATAATTATAATGAAAACAAAATCTCTGTGGGTGTGAGTTTTGGAGCCATTTTAACGTGTAGCTATCACATAACTCGCGTTATCCAGACCGTCGACAGCTCGTAAATACATGGAGAACGTTCGCTCGTGACGTACGGCTTGCTAAAGGCAATACGTTAGCTGTGGGCCAGAGATTTACTATGAAAAGTAGCTGTAACATAACTCTACGCTCAAATTGTTTGCGAGATCAAGCAATATCGTCACAGAAATTGGATGTAAGCACACATATGTACATAAGTTCACGTCATTTCCCTTTTGGGGTAGGTAGAGACATCAGCTCGCCACTTAGGTGGCAAACGAGCAGACGGGTCACCTGATGGTACGATGGTAAGTGACTACCGCCGCCTGCACCTGCAACTCAAGAGTCACCAGTGCGTAGCTGACCTTTAAGGTGGGAGTAGGGAAAAGAAGGGAAGAGGGGGTAGAGGGGGAGAATAGGGGGAGGGGGAGAGGGAAGGGTTAGGGCCTCCGGTAACCTTACTCACTCGGCGAAACACAACAAAGTGTTGCTATGAGGCCGGTTTTCTGTGAGGCCGTAATATCACTCCGGTCGAGCCGGCCAGTACATCCCGAAGTATGGCTCTCCCACTTATAATCTACCTCATCCATACAAATCTTTTCATACAAACCCGCCGCCGGTTTCATACAAATCCTTTCTATCCTAACTAATATTATAAATGCGATTATGAGTTTGTTTTACTCTTTCACGACTAAACTACTGAACCGATAATCATGAAATTCGCACATTGTCACGGATAGAGGAAAGGACATAGAGGGATATCTGACGTAATTGACGAAAGCTACATTAATGTAAGCAAAGGCTAGTAGGTAATCATTGATATTGTGAAACCTCCTGCTTTACGCGTGACTTATCGCAATAATGAAGGGAAAGGGATGTCGTTATATTTTTAATAAAAAAAATTGTACGATTTAAAATGTTTAACTTTACACGTTCCACTCGCTTTTATGAGAAACGGAGGTAAAAATACCTGGAAATTCACACGGTCATAACTTGGAAACGAATGGTGTTTTTTCAAAAATTCTCATTGCAACGGCATGCTAGAGTCAGGCCCTTTCAGTGATTTAAGTAAGTGTTCCTTTTTCAAATACACCCTGTATATAGACCCAAGATACACAGTTGCATTGAAAAGTTACACTTAAAACTGTTAAAACTAAAAAAAAAGTTAGTAAAATTTGAAATAATACAGAAACAACTGGATGTTACTAATTTTCTTGAAATAAATTAAGATTACCCTACTGCACTACCCTGCAGTTGCTCTACCCTGCACTACCCTGCTCTACCCTGCACTACCCTGCTCTACCCTGCTCTACCCTGCACTACCCTGCTCTACCCTGCTCTACCCTGCACTACCCTTTTTTTTGTACCTGTAGAAACCCCCTCGAGCCGTCACCCAATAAGTAAAATGCTGTCATTATGATATTACAAACAGAGACTTCAATTTTATTTATTTGTACAGATTATTGTTAAGCTTTTAGTAGTCATTTTAGTGCATCATTATTGTTTCTTTAGAATGAAACAGAAACTATAAAAAAATATTTTACTTATTTTATTTTCTGTTTAATTAATAATATTGGTGATTTGGTTTGGTTCTATTTCTGCTGAGTGAGCGTGGAACAAAAGCCACTGACCCGTAGTACACAACAATGCCATTAGTTTGTTTGACATAATATTAATGGTTTTGGGATCCTGGTGCACGGTGGAGGAAGGACAAGTTCTTAGTGTTATGAATTAAAATTTTATGAGTGGATGCACTATTTACGTACAAGTTTGTTTGCATACAGAACCTTCGGTGCGCGAGTCAGAATCGCACTTGGCCTTACTAAGAACTCCACATAACATATTAAAAATTGCATAAAACGCTGTACAAAGGACCAATTTAAATAAAACAGTAAACAAAATATATACAGGCTGTATATGTTAATGGAACACTTACTTAAATCACTGAAGGAGCATAAAAGCAGGCGATTTTTAATTCTTTTTTGAACATTATCATTTTATTACACACATGAATATGAAAATAACCACACACTTTTTTCTTAGTGTCTTCAGTAAAACCTCTAGGGAGATGAACAAACATTAAAAAGCCGCAAGAACTGAAGTTTAAAACAAACAACAAGGAAATTCTTAGCTTAATTATTAACGTTAAAGCTTGCGCGGTACGTTCTACGTTGGAGAACTTGGCTCTGTTTGCTGCACACCCTCGACTTGGAGTAGTGTTGCGGCTGGATGTTTATTATTAATTTGGTATGTTATATTTAAGTTATAAATGATGTGTTCCCGCGTTTGGCCTCAACCGTGTTAATCTATTGCATCTTTGAACAACGTAATGTATATGTGTGAGTACTTGACTACAACTAGCTTCACGACTGACTTAGTCTGACTGACTCCTACTCCTGACAATTCAATAATACCTTTAATGGTTTTATTGAAATGAATGATTTGTAACTTTTAAACTTTCGCGTTCCATGATATAATTATGTATTTATACGGGAATTAACGCGATCACGAAAAGGTATTACATACCTCTGAATTGCCTGACGTTTCGACCAGGTTGCACTGGCCGTGGTCACAGGCTGACTGTGACCACGGCCAGTGCCCGTATAAGTACATAATTATATGAATGATTTGTAGTATGTATAAGTAGGCAAATAAAACAGTTCAATACTATGTTAATGATGAGCTTTAGTGTTTTAAATAAAAATAAATTATAGTTAAAAAAAAACACGCTTTAAAAGTAAACCAAACTAAAAAGTGAAAAAAATTTAGGGTGTACGCCTTGACAATGGAACACTTACTTAAATTACTGAAAAGGCATAAAAGCAGGTGGAATGTGTTAAAGATTTTAAATCGCACAAATTTTTATATTTTTTTTTTATTTTGCATTCAACGGAATTCATAAAAGCTAACTGTGAAAACTTTTTAAATTAGTTTTTATGGATTTACTCAATAACTGTGTAAATGGTTCCAAAATGAAAAAAGATGTGTGATTTAAAACCTTTAACTTTACACATTCCATCTATGTTTATGATAAACGGAGGTAATAATACCCGGAAATTCCAACGGTCATAACTTGTAAACGAATAGATTTTGTTCAAAAATTATTTTTGTAACAGCAACAGCTAGTTATGTCCTTTCAGTAATATAAGTAAGTGTTCCATTGTGTATATGATACACCCTGTATAAGATAACCATACGCAGAACCTAATAGTAGTACGTATCAATCAATCAATCAATCAGCCTATCTCAACTGCGGGACTTAGGCCTCTCCCAATACGCACCACAGCACCCGGTTCTCCGCCTTCCGCATCCAGTCCATCCCTGCTACCTTCTTCAGGTCGTCGGTCCATCTGGCTGGGGGGCGTCCTACGTAAGTATGGTTTTAAGAAATTTCTTTTGAATTGTAGTTATAAGTAGTGTAGTAGTATATAGAAATTGTAATATGAATCATGATAAGGTGATGAGCTTATCACCACCACCTAAGCAACTGTATTAAGCGACAGGGTTTGTATCGACCATCTCCATAATTACCAGAATGCTTTAACAATTGATTTATATCAGCCCATTTCCCTTGGTCACGGCATCACGCGTGAATGGCTGTACCGATTTGGCTAAATATTGGGGACACGGGATTAAGACTGGACCGTAAGACTGTACTCGAATGTCCGTCCTGTGATTGGAGAGGCCACTAGGACAGGAACATCAACTGGCCATGTAAGCATCCATGTATATATTTTCTCATATTTTTTAATGCACCTACTTTCATTCATTTCTACATCACCTTAAGCTAGACTGGCAGAGAATGCCTTAGGCATTAAGTCCGCCTCTTCAGTCGGACATGTTGTGCATACAGTACTAAATAAATAGATAAAATCACAAAGCGTAATGGAGTCCTGTGTGTAGTAGCATATCAACCTGTGTGAAATGAATTTCATGCTATGTGGCATGTGAGAAGGTTTCTGCATTCGTTTTGTCTTATAATAATAAATATAAGATTTTATAGAAGAAAAGACATAGTTAATGCCTGTCACAGTCAGCCTGTGACCACACCAGTGCAACCTGGTCGAAACGTCAGGCAACTCAGAGGCATGTAATACCTATTTCATGATCGCGTTAATTCCCGTATAAATACATAATTAAGTATTTCATGGAACGCGAAAGTTTAAAAGTTAGAAAAGAAGACAGTCGAGGATTTGAAGTACACCATAAACCAAGCTGGTGGATTGTCAACTTATCGGAAGTTAAATAAATACAATAATTATTTACAGATATCTGTGTATAATTTATCTTCTCCTGTCTAATACACCACTTTCCCCAAAGAATGCCTCTCAGCACACAAGAGAGTGCTACAGTAGTTAGTCACGCGCTCGTTCCCGTGTGATGTATGGCCGTACTTGGCCCAAGTGACACCACCCAATGGCCTAACTGTTGATTAATGAGCGTGAACATTGTGCGAAAGAATTATTTTGCCGTTATAAGTATATTATTGTGTTATTTTTAACCCCTGACGCAAAAACGACGATGTCTGTGTGTGTCTGTCTGTGGCATCGTAGCCTTCAAACGGATGGACCGATTTCGATGCGACTTTTTTCATTTGAAAGCCAGTTTCCTTTCGGTGGTGGCTATGTTTGGTTAATATCGGTCCTGAAGTGTAAAAGTATCAGCTCTTTTCCAAAATGATGTAAGGCATTTTGTAATCGTTGAAGGGATTTTCGAGTCGGGGATGTTTTAAATTTTAAATTTATAGTTATTATACATATACTATAACGTGGGAGAGCCATGCTTCGGCACGTATGGGCCGGCTCGACTCCGTTCGATACCACGGCCTCACAAAAAACCAGCAGTAAAGCAATGCTTGCATTGCATTTCGCCGCGTGAGTGAGGTTACCGGACGCCCTAACCCTTCCCTCCCCCTTATTCCCGTCCTTCCCCTTTTCCCTCTTCCCACTCTTCCCCCCCTCCCCCTTTTCTCCTACTCCCGCCTTAAAGGGCGGCAAGGCGCTTGTGACTCTCGAGTTGCAGGTGCTCATGGGCGGCGGTAGTCATTTACCATCAGGTGACCCGTCTGCTCGTTTGCCCCCTATACCATAAAAAAAGATACAAACGATAGTGGGTGGATTTGAATGACACCAAAAGAAGCCAGTCATGCGGTAGTTAACTATCAGGTCCAGTCAGCTTATCTTTGAAAAAACGTCTATGATACATTAAAAAATGGTACCTTCTGTAGGACACACATGAAACAGCAACTTGTGACGTCGTACTTTGCCATTGTCAAGTTGCCATTGGTTTGATGTTTTATACATAAATAAAAACGCGTGACGTGTCTTTGGGGCCCCCGGTTGGAACGAAGTTCCTTTCGCTATATATAAATATATTTAATGGATTGAACAATTTGTATCAAACACAGTAAAAATTGTAAAAACATAAAATTAAAATTGAGTCATCTGTGAAAGATGCCCTAACTATTCTATTTATACTTAGTATACAACCAACATCAAATTACATTAGTATCGCGCAGAATCCACAGATGGCGTACCTATATAAAACAACTCGCGGTCAGTAGTTTTCGTTGCGCTAACACTTTTTTAATGTTACCATCCATGTTAACAACAATTAATGTTACTAGCCAGGTTAACAACAATTAACGTTACTAGTCAGGTTAACAACAATTAATGTTACTAGCCAGGTTAACAACGATTAATGTTACTATCCAGGTTAACAACAATTAATGTTACTAGCCAGGTTAACAGCAATTAATGTTACTAGCCAGGTTAACAACAATTAATTTTACTAGCCAGGTTAACAACAATTAATGTTACTAGCCAGGTTAACAGCAATTAATGTTACTAGCCAGGTTAACAACAATTAATGTTACTAGCCAGGTTAACAACAATTAATGTTACTAGCCAGGTTAACAGCAATTAATGTTACTAGCCAGGTTAACAACAATTAATTTTACTAGCATGGTTAACAACAGTTAATGTTACTAGCCAGGTTAACAATAATTAACATTACTAGCATGGTTAACAACAATTAATGTTACTAGCTAGGTTAACAACAATTCTCATTGATATTCACTTGGAATCTTCGCTTTTGGTGAACCGTTGTATCGCAGTACTAGAATTAGTCCTCACTGGAATGCGGCTTCCTTATATTATAGGTCGTCCTTATCTCATAGAATGTTCCAGAAGGTTAGTGAATTTTCCTGAAAAATCTCGTAATAGCCCGAAAGACTCAAAACCTCCCCCGTAACTTCTAGAACATCGTGGAACATTCTGGAATTTTTGAACTTTTTCTTGGGATTTTCGACTACCGCCACTCCATAACAGATGGCGCCACGCATCTCAATTTGGGTGAACGCAACAATAATAACTAATCCAGATTTACAATTAATTTTATGAGGCTCGTTACATAATTTATTTTAATCATAGGCCTGCTTTTTACGGAATAAAACACCAAGTTTCATCAAGAGCTTTTCGCACTTCAGACAGAAGAAAACCAAAATTGACAACACCTGAAATGGAGAAGCTTCGCTCGCTTTGCTCACTCAGTCAATAAATATATGACTTGAGCCAAATTGGATATGGAATCTTTGTAAACAAACCGTATGTCATCATGTTTGGGGTTGCCATAATTAGAATGCGGCTTCCTCGGTTTAAAAACATTGAAATATATTAGATTGTTGTTTTTGTTTTGATTGAATACTTTGTACATCATTTCAGATGAAAATATTGTTTTATTTCATACTTTTTAGAGCGTGATTTCTTATTATTCGGATCTAAGTTTTTGAGATTACTTTTTGTTCTCAGTTGTACTTTACGATTTTACTGTCATTGTGTTTACTGGAACTCGGTCTAACCGCCAAATAAGTAATATGTTAAAAAAGTGTGTGTGTACTATACTGCCCTGCTAATTGTACTTGCAGTAATCGACATTTTTGTGATTTTCACTTTTTTGCAAAAATGACATCTTAAGGGGTTAATCTGTGCATAAAAAAATTATTCTTGTGATTTTTTTATTATAAACATGTCTTTATTTAACGAGAAACGCAGAACTTGCACAAAAACATTGCTTTTGTTAACAAGATCTGCAGCATTCAGCATGTGCTAGAAGGTTGTGCAGTACTTGATACGTTTACTGTAGTTTAGTTTAGCATATAACTTCTTTTGAAACGAATACTAACTAAAGCCAAATGCAGTATTCTACAATAATGCGTTTGAGTGTAGCGAGCATAACAAGGAGCCACTCTTGCGCTGCTAAAACTAAATGCAGTATTAATTAGTATACAGTGCCGCGTTTCGTGCTAGCAAATCAGTGCGTCGATGTCATTCGCAGACGGAACCACTAGCTAAAAACGCAGTATTAAACACGTGCTAGGTGATTTTGCAGTAATAAACACAAATACTGCATTTGGCCTTAGTGATACTGTAAAGCTCACAAGCCCAGATGGGAAATGAAAATGCAGTACTGTGCATTTTATCCAAATGAGACATTAAAGTAAAGAATTAAATATGTCAATAGAAAGCTTGATTTTTTTCTAATTTTTTAAGTACACTTCAAAAGTAATATAACACAGACTTGTTGGTAAGATTTCAAAAAATACGTTTACCGCTTTTTTCTCCAAAGCACCATTTTGCAAGTACTGCGTTTGCAATAAGGAGGGCAGTATACTTATGTACGCACGTAAGAAGTTCGTAAGAAGTTATACTTCTTTGGCGTAACAAGATAAAATATTTCTAAATTTTTTTCCTTTGCGTTATCCTACATTTGTATAAAAAGCGACACTAATAATATAATAGAAAAAAAGGTATTTAATACATTGAAAGTTTTATTATAACGCATTAGCTAGTTAAATAAAGTTTATTTTAATATAATAATAAATAAAACATACCGTCAACTAACCTCAAATTCTACAAACTTACTCAAAGTAATATCTAAAAACCATTTTTATCACCTATAATCACAGTAAATTATTTTTAAATCAATAAATAAATTGACTAGCTAACTTCAGGGTGTAGGATTTTCGTGACGGTGTGTGCGCGCATCGTAAAAATTTACGCTCATAATTTTTCTCTAACGCGCCAAAAGAGGTATAACTTCAAAAATACCTTAGAACAACATTTTGCAAATAAAAAAAACAAATATACGTCTGTAATGTACTATATTATATAGTTATAGCTACATAGAGTCGTTCCCTCCTCTGGGGCGTAATTTTTCAAGCGGCGAGCCCTCGCTGCCCTCCCATTAATCTTACGAAACAATAGCTCGGCCCTAACTCGGACCGAATTGTTACATTAACTTCGCTATTATAACGTAATAAATGAAGTATTGAAATACCTACTCGTACATACTAACTTCCCGCCGACGGATTTACTCGAGTAAATAATAAGATTTGTGGGGTTTTTGTTGGATTGAAGTTCACGTTACAGTTTAGACGCTCGGCGGATCGGGGCTAGACGGAAAAACGGCGCAACGAAAAATGCTGACCGCGAGAGAGCTGACGGCACCAAACGTAGAAACACGATGCGTCTATTTGCTTATTATAGGTAAGCGTGTTCAAATAAAAAAAAATATTTGTATGTTTGACGCCGACTCATAATTATTTAGGTATTTACATTAGTGTAGAAGTTTAGTTAGGCTAACAAGTTTATTTTTCATTTTTCAGTTCCTTTCTTCTTTCGTTGGTTTAATTTTTTGTTAAAAAGTTTTTAATTTTTAGTTTTTTGTGGCTAAAGTATAATTATTAAGATATTCAACAATCTTTTGTTAGGTTAAAAGCTATCATTAAGATTAATTGAAAATAACAAACATGAAATAGCTGCTGTAAACCGTTGAGGAGTTCCCTCGACTGGATTCCACATATATTATCAAGTCAACTACACATGTGTGCTAAGTTACAACAAAATCGGTTAAAAAAATGTAAAAAAAAACAATCATTCATCGCCTATTTTTCTACCCTTAGGGTCGAATTTTTTATTTGAAATTTAAATGGGACCACCTTTGAAGTACAGGGTGTACTTGAAGTACACCCTGTACTTCAAGGTGGTGGGTTCTATCCAATAAAAAAAGAGTTATCAAAATCGGACTACCCTGTAAAAAATTATGCGTGGTCATACATAAAAAAATATGGTTTATTACCCGTGGTCTACCTACGTGGTTCACCTACATGATTAACTTAAGAATCTCCTCCATTTTTTCGTCGGTTAAAAATACAAGTATTTGCACCGAGGAATGCTCAGCCGTCATTGAATTTAGTAACTGTGACCTTATTCTATTGTACCAGGATACGATGAATTAGATAGAGCTCCTTTGTCTCAATATTATTAACAATTAGAGGATTACCAATAGGATTACCCGCGACAAATGGTTGAAGTTAAATTGGATGTCAACGCAATGAATTAAGAACGAGATGGTATTGATAACAGAACTTGGTCATAGTTTAAATACTACTGAAACAATAGATGTTATTGATTAATTGTTAATCGTTTAGTGGTGAGTTTATTGTCTTTGAAGTTATGTAATCCGTGTATCCTAATATTATGTCGAATCCTCAGTACAGGACTAGGCACAATGTGGGCACGAAGTGGGTACAGGCGATGAGAAAACTCCCTTTTGATATTTAATCACTGATGCATTGTAAACACGCAAAGAAACACTGTAAAGTTCCTAGGTTAGTGTTGACTCGGCGCTGACCAAACTGAAAGTGAACTCCGTTCAACACCCTCCGCCTAGACTCTGCGTAACGCAGATAGATGGCGCTTGTTCTTTTCCGGTGAATTTATTATAGAGGGCGCCCTAAGCATCCGTACTATTGATCGAAGATGCGTGATATTTTGTTTTAAAATTTTCTTGTTTTTAACACTTCTTTTATGAGAAACTTTGTAAACAAATCTTGCAAATCAATTTTAACCTATTTCTAATTGTTGCATCGAAATAAAACTTTGTATTATGTAGTTGGGATCTAGGAGCGGGATCTAGGAGCTGATCTGATCATGGAGCCAGGAGGTGGATAGTGTTCATCACTGGCTACTAGTAAACTTCTCGAGTCTGGGCTCATATAATTCGTTTTGAGAAGGCCAACAGATTGAGCTGAGTGACGATGTCTGATAATGGAGCCAGGAGGTTGATAGTGCAACACTTTTTTACTTTCTAATTTGGTACGCCATATAAAGTGTTTTTTTTTAGTTTTTCTAAACTTTCTCAGTCGATTTTCAAGTTCCAGGAATTGTTTAAACACACAGGCGTGTGATTAGGCACACATTATACTACGGTATCTATGTAAATTTTTTATAGCTTAGTATATTTTCAGGCGACAAAAATTTAATTCCATTCTTTGTTCTGAGAATTGTTATTCCTTGAAATGTCTTGCTAGGAACACCTTCTATTCTATTATAGTTAATAATCTGTAGTTTCAGCTGAGTGAAGTCAAACAAATGCCTGAACAAAACTAAAGTTTTCGTTCAAAAATAAATTTGCGAGGTAATTCCGCACGAAATCCAGGTGCTAACGCCGTTTATACAGAGCCAGCAATTAACGGAGTTTCTCTTCCAGTCAAGAGTTAGTAAGATCGTCAGAACAGCAAGTTGCTTTGAACATTTGCAAATAAGGCTCCGTTCGCATCAAGCATTAAGTAGTCGACTAATTTATCTAAGACGTTAACACATAAATGTCTTACACTCGATTTCTGAAAGGCTGATCAAAATATTAGTTCAACTAACAGTGCTGTTAAGTTAACAGCAGTGTCAATCAGTTCGAGTTTCTGAAACGTTGATCGAAGAAAAATTTACAAACAACATTTTCTACATTCGAATGGCATTTGACATAAGATTTTGCAGTAAAATTTGACAGCTTCGTTAACTGATCCGATGATCAAATCAAATCAAACCATGCTTTCAGCAACTCAATCCATGCTTGACAAGAGATATGATATACGATTAGTTAATTTTTGGGTTGATCAGCCTTTCACAAACCGGGCTTTCGTTGTCTAAATTATATTTTGACTTGATCCATTTTAAGGTCTCATGCTGATGTTATCTCTATTTAGATTCATACTCCAACTTCTTAAGCAATAGATTAGCCAAGCCTTTAAGAATCTCCTCTAAGATTTTAGGGCACTGTCAGAGATTTATTAGGTTATTTAAGAAAAAATATAGAGTTTGCTGAATAGGAACAGAGCCTTAGAGCTCGTTAAAGCCAAGGCGTGAGGGCAACAGAAAATTTGCAAGTGAACCGACAACCCGCGACTTATGAATACCGCTCTTTGACTCCTGCTGTACTCGAATGATTTGTTTTATGTTAGAATTTACATATTACTAGCTATTTTACAATTATACATATGCAGAGAGAGAGAGAGAGAAAAAGATATGTAACAGTGCAAACAATCACAACGAGCACCAAGCGGTCAGCACCTCCTTTCTTTGCCACACCATTAAAATGTGGAATTCATTACCAGCACACGTATTCCCTTCGACTTACGACCCCGGGCCCTTCAAGCGGGGTGTGAAAAAGCATCTCTCGAGGCCGTCAACCTGTGGACCACCATTTTAGTATCATCCGTATCTATGATGGTGGTTTTCAACCTTTGGACCTCAATCTAGTGTTCCATCAGGCGGTTTAAGGTCATCCTAAGGCACTTTAAATTAAAAAAAAAATGTCTCCGGAAGTTTAAGATAATAGAAATAAATCAAGTTTAGTAATAAAAGATAGAAAATAAGATTGGATTTTGTGTATTTATTTATTTTAATACGACTGCAAACTGATTGAAGAAAGTAACTTTTCGTGTCTATTAATAACCTTCAGGTTTAGGAGATAGGCCAGTGGAATTAGAAAAAACGCGTATGTAATTACGCACAGGCTTTAACATAGTAAACACTGTTTGTTAGTATATCAGGAACATGGTCCTGAATTTCATCCCATTTTTGACTGTCGGAACATTGTCAAATTAACGTTTTAATGCGAAAAAATCGCCAAAAATTGAGTTTTTTGTAATTTTCTCGAAGCCATTGAACTTTTTTTATCGTATAGGTGGTATAAATAAATGGTGATGATACTCAATCTACGGCTGAATTAGCAGCAGCTTTCGACGTTAGCCTCAAAACAATATTTTTCTATTTGCGTCAAATTGGCAATTTAAAAAAGCTTGACAAATGGGTGTCCCACGAACTCAATGATCGCCAGTACGAAGTAGGCGTCGAGACGTGCCTTGCACTGCTCAACAGGCACACAAACGAAGGAATTTTGAACCGCATTGTTACCTGCGACAAAAAATGGATTCTGTTTGCCAATCGCTAGCGCTCAGCAAGTTGGTTGAATCCTGGTTCAGCACTTAACAATGCTCTAAAAGATTTTTTTTTTGTCCAGATATTTGAAAAAAACTGTTCATAACCAAATTGTGACTTTTATTTTTAAATACTCATAGCATATCCATCTAGTATAGCTTCATTTGGTAGAAGTGGAAGTTCTGAAGTAACATCGACAATCCTCGTTTGGCCCGTCGATGTTAATTTTAATAATTTTCGGTTCCTCCACAAAGCTTTATGCCAGTGGTAATAGCAGCCGCGCATTTCTATTTCTGGATAAACTTGTTGTATGGCATTTATGATTGAAGTTACTCAATTGAGATTAAATTAGACAATACTAGCTGCCCCCTATTAGTCCACTTGTCCAACTATCTACATACCAAGTTTCATCGCAATCGGTTCAGTGGTTTTTGCGTGAAAGACTAACAAACATCTATTCATCCAACCATCTATCCATCCATACTAACTTTCACATTTATAATATTCATGGGATTGTACAAGTCACTTGTGTTTTGTTAGGTAATAACGCAAATATTAGAGACATGACGTTTGTGGTTTCAACAGAAACTACCAATATCCCCTAGAATAGTATATAATTGATAAAAGGGTTTTGGACAACATTTGAAGGTTCCAGCACCCATAAACTCATGAATTTCTGTAATTTTCTTTCTAGCATGTTGTGAACAAAACACAATAATGCGAGTAACCTCGTGTTAATAGTCACCCAGTTTAAAACTCTCAAACTTTAAAGGCACAACAACTTCTTCATAATTTGTAAATGTTTTATTTTCGCCTAAGGTCCTATTTCTTATATCATATAAACAATGTTGAACGCTTGTCATAGGTAGTAATGTCGCTACAATAGCTAATCCTTTGTTTTTTAAACGATTAATACTTCTCTCGCACAGTTCGGGCACAGGTCGGCCACCTTTCCAACTAAATTTTTAGACAAATCAGGTGTACACGAATGATCTTTGAAATTATTAAGTCGCTTCAGTGTTATAAGTTAAGTAAATCAGTAAATTTAAATTGTAAGAATAAAATAGCAGTTTGATCACAAATCATCGTTTACACGAACTCTGCAATTAGTACCTAGTTCATACTTTATTTTTTTTTTGTCTTTTTTTAGGTTTGTCATGCGTGAGTCACTAAAGGGACTAGTTGAAAATCAGCGTCAGGTATTATTGCCTGACATATGCTGAACTAGGTCCTATTTTGATCATGCCATGAGACACTTCTCACTCTGTATTTTTTTTTTATTTCTCTTTTAGTATTTTATTGTGTAATGTGTTGTGTAATCTTTTTTTATTCTATTTTTTTTTAAAGTGTTTTTTTTAAGTGTCTCTGTGTGTGTCAAAATAAATAATTTTTCTTTCTTTCTTTCTTTCTACAAATAAAACATACTGACATTAATTCGCAAGGACTAAAGAGGACAAGGGCACTCTATTTTTAAAATTAAAACTAATTTGAGGTCTGCTCTATTGCCCGTTATGTTGTTACATCTGGGTGGACTATAGGAAAAAAGAATTGTCCGTGCTCCATCCAGGTGAACTACGCAGGTGGACCAGGGGCAATAAACGGGTAAACCTCTTCTCGACATTTTCCTTACCACAGCGTCAAAGCGAGTATAATTACGCCAAACACGAGCATATGTTTAAAGTGTAAGCACTAATTATATCGTCACGCTTCAGCGTGTTGCCAACCCTAAGCTCATAACTGAGGTCTTAGTGAACGCGAGCACTTGACCTCAAACTCTTGCTTTGCGTTAATAGCAGGTCGCATTACTAGTGATGGTTCTTAATAACGATAGTGCGTTAAATAATCTTATTATAAGGCGTTATTAATAAGCTAAAGCGTTATACGGCTGATATTCGAATAGAACAATGCCACTAGACTGGCCTGTTGGTCTAGTGGTTAGTGACCTTGACTGCTGAACCAAAGATCGTGGGTTCGATTCCCACCCAGGACAAATAATTGTGTGATGAGCATGATCATTTGCTCTGTGTCTGGGTGTAGTTTATCTAAAATACGTATGTATTTAGAAATATTTAAATATGTTTATCAGCAGTCTGATTACCATAGTACAGGCTCTGTCTAGTTTCGGATGTCTGATGAAATGTTCGGACACATGGTGGATGAAGGTTAGGGAGAAAAAAGTGTTAGCGCAACGAAATCTCTACATACAAGTTTGTTTGCTTAAGGAACCCTCGGTGCGCGAGTCAGACTCGCACTTGTCCAGTTTTTGTTATAATACCGGTCAGACTTATTGTTTGATTAAACAAGGAAACGAAAAATCAACTTGGAAATGTATAAGACTTCCAATCTAGAGCACGTCCCTACCTCGCCAATTAAACCTTATTTTAATTACATTTAAAAAGTTTGTAACTTATGAATAACGATAGCATGAAAATAACGAGTTATATAAATAGAGTACCGATACTTCGGTAGATACTCACTACACGTAGTTTTAATAGCAATGCTTTACTGAAATTTGTTAAATGATGAGTTTTAAAGCTTAGTGGTGGAGCGTAAAATAACGCTTTTAGTTCGCAAGAAGTTTATTTTTTTTCAAAACTTGTGCAAAAATTAATTATTGATTCTGACCTTTTTTAAAGGGCGTATTTATTTCTCTTGGTCGTTTTTTGACTTGTTATATAATTTAAAAATAGAAAAAGAGAGATAGTTACAGAGACAGATGAAATATTTATTTCTAATATCTGCATTAACTTCAAAAATATAAAAATCAAACAAAAAAAAAACATACTAAATGCATTTAATTGAATACGATGCATTAGGTATAGGACATCATGAACTAGTAAGAGATTTTTTATTTGATTCAAAATGCACTCATACCTCCCGTCTGTGGTTTATGCTATCCTAGTATTTGGTAATGCCAATCACGGTTGTCTGCACTTTTTCTAATATGTTTCTTAATAGCTCCAAATAGCGTAGGCGAGATAGTTTTTTCGCATAGATTCTGTGGAAATTTGCTTTCCAAAAATATACTCAGCTATTCTTACTAATTTTCTCCTAATTATCCCGTAAAGAAAGTGGGCGGGAGGTTTTTTTTTAAATATGGGGCCTAATTTGCTATCTCGGCTACACTGAAAGAACCTTATTAATTAATTGATTTCCAGTGTGCCAACCGTACGATTTAAATCGTATTTATACGACCTTCTTGGAGCTGATAGAATGGTGTACGACCATGTATTCGAAATCGTGCGCAAATTAAACGATATTTCTATGTATGTACGTATGTATGTATAAAACTTTCTATGAAGATTGAAAGATTTGTAAGAAGAATATCTTACAAACCTTGCAATCGTCATAAGGAAATAGAAAAATCTTCCAGCCAATTGAAATTAATTAGAAAGAAAGAAATAACGACTCTGATTCTGGTAATCAAAGTCCAGAACATCACTCCTTGTTGGTATCTAAATATATAATAATGCTTAATATTTATGTCGTACCCTAAATGTTAAATTTTGATTTGAAGTGAACAGCAGTTTTATTTAGAAACATTCTGTGATAGCTGATAGCACAGAGCATAAAATGTCATCTTACTCTCCCAACCACAGAACGGCGTAGGTAGAATTTTTTGATCTGGTCTAATATAATCTTAAAAAGTATTAGATTTCCATAGGGAGGTGATTATCATAAAACCACGCTTTTCGCAAGTAATTCTGCGGCTGGAAGCTGATGAAAAATTGATATGACTGTATTTATAGGAACCGCTGACTTTACTAAACAGACTATATCTTATACCTCACTCTAGTACCTCCGAAACCGTAAATTGCAGTTTTCTGCAGTCATGAAGTTATGCCATTTTAAAGGACGTAGCCAAAACACGTGGTATTACTGAAATAAAAAAAAGTTCTGGCAGGCAATTGTTCATACTAAATACTATTTAATAATAAGTTAAAAGTCGTTTGCTTTCAGTCGGTTAGAATGTCCAAAGCTCAGTTTGTCTAATAAGTAAATCAGCCAGAATACACTTACACCCCAATTAGCCGAATGATTTCTCTGTATACCACTAATCTGACAAAGAAATTACATAAATATACACGAAAATCTTATGAACATTAACACAAGCTTTATTAAATATCTTTACCTTACTACTTAAAAAAAAATAAGCAGTCATGGGACTGCTGACAGAAGTGAAAACTTAAACGATACGACGAACTTAAAATGTCACATTAACAGGTTGGTGACATTAATTAATAAAGAGCTCTAGTGGATCTATATATGTATTATTAGCGTGACGGTCACGACTTCAGTTCTCTCTCTCTCTCTCTCTCTCTCTCTCTCTCTCTCTCTCTCTGTCCCTGTCCCTGCAACTGTCCCTCTCCCTCCCTCCCTCTCCATGTCTCTCTGACGCTGTACATATATAAGAAACTCGGCTCCGTCGTACGAATTCATACGTACGTACGTACATCATACGTAGAAACAGAGGATAGTCGGACATCAGGGTCACGTGTCCTGACGCGAGTTTCAAATTTTTTACCCATCCCAAAAAGTGCACAACACTGCTAAAGAAGTTTTCACTTCAAGAAAAAAGAAATATTTAAATATAATATGTCTGTGTAAAAAGTCGCGCTCAATATTGCGTCCCTTTTGCCGGCGCCATGCCGTCGTAACATTTTAATTTAAAATTATTAACGTTAATAACGAAACAATGTCGCCAACAGTTAAATTGTTATATTTTAGGGATAATAGCCGTAAAGGGAAATTGGAAATTTGTCGTTCATTTCACTTAGAAGCGTAACGCGCGTGACGGTGTGACGTTCGGTGCTTGTACACGTAACATTGTATACTGTAGAATCAGCTCAAAAACACGTGTCAATGTGAGAGCAAGTTCTTTATCACTAAAGAAAGAAAACAAATCAATATTTATCGTCAAGTTCAACCGTGTTGCAATGTAAATCTTGTGAATGGTTGAATGTGAGCTAGACGACTTTTTAGTATAAATATGTTTGAAAATAGCTATGTAATAAAAAACTTAGACAATACAACATTTTAAATTAATCCTATAAGAGATTTTTTTAATGTTTTTTTTGTTTATATTTCGAAGTGAAGCTAATAAAAGCGCATTTTTTTTTGTTTTGAAGGAAATCGTTTTGGGAAAGTATTTAATTTTGACATGATTCATTGTTCTGACGATATTCTTTTTTTCCTTGCATTTTTTTAGATAGGTTTATATCACAGTACTTTTATTGATATTTATATATTATGACAAGGATATAATAAGTCCAAGAAGATATTTTATTTTCAAAGACAGCAATGACAACTTATTTTACATTTAAGTAAACATTTCACGAGCAGCTGTTACTAGGGGAACAGATGTTACTGATTTAATTAAACCAATTTGAGCACAAAGGCAAAAAATATAAATAAAAACTTGCTGCAATGTATGCTGCCCTGGTACCTCATTATTTCAAGCACTGTACAGTACTGTGTATTTATTATATATGGGTCAAGTAATGTTTGAAGTAGTAGTTCGGGATCGATTCCCGCAATTGAGTAACTACACGTATTTGTGTAGTACTGTAGGTAATAATACAACCAGTTAGTTGGAAATAATTCCAAGTATTATTTCGTAGTACTAGCCTTAAAGTTACAAAACAGTACCACTTTATGGTATAAAAGGGTTCTAAATAATAATAAATTATAATTTAAAAAAAACCGGACAAGTGCGAGTCTGACCTGTGCACCAAGGGTTCCGTAAGCAAACAAACTCGTACGTCCTCCTCGGGAATGAATTTAAAAGATTTTTGCCCGTCTTTTCCGAAAGACAAATTTAACTTTGCAGTTTTAAAAATATAACAAGAAATTAACGACTTTCGCGATGTTTTCTTTACTTGTGCTGTGAGACCTTGCTTTTTATCAAATTTCATGATTCTAGCTTCAAAGAACCGCAGACATAAGTATTTGGTATTAATTTCAACTTGACGCGTCCACGGGATTTTTTATTTTTCTAAAAAATCAACTCACGGTCAGCAATTTTCGTTTCGCTAACAGGTTTTTCCACCTAGCCCCCATCCACCGAGCATCTGACAGGATAGGATAAGGAACTTCACTGAACAAATTATTTGTCCTGTGTGGGAATTGAACCCACGACCTCTGGCTCAGCAGTCAAGATCACTAACCATCAGATCGATAGGCCTGTTTTATCATATCGCTTTTTCCTTATGGCCATGCATGGTCACAAAGGCACCTGTGCGACCACATAATCCGAACCGTTCATTTTGCTGCGATACCAGATTATAGGCCTCATTTAACGACTTTGCCACCGCAATTTAGACTCACTACCAGTGCTTATGAGGTAATAGGAAAAAATGGGACTTCATTCCTTCTATCTCTGAGGACTTGGACTCAGTGGTACAAGATTGGTGTGAAATACCTAGCACCATCTAACGGCAACAAGCCGAACTATTTAGTAACTTCTGATCCTGCATCGCGCAATTAAATTTCTTGGGGGCGAAGGCGTTCTGAAACTACTATTATGTCATAGGCATGGACGTGGCGAGGGCAGGGTCGGTTTTAGGTTGATTAAAGTAATTAATAAGTATTTTTTGTACCGCTAGTAAAAAAATTACCCTAATCTGACATATTATAATGTGTTGACTGTTCTAGTAGCTAGTATGTACATACATAACGTGCCCCCTGGCTCTGTCCGCGTTAATCGCCTCTGATTACTGTAATTATATCTGGCCTCAGTAAAGCCACAGTCTGAATATAAACAGAGGTCTAACGTATCCGTCACTGAGTAAAGCATATGAACGACAAAATTATTGCTTTTAATTTTACAGACACATTCGCAATGTGAGAGAGAAAACGGAATCTGGTGACAATACAATCACTTCCACTGTGCCATAATGGCCAGTAACGGAGTAGATAGTAGTAGTGTGATGTCACAATTTGTTGTTTCATACAAGTGTTCTACTGAACGTATTTTTTACGAGCTTTTATTTAGTTTCACCTGTCCCGATGTTTGTCATCAAATCTTGCAAGCTAAGTTTGACACACTTCCCGGTTTGCAATTGAGCTGAAATTTTCCACGCAGATGTATATGGCGTGACAATGCAATATTATGATGATATGGAGCTGATCTGATGATGGAGCTGGAAGGTAGCCATAGGAACTCTGTAATGAAACGACGCAACCCCATCGAGTTTGAACTCGTTTGATTCCTAGTAAATCCCGAATCATAAATACTAAAAAATTAAAAATAAAAAGTTAAAAAAATATATATTCAGGAGGTGTACCTTTATTTCTCTTGCCGTCAACATGAAGCACGCTTTTATTATTATTTTTACCTTTTTAGTTCTTTTATCAACCAGTAATAAAAGCTTGTTTTTAAAAACTTATTTTTTTTCTTTATTTTTATATTTTTACGTTTAATAAAAATAAACTGATTAAGTTAGAGGGCTGGCACTTCTCGAATCAGCCAGTTGGGGTTACTGACATTCCCCAATCTACCCGGATAAGCAAATTCCTGTTTCCCTTTCCTTCTTATCTAATTTTCCCTTTGAATATATTCCCAATTTTTCCATTTAATTCCCAAAGTGCCCGGTTGACGCAGCTTGCCATCTATTTTGTAAGTGGGACTTAATTATATTCGGCTAAATACACCTCTGCCTACCCCTTGAGGAGTGTATGTGTTTCTTACAAACAAAGGACGTTACAGAAAGGTGCGATCAAAGTTTAGAAACGTTATCTGTAGCCGACAAACATTAACATAATTTTTTTTTTTTTTAAAGGTTTGGTATTTGACTGGCCTGATTGTCTAGTGGTTAGTAACCCTGACTGCTGAGCCAGAGGTCGTGGGTTTGATTTCCACCCAGGTAAAATAATTGTGTGAGCATTTGTTTCGTGGGAGAGCCATGCTTCGACACGTATGGGCCTGCTCGACCGGAGTGATACCACAGCCTCACAGAAAACAATGCTTGCATTGCTTTTCGCCACGTAATTGAGGTTGCCGGAGGCCCTAACCCTTCCCTCTCCCATCTTCCCCTACTCTCACCTTAAAGGCCGGCAACGCACTTGTAACTCTTGAGTTGCAGGTGCCCATGGGCGGCGGTAGTCATTTACCATCAGGTGACCCGTCTGCTAGTTTGCCATCTATCTCGTAGAAAAAAATCATTTGTTCTGTGTCTGGGTGCAATTTATCTAAAACATGTATGTATTATTATTTTTTGTTTTTAAAGACCACTCCCGCTTTAGGAATATTCCTGTGTCGCAGAGGACTTCACGAACATTTAAACAACAGACACAAAGAACACCCAGACTCGGGACAACTATTTGTGAATCACACAAATTTTTGTCCCATGTGGGTATTGAACCCACAACACTCAGCGCGGTGTAGTGGCGAGGCGACCACTTAAACCATTGCGCCATCCATGCAGTCATTTAGTAATATGCAAGTATCAGCAGTCTGGTTACCATAGTACAGGCTTTGCATAGTTTGGGATCTGACAGCCGTCTGTGAGATGTGTTAAGTTATTATTATAAAAAATATATATATACCCATAGTTTCATGTCAGCCCTCTTCAATTTGTCAATTTCAATAAGAATCATCATCAATACAAATAAATAAAATTTAAGTGTCTGTTTGTAATGTCAAAATAATAGTATTTTTATAATCTCATACAGTTATTTGCACGATACCTGTGTCTAAAAATCTCTCTCTCTGTTTAAAAATATTTTGTCTGTCTGTTTGTTCAGGCTAATCTCCGGAACGGGTGGACCGATTTCCACGGGACTTTCACTGGCAGATAGCTGTTTATTTTTTATGGTATAGGGGGCAAACGAACAGACGGGTCACCTGATGGTAGATGGCTACCGCCGCCCATGGGCACTTGTAACTCGAGAGTCACAAGTGCGTTGCTGTCCTTTAAGGTGGGAGTAGGAGAAGAGGAGGAGGGGGGAAAGAGTATGAAGGGGGGAGAGGGGAAGGACAGGAACAGGGGAAAGGGGAGGGTTAGGGCTTCCAGTAATTTCACTCACGCGGCGAAATGCAATGCAAGCATTGTTTCACTGCCGGTTTTCTGTGAGGCCGTGGTATCGAGCGGAGTCGAACCGGCCCATACGTGTCGAAGCTGGTGTTATAAGGAGTAACTTAGACTAATTTTATTTTGGAAAAAGAATTCTGGGTTCTGCTCAAAATATATAAATAGTGGAATTCTCTGCCGCGGAAAATTCATCATTTTTTTTTATAATTTTAATTTTTTTTGGTTAAAAGTGATATCACAGGCGTTTGTCTTCCAACTCACCTGATTGAAAGTGATGATGATAACGAAGATGGTACACGCCTATCTTTTTGAGTTGACCTACTGTTTTGTATACACTGTGGCAAAGCAATATCCGTTGTGAGTGGGGATTTACAGAATAATTAAAATGTTAGGGAGGAAATTGAACGCACCGTGATGCGGTAAGGGGTGACTTAGCAAGGGATGGTTCGTGCGGATTTATGCTAATTAATGTAAGTGACACGAAATACCTGGAAGAATTTAAAATGAGCTGTGAGACTGGGATGGGAGATTCAATTATATTGAGTCTTACTTTTTGATCTTAGTTTAGTAATTCTAACCGACTTCAAAAAGGAGGTTCTCAATTCGATTTAATTCTAAATATTTTTTTCTGTATGTAACTCGGTATCGTCGCCATTTGTGAACTGATTTCAATAATTATTTTTTTCTTTGAATTGGTTGTACTGAAGGTTGATTTAATTAATTTTTTTATTAAATTTAGCACAAGTACCTAAAGGAATAAATCCGAAAGTCGTTAATTTGTTGTTATATCTGTCTGTCTGTGTGTCTGTCAAGACCTTTTCCTTCAGGAACCCGCGAAGAAATCAAGTTGAAATTAACATCAAATACTTATGTCAACAGTCCCTTAAAGCTGTAAAAAAATCTAACTTCTAAGTCAACGCAATCAAAAGATATGGCCATTAAGCCTTAGATTTTAACAAATGTGAACATTTCGCAGGTAAATCAAAACCTTCGGGGTACTTCCCATTGACCTGGAATGATGAAATTTGGTAAGAAGCAAGGTCTGACAGCACAAGTAAAGGAAAAAATTTGAAAGTCACATAAAAAAAAAGATTTGTGATAACAAACTTATACTTTGCGGTTGGAAAGTTGATTTTGTCGTGCATCGCAACTGCAATGTTAAGTTTGTCTTTAGGACAAAAAAAGGGAAATAATCTTTGAGAATTGATTCCCGAGATAGACGTAGTTTCGACATAGGTACAAGTTTGTTTTGCGAGTCTGACTCGCGCGCCGAGGGTTCCGTAACCCTCGGCGCGCCAGTCAGACTCGCAATTGTGCGTTTTTTTATTTAAGAATGTGGTTCTAAATAAGTTGTTAAGCCCAAAAATAATTAATAAAGGAGACTAAAATAAGATAATTCGGAAAAACATTAAAAGTATTTTTTTTCTATGGATTTGAAGCTGTTTGTCACATGGAGCCTCTGGTAACAGCTGTGTCAATAACGCAAACAATAAAATAAACAGCACCATAACAAAATACAACTTTCTGAGTATTATTGCCCAACTTTAAATGTAGAAACACCCTTGGCCCCCGTAACGTAACGTGGCCCGACCCTGTTTATGTGCAAGGGAGACACATGTTTACATAATTGCGATCATTAACACGCGCCCCGCAATAACGAGATTACCGAGGTACGTGCACGTTATGTATACAACGCAAGTGGGGTTTATAACAGGCTTTGTTAACACGGGTCTCACGCAGCGTTGGATAATACCTTATTTGTTCTATTATAATTATTTATTGTAGAGCGCTCGCTGCATTATTGCATTAAGGCTGTGTTTGAGATAAGTGGAGAAAGAAATATGAGAGAAGCTGTGAAAATATCAATATCTACTAAAGCAAAGACGAACAGTGCCTACTTTTTAACTCGTTTTTTATCACTTGACTAATAACCGACATTGATAATTGGTAGAAATATCCTCATAACCTGATAATCATAGGTATATTTTGTATCTATTTATAGTACTTATTTGTATATATATTTATCTGTAAGTATGTAAATATGTATGCGTGTGTTTGTGTATTCGTATGATAATATAGTATAATCAATTGTGTTTGTATGTAAATTATAACTTTCTTTAAGAAATTTCCTTCTTATACACCTGTCATGTCCCTCACTGAATCACCCAACTTTTGACTGGTAGATAATGTCATGTGGCATTAAGTCCGCCTAATGTAAGTAGCAGGAAGTTTTAAATCAACTAGAGATCGCGTGGTGGTCGAATTTCGACCATGGTTTATTTCATTGGCCAATATTACTTGACCTGTCATTGTATAGACTTTTGTACCATGACAGGTCAAAATATATACTGGACACTCATAGCTGTATATACCCGTTTTTGCATTTTTTAAAAGTTTGTAGCAAATATTGTTCAAAAATTTTGGCATTCGTCACTTCTTCTCTGTATAAACTATAAGTGTGTCATACTCCTCCGTCGGCCCAATTTTCGTAAAAAGGGATCCAAAGGTTTCGCTTCACGCATTAATATATAGATAACGAAAGGGGAGGTTTTTAGCTTATTAAACCCAAAACATTATTACATCACCTACCTACCTATCATAAAAAGCAAAAAACCATTTTTTCTAGAAAAAACATACAATTCGTTTGCAGATACCAGGCTAACAGACATTACTAGGGGTTAGTAAATTACCTTTCGCATCCTTAGGGAATCGTTCGTTTTGTGAAGTTTCTTTGGGACAATAGATTATCGTAAAGTGCTTGAAGTTAGTTTTATCGACGGGTTTATTAGGCTCTGTAGATGAATGTGTAGTTATGGAGTTAGATAGAGATATACCACCATCTCTTTCCATGTACAAAAACTTTCCATGTAAAAGAAATGGTAGTCTTTTTTGTCGTTTCTATGGAAAAATACTGGTTTGTTAATTAAACTCCTATTAAAAAGCAATATACGACGCCGTACTGTAAAGTGCATTTAGGATAAAATCTTCATAATAAGTTTTAAAGTACCAGGCGCACAGTCAGTACTGGAAGTAGAAGATTTCGTATTCCTAGACAACCATTCGTTTTATGACGACCCTTATATCCCTACAATTAGGTGTTAGTGTTCTTCGAAGTAAGTTTGATTGCCTAGTTTATTTTTTGATAGATAGAGTAGCACTACGTTCGTAAACAAACACACCCCCACGAATCGAGATAAGCGATTACTACTAACCGCTAGCAAACATGAATACGTGCGTTGATAACCTTATCGCCCCCCTTGTACCGAGATCTGGAGACCTTTCTTATCAGCATTCATTCAGTTATAAATTAAAATATCCCCGACTCACAAATCACCCATCAGAAAAAAGCGTCTTTTCTTGAATTATAGCTAAGACCACTCTCGATTAAGTCACATTTAAAACAAAAATAAACTAAATCAAAATCGGTCCATTCGTTTAGGGGCTATGATGTCACACAAGTACACACTTTAAACTTATAATACCCCTCTTTATTGTGTAGAGACTGCAATACTCTCTCTAAGAACGTATTTTGCTAAAGCAACATGGTCTCTAGACAGACACATGCGGCGACTAGGCGAACTAATTCCTTTCATAGTCTCTTCGTTACCTATACATACTGTGCCTCTAATGTATATTTTGTATAATCCATTGACGAGGGTCAAGCTATTTATATAGTTGAATGGGCGATGATTTGAGAAATCACGCTCTCTATTATATCGGTCGGGGGTTCGAATCCGGGTCATGCGCATTAGCTTAACTACAGGTAAAGTGATTCGCTCGTTGGTATTACGCTAACAGCTTTTGAAAATGAAATAAGTTTTTTTCTTTTGTTTTTTCTGAGGTTTCAAGCAATGACCTACTTTGATGGTAGGTGCTTACCGTACCCGTAGTAACACGGATATCATTCGTCAAAACTTTTTTTTTATGGGATAGGGTGCATACGAGCAGACGGGTCACCTGATGTTAAATGACAACCGCCTCCCATTGACACTTGCAACTCGAGAGCCACAGGTGCGTTGCCGGCCTTTAAAGTGGGAGTAGGCGTTGGAGGGGAGATTCGAGCCCCAACACAATGCAACACAATGAAAGCATTGCTTCACTGCTAGTTTTCTGTGAGGCCGTGGTATCACTCCGGTCGAGCCGGCCCATACGTGCCGAAACATGGCTTTCCCACGCTTCATTCCTTGAAAAAGGGGCCGTTTTCCCATCGGGTCCGAAGTTAGTCAGGCATCCCCGAAATGCATACTTGACTAAAACCATTTATCTTTAACGAACAAATATCCTGTATTGTAAGTAATTATAAGTATATATAATATAACTACGACAGATCGTAATCAGAGACCAGTTTTTTAAAAGTGGTTAGCGATTGAACACGCCTCACATTCAGGCAGTGCATTCCACAGGCGCTGCATGGACCGTAAAAGATTTATGCAGGAAATTTGTGGAGTGCAATGGTATTTAAGATTATCTCTTCGGTTCTTTAAGATATGTGGGAGTAGTGGGATTAAACAATACATGGATAGACGAACAAAACAAACCACTAAAATATATTATGACAAATATACCACAGCGCCATCTAGACCCAAACTAAGCATAGCTTGTACTGTTGGCTCTAGAACACGGATACACGTTTTGAGTTTTTTTTTTTGTTAATACTTACATTATTATACATAGAAACCGATGTTTATAGACACATTAATGCAAACAAATATTTGCGCAGGAATCAAACCAGCGACCCCCGAAATGCCAGAAGACTACTCTACTCTACCGACAACAGTTGATACACTTTACTAGAATATTCTATTTCACGAATGAATGATTGATTGATTGATGATTTTGAATGCCGTATCTTTGTGTGGAATGTATAATGTTTACGAGTTTTTGTTCTTGTATACATATTTGTTGTAATTTTTATTGGTAACGTGGCAAAAAATCGCAAATAATTGTAAGAGCATGGGTATGTATATGTGGTTCGAAGGACAATACTGTAATTTGGCATCCTGGAACTAAACCGATAATGGATCCAAGAGGTGGCTAGTGGAACTCTTCAGTGGGTACAAGTAAACCCCTCGAGTTTGTGCTCATATGATTCGTTTTGACGAGTCCAACAGCTTAGGCTGTGTGACGATGGTCTGATGATGGAGCCAGGAAGTGGAAAGGGGAACTCGTTTTTACTTTTTACGGTGGTAGCGTAATGGCGTTGGACTTGCGATCAAGTGGTTGCGGGTTCGAACCCCACCCAGTACACTACCGGCGTGAACCCACTCCTAACACAAGCACTTAACTTAGCTGGAGGGGTTAACAAGAATACTAGTAATGTATGACCCACGTTACTAGCATTCTTTTTGAAAGAAAAAAAAAAGCGTTTTTTTTTGTAGTTTTTACATAACTATAATTATTGTTTTATTTGATTTTTAAGACATTTTAACATTTTTATACATAATATTTAGAACACCTTACCGGTTTTCAACGTACGTTTTGTTAATATTTAGTTTGTACACAGTCAGTATTTATACGGAAGCCTACAAAAAAAAAGAAGACCTCTCAATATTTTTGCTCTTCGTTGGGTTTAAAACCAGGACACCAGGAGCAGTGGACAACGCGATCATTAGCAGACTTTTTGTATGAAAACTCAGTCATGGCAAAAAGTTGAAAATTTCAAGAGAAGTCGATAACGTTTATAGATAGCCGATAACTTTTTTTAACGAAATTCAAAAATTTCTGCTTCGTTGAATAGTATAATGATTAAAAAAAGGGAAAGAGAAGCCAATAAGAATCGTGTTACATGGATTCTGGGCCAAACAAACAATGCGTAAAACAAATTACCAAATAATCCTATTTTCGTGACAATATTTCATCCAAATTTCATTTATTGACTGTAATTAAGATCGTAACGCACTGACGCACATTCACATTTAATAATTTTAAATTATGATTAAATCAGGCAGTCTGTTATATCAATTATTGTCGTTTTTATAATAACATTAGTGTGCACATTATATGTTTTTCATTACACTGGCCGCCACAGTCCGAGACACCAAAACTATCGCTTGAATTCCCATTAATGTAAGTGTACATCTATTTTGATAGGTATTGTTTAACATTGAAACAATTGACACAAAAATCACCCAGACTCGGGACAATTATTTGTGGATCACAAAAGTTTTTATCCCGTGTAGGAATCAAGTCCACAACACTCGGTGGCAATTATTCATGTTTATATATTGCTGTTTGTGTAATTGTATTAAGTTTAACTATCTTCGTTGATATATAAATTACTAACATACTAAAGTGGTAACAAGAATAAACCAAGAAGCTTCACACATATGTGAAGGTCACATACGTGGTCATGTCTGGAGGACCGCAGCCCAGTTGTTGATGTTAGAATGATGTCCATACATACACAAAACAATGCGAAAAATTTAATTAGGGGATGCAACAGCAGTAGTTGTTACATAGTTCGACAAGTCTTCTCTAGTAGGCGCTGAAATATGCTTTTAATGTATATGAATATGACGAGATAAGACTTACTTTTTTCTAGAAAAAAACTATCCCATTTTTGGGCAAAAGCTTCCCTCAAATCCTTACAAACTTCTTTTTCTGGGCTACCTATAACCAACCCTCGCGGTCTGCGTCATGGTCAAATCAAATATAATAATAGGTATTTTTGAATTGTCAGGAGTAGGAGTCAGTCACACTAAGTCGGCGTGAAGCTAGTTACCTGTTCCAATAAGTAGATCCTATGGAGAAGAACAGGCAAGAAACTCCAAGGACACTCTTTTTCAAAATGTTTTTTACAAATTTCTGGTTACATTGCTTATAAGCATAAATGAAATGTGAGGACAATGTAACATACCTATTATTCTAAAATATAAATAAACGCGCTAATTACTACTATACATATTTAAGTAATAGCAGTCCGGAGATAACCAGCCCCGGCCAACGGCACCCGTTCACGGGTCATCATGCTAACTCTTTGTGGGCCGGCCTCGGCGGTTCCATCTTCAGGCACCCGCACTTGGAGAACAAAATAGAAAGAACTTATTACAATCTTTAAACAAATCAACACAGTGGGTTGAAACCTTTACAGTGTTGTAATAAACAGTCATAATGTAAATATAACGAGTTAATATCAGAACGTAGCGGCACCACGTTCCGTGGATTACGGCCGCTGATGAACGCCTCCATTTGTGTTTGTTTTGAAATGTGTTGTTCGTTCACCTGTTTATTTATGCCACTGCAGCACTGGGGACAGGACATCATTGGCAGTGTGGTCCCTATAGTTAAGGGTTATTTATTTCGCCATAATTCTTGAAATATACGCAATATTGGCAAGTGTTTTGAAAATAAATGTTTTTTTAACGCTGTACGGCTCTAGTTATATGTATGTATTCATCTTCTTCTTTAAGTGCCTCTTCCTTTCTGAAGGTTGGCCGTCAGCTTGAGTAGATGCTTCCAGTGGGAAGCCACTCCGCATGACAGCATCGCAGAACAGAATGGCTCATAGTCTTAAGGCTGATTGCAATTACAGAGGCAAAACGCAGAAAAAAAAACTCTCGGATGTTGCGCAGCCACGAGTTTTTCCTTCGCCTAGCGCGTCCTTCTACATGATGACTAAGGTGTAGAGTTTGTGAAGTTAGGGCTCGTAGAGTTAGGGCGTGTAGAGTTAGAAGCTTGGCTCTACATGAGATCTGATAACTTTTTGACAGTGCGAGCCATATGCTCTCGTCTTGGCAACATTTTACATGAAAATGTTTTTGATGGGATAATAGTATGTTATGGTGAAAACCGAAGACTGGGCTGGTCGAGTTCCACGTACGAAGTTATAAATATATAAATCAAGTTACTGTAGTAGTTAGAAAGTGCCTTAAAATGTCAGATGTGTAATCGGGACTTAATCGCGATAACAATTTCAAAGTACAATACATTTTTTCTTGCTCTCACCATTCCCATGACCACGATCGGTGCAATTCGATCGAAACGTCGGGTAACCAAATAAGGTAATTTTGCGTCGACTTTATATGAGGTCGTCAGAGACTAAAGCTTAGCGCCATTCAGCCCATCGGTACAACGCCATCTATCGAAACTTACATTAAACAATGTGTCACAGTTCAAAATCAATACTACACCAAGAATAAACTTAATATTGTACCGTATAAAAACTAAATCGTTCCGTATAACTTGAATTCCTTGAATAGCAATATTAAAACGCGGAGACGCCGCACGTCGAGTCTAACATCGCTGCCTCGTCGTTTGACAGACAGCTTTTATATTGGCGCTCGATGCAATAAAGTCGGAGCGAAGTGACATAACCACTGGTATGTCGCGACTGCACTGTTCGAGATAGAT
This sequence comes from Euplagia quadripunctaria, assembly GCA_963859945.1. Lineage (NCBI taxonomy): Eukaryota > Metazoa > Arthropoda > Insecta > Lepidoptera > Erebidae > Euplagia > Euplagia quadripunctaria. The sequence goes on along the minus strand of OY982589.1, from coordinate 226,458 downwards.
TCATACACATACATACATACACCACGCCTGTATCCGTGAAGGACTGCACGGATGGCGCAATAGTTTAAGTGGGCACCTTGCCACTACGCCATGCCGAGTGTTGTGGGTTCAAATCCCACACGGGACAAAAATTTGTGTGATTCACAAATAGTTGTCCCGACTCTGTCCGTTCCTAGTGCGGGAGGTGTCTTTTAAAAAAGACGAGGCGTCTTAAACCTCTACATTTTGCCAAGTATAATTTGGTGCCACTCATGTAGTAGGGGACAAGCGTATTACCCTTAAACGGCCACATTGGAAATTAAAGGTGGGAAAATTGGGAGCATGTTGAAAAGGAGAAGTAGGTAAGACGGGAATACAATGGGAAGAACGGGGTATTGCTTATACTTGTCTTGACCCTGACAAGTTCGAGCTAAACCACATAAATGTCGTCACTTATACTTATTTCCAACATTTTCACTTCTACTGGTTATATACCATGTCTTCTATTCTATACGGGCAAAGCTGTACATAACTTGTATATCTATTGTATATAAATTATGCGACTCTAGCAGCCAGAGCGCGGTGTCATGTTAACCGTATCCAAAGTGACATCGGAACCCTGTTTTTAAAGCCCCAACGTAAAAACAAGGAGTATTATAAGTCTAACTTGTGTATGTATGTATTCGAGTGTCTGTCTGTGGCATCATAGCTCTCAAACGTATGAACCGATTTGTGTGCGGTTTTTTTGTTTGTAAGGTGACTTGATCGGGAGTATTCCTAGTTATAATTCAAGAAAATCTGTTCAGTCGTTCGAAGATCATCAGCTCTTTTGTAATCGTTGAAGGGATTTTCGAGTGGTGTGTATTTTAAATTTAAGATTATTGTTAAATTTTGTACGATGGTACGGAACCCTTCGTGTGTGAGTCCGACTTGCACTTGGCCGGTTTCATTTTTATTTTATTTTTTTGATATCTCTGTTGATTGTGGACTGTTTTTTTTTTAATAAAAAGCCAACATGTCATGAAAAGTTCAATTTGTAATTTCTAAAAAAAATCCCTTCAGTAGTTTTTCAGTTTATCGCGAACAGAAAAACAACAGACGCGGCGGGGACTTTATTTTATAATATGTAGTGATTATTTAGGAGCATTCAATTTTTTTATACCATTAAGATGACAAGCCAGTTGGTGTTTCTGTCCTAGTGGCTTTTCCAGTCACAGGACCAGTACAAGACATTCGGGTACGTGACCCCGGTCTCTGCGAGCTACTGCAGTCTCTGTCCCGTTCCCCATCCGGACTTGTGGTAATCCTTACCCAAGGTTCCTTTTTTTTTTTGTGTAAATTGTATGTGGAAACTCCCTCATTACCCAAGGTTCCTGTCCCTACCCATTTTTCCTTATAATTTCCTTTATGCCGTCTGAAAACGATTGCATTCCCACGGAGGGTTGGCGTCAGGCAGGAGGCCGGCCATAAAAGAAATCAGTCAAGGGCAGGAAGATGATGATGATGATAACGAGGTGATAAAAAACCATAATGTACGTTTATCACAGGTTTTCATAGCGTGTGGGCCATTAACGGTTCCAAGAAACAATACTTTTAAAAAAATATTGCCCTCTTCGAAAAGGCCCTACAACTCCTTGCTCCAATGTAAACTGTATATTAAAGTGGAATAATTAACCAAAATAGCTGATCATATAGTTTGGTGCTACTGAAAATACGCTAAGCCGCCGTTATGAAGAGTTAGTGTCACGACCATAAACAATAGAGCATTGTCATAGATAAGTAGAATTTATAGTTGCAGCCGATGCACCGATAGTTGGCGCTGTTGATAACGACACATTTGAGAATATTGCAAATAATCACATAGTTTGGTTATAGTATGCCAAATTATTGAAGTCAAAACTTCTTTAGGCACGGCAGGCACTTTGGGTATGGGGAAAAGCACTAAACTCGCCTCACCATCACGCTCAGATACATATATACAGATGTGTGTGTGTGTATGTAAGTTATGTTTTCAGTTCTGACGTGCAGTTCTATGACTAACAGTTCTTTTAGATGTTAAAGGACTCGGAGTGCGCGGCAAAAGCCAATTCAGTGATGAAAATAAAGGAACTTTGATTTGATTTATAGTTTTTAAACTACAAATTCAAATTGAATGAAAGGAGAATGCCCATTTCAGTATGAAAATCGGTTTCATACTTTTTTTGCCGTGTCGAATAGATATAAACTGCATTATTAAGACTGCATTGAATATTATCTGAAATATAAACGTAAATTGTACCAGCACTTGGGGTTATTGAGAAATTAAACGACAATATTATGTTAAAAAAACAAAAACTATGCTTAGAGCGATATTGAAGGGATAAATTGTTATAATATTGGTATAAGTAATAGATGGAAAATACATTAAAAGTAAAAGTAACGTCCGCCAGTACCCTAGTGTTTAAGGCTTCGTACTTGTGGGCGAGGGGCGAGGGGTCACAGGTTCGTTCCCTCGCCAAGCACTCTTAGCTGGAGAAATTAAATGGAATGTTAGCAGTTTAAGTTGAAAAAAGGATGCTTTTAAACAAAAAAAAAATGATTTATTGAAATGACATAAAAACCTCATTAAATTACAAAATACATTTAATCATTTTTATCATATACCTACATATTCGTCAAAAATATCGTCTAAAAAAGTGGCAGGCGCGTTTATTTCATTATTTCGGCCGCAACCTAAGTAGGTACCGAGTCACTGTTCTTTTTCCGACAAGACAGTTACAACAATAGGGGTTTATAGCATCCATTCCAGTTTGTTTACAATTAAATACGTAAAGTACACACGTGAACGTATATGTCGAGATTGCATGCGGCCGCGAAGTAAATAATTGTCAACTCCAAAGGAATGAGGGAGATCTTCAATATTTTCGCTTACCTTCTCCACTCGACACAATCCATTTTGTCGGATATGCTCGCCATAGTATAACCTAGCCTGCTTCAATTGGTAGGTACCGAAGGCAACCGTTTTTAATTCGCTAAGAGTTAACTGTATAAAGTGATTTAAAATAGAGTTAGCTTCATCACTCATCACAAATGTTGTCCGTTGTCTATTTAGATTATTATCTTTAATGAAATAAGATCGAAGGTTTTGAACATATTCGAAACTTCTGGAATATTAGTGATGACGGGGTGAAACTGGTTTATTAAGCTTCATCCTATTCGAAAATCAGTCATTAAATGTGAGCACGATTAGTACGATAAAAACAACGAGAACATATTGTGACACTGCCGTTAGAGTTTTCTTTTTAATAATGTTTATGGAGGTTTGTGGCATCATGTTTTTGACAGGGATACCATGTATAAATTAAGCTAAAACTAACACTGGAGTATACAATCACGTCACGTCAAACTACGTCTACCTACACGAAATAATAAGATTACTAAACTGCAATTTATTTTAATGTGACATTACGAATTATTATCGCGTATATTGTTATTTCAACATTTTATTTTAAAACGATGTTTATTTGCATTCAACCATTAAATTTTATTTTATATAATGGCAACATTTAACTTAAAATAGAAACGGTCATTGATTAAAGATTTAGTCCTTGTAAGATTTAATTTCAAACCCCAAGTTCTATAGAAGAGATTCAGGGTCGAAAGGTCACATTAAAATCAATATTTTTTTTTGACATTTGAAATAATGACGCGAACGTCTAAAAGTGAAACCATGAATGGACATCCTCCTTTAGTTAGGTTATATTATGTTATGCCGTGTTAGTGACTGTAAAATCCTCTAGATATCTAATATAAATGTAATAGCCTCTAGCTTTATCTACGGCGAAGTTAGAGGCGAGAGGGGGGTGGGGGGCGGAGCAAAAACGTCCTAAATTTGCCTTGGGCAGGTTTTCATTTTTTTTTTGTGTGTATATATTACGCGGTATCTCCGGAACTGTCATCATATTTTAATTATTTTTCTTTTATTTGATAGCTTATCTCTTCAGAAGCGTCTCACAGAATGTCGAAAAGAAAAAGCAATCCACTATAAGGGTGGCAAAATAGCCAATAAATGTTATAAGAGGCATGATTTAAAGACATTGAAGTAGGAACTTTTTTTTTTAAATTTAATATGAAACCCATTTGATAGATACAGCTAGTTAATAAATATAATAACAATACAATTTTCCCCACTTATACTGTACTAAGGGTTTTATTCAATTTAAAAGTAAGGTCAGTAAAGAAAATTGAACTTTGTAATGCCAACATAAGGTAGAGAATTGAGTGCCTTCATTTCGGAGGGTGTTCGAAATGACAAAACGCACGCGCGGTTGGTCAGTAGGGTTGCCATGTGTAAATGTTTTATTTACTTAAAATTCTATCAATCGAGTAGTCGCCGCCAGTCACATTCATATAATAGACGTTTAGAATAAGTAATCTGACATGTGTTGCACGTTTTTACGTCCTATAAATACTGAAAACGGCCTAGCTCAACTAAGATGGCAACAACTACACAGTCGTAATGGTAAGCGAATTCCAACACACGCTTGGAATACTATAGAAAATAATCGTCTCTGCCTACCCCGGATGTATATAAGGCGTGAGCACATATGTATGTATGTGTCAATCGCACGTTGACGACTTTCTCCTCCATTAACATCAACGATAGTAAAGGTGTTTAATTGAGGTCTACTTAACTGCAACTTAGACTTATTTTCAGAATATGAGGATGTACTTAAAAGAAAAGTGCATAGAATTAAAGTTAAACTTCTGCACGAGAAAAATCCCATAAAACAATATCATAAAAAACCAAAATCTCCCCAAAAATTTACCCCAAAACTACCCCTTCATTCATAACCTGGCCGCCCTATTCAACCCGGGTTATCCTTAGTAGCACCGCGCTCGTCCACCCCTACGGACGCGTCAACCCCCGCCGAACAACACTCGCTCTCGTTCCAAAACCACCTGTTCGTTTATTTTCAAAATATTTATTCAAACAACACTTTTATAAATGAAAGGTAAGATTCAAAACTCATTTTAAACATAAAATAAGAACAATTGTTTTAAATAAACAACGGAAATGTCTATGTTTGTCGTGTTCTATAATTGTTTCATTTCATTGATTGGCGTTTAATTATAGTTTGAGGTCGATACACTGAGTTATAAGTTTGTAATGGACGGCCATGGGACATGGCAACTTTAACTTAGTTTTATTTTAAATAACTAAACTTATAAACGCGTCACCGCATGCATTAATGCAGATATTTCCAATCAATCTTTTTTTCTAGATACAAACTATGCCCTTCATGAACCCCTGACAACATTATGCAAAATGTTATGAAGCGAATCATCATGAAATTTTGCTCAAGACAAGACGTTGGTCGTTCTCTACTCTGGTAACTACCAGAGTAGAGAACGACCCAATAAAAGATAATTGAACTGTTTGAAAGAGGATATGGCTAGCAAGGGAGTAGGAAAGGAGCAGTGAAATGACGAATGATAGAGTGGAATGGATAAGAAAAACATTGCGCCAATTTTAAATAAAATTGGGAACTAGGCAGGTGATGATGATACAGGTAAAGACAAAACACAACAAAACAGTTTCCCCTCCAACCCAACCAGCCGATTGTTGGCTGGCCTGTTGCTCTAGTGGTGAGAGACCCTGACTGCTGAGCTAGAGGTCGTGACTTCCATTTCCACCCAATACAAATAATTGTGTGATGAGCATGATCATTTGTTCTGTGTCTGGGTGTAATTTATATATAATATATATATTTAGTAATATAAATTTTATGTTTATCATCAGTCTGGTTACCATAGTACAGGCTCTGCCTAGTTTGGGATCAGACGGCCGTGTGTGAGATGTGTCAAGTTAATATTATTATTTTCTTTTATTTTGTTCACCAATTTTAAAGTTATCAATAAAAATATTGGGGACAGCTTTTTCTCTTCGGTTGGCGTCGTTATTTTTATCAATAAATTTAACAAATTACGGCTGGGATTTTGATTTCTGGGACCAATCTTACCAATATAATAAGGACATCGATGCTCGCATAGTTTTACATGCAACAATCATCCGGATTGATGGATGTTTGTTACTCTTTCACCCAAAAAAGGGCTGAACGGATCTGGATGAAATTCGGCAAAGACATAGAATTTAATCTGGAATAGCACATAGGCCTAGATCCCGAACGAAGTCACGGACAACAGCTATTATTAATGCGAATGTGCGTTTGTTCGTTTGGCATTCACGCCTTAACTATTTAACCGAACATCGTGATATTTTGTATAAAAGTAATCTTTGAGGATATTTCACCCGGAAAAAACCAGAATTGATTGATAATATTTACGTTATTACGAGCGAAGACGCGGGCTTAAGTAATTCTCGAACAATTGCAGAGAATGACCCATTATACAATCAGAAAAACAATTAAAGTACTGCGTAAGTCAAATCAAATCAAAACCATTTATTTCAATTAAACCAATAATAGGTATTTTTGAATTGTCAGGAGTAGGAGTCAGTCAGACTAAGTCAGTCGTGAAGCTAGTTAGCTAAGTCTGCTGACAGTACGTTTACTATTTTAACACATTTTTATTACTCAAAGCTATACTTGTAACTATGTAAGGAAATCTTGAAAATAAATTGTAACCTACTTCTAGTTGTGGTATAGAAATGAAACTTTGTATGTATATGTGGTTCGGAGGACAATACTGTAATTTGGCATCTTGGAGCCGATGTGTCCTTGGAGTTTCTTGCCTGTTCTTCTCCACAGGATCTACTTATTGGAACAGGCAATTAGCTTCACGACCGACTTAGTCTGACTGACTATTCTCCTTACAATTCAAAAATACCTATAATGGTTTAATTGAAATAAATGATTTTGATTTGATTTGATTTGATGTGAGCCAGGAGGTGGATAGTGAAACTCTTCAGTGGCTACTAGTAAAGCCCTCGAGTTTGGACTCATTGGATTTATTTTGGCGACTCCAACAGATTCTGCTTAGTAACAATGGTCTGATGATGAAGTCAGGAGGTGATTAGTGGTAGAATTTTTTACTTTTTAAATCGGTCGGCCTTAAAGCGTGTTGTTTTTAGTTTTACTGAACTATAATAATTATTCTCTTCACCTTGGCCACATTTAGGGTTAAATCAATAACACACTTTATTTGTGTAAGCTCGTTTCAGAACGTTGTACTTGAATTATAGGATCGTAATATATGGCTGACTCAACTGTTTGTGTTCTGATGTTTAAGTAAAAATAATAACTTTAACAAAAATCCTAACTAATATTGTAATAGCGAATGTGAGTTTGTTTGTAAAGCCTTCACTCTTTAACTACTCAACCGGTCATCAACTGTCTTGATTTATCTGTGAAATGTTCAAATTTGGTCAAATCTAAGATATAAATGGCCGTATCTTTTGGATGCGTTGACTTAAAAGCTTGATTTGACATTTCAACATGTTACGTCCAGGAGTTCCTGAGAAAAAGGGCCTTAACAGACAGATTTACAGATGGACAACAAAGTGATCCTATGAAGGTTCTTTTTTCCTTTTGAAAGAAAGTAGAAAAATGTTTACTTCTATATAACACAGTACAAATAAATAACCAGTTTGTTATTAACAATAAAAAAATTACACACTATTAACCTAAAAAAATATGCATTGTGCCAGACAGAAAATCCCCCCGCCTCAGTATAATGCTTGTACAATACGAGTACTGCAAAAGCGCTGAGTTTCCGGCAAGGGCCAAGATTACGTAACGGGAGCATACACGTGGTAGCCACAATCAAATAATAACAATACATCTTGATGTATAATATTTACGTTCAGTGCGTTATTAAACAAAAACCGAAACTGCCTACGATAAATATCATTTAAATAACTATAGTTTATTTAATAATATATCTCTAAATTTAAAAAATATAATAAAATAAAAAGGATTTTGAGGATCAAAACCCAAAAAAACTCGTGCAGCTCTCTTACACCAAAAACTACCCATTATTTCTATTTATTTCTTGTCGTCTTCGTCCATGCAAAAGTTGCCTGTAAGAAATTGCTTTTAGCGATAGCGATGAGGCCGCCCATTGTACATTATTGTTTCTGCGATTTCCTTTTAATGTAATGGTAATAAGTGCCCAATAAAGTTTATTTCTATTCTATGCATTAAGCAAGTATATATAAGAGTTGTATTAATCGCACACTGCAACTTCTCATTTCATGCTAATTCTCTTTTTCCATCGATTGGTTGGTGGCCTGGAAGACATCGCAAATCGCGATAAGGCCGCCAATTGTACAATTACATTTTTTGTTTTTTCTTTACTTTATAAAATTATATACCTATGTATAAAAATTGTATCTATCTATGACAATAGCGATCCTGAGGACGAGGTGGCATACGACCACGGCTATCCCCTCAATATCACTATGTGTACTTATTAGATGATTAATATTGAATTGTTTGTAGATAAGAATGTCAGACGAGAATATTTTCTTCTTACATACTATTCAGTGCGCGATTTTTAAATAGTCGGGTTTAGTTTTTGAAAGAAGAAAGAAAGAAGAAAGAAAGAACCATTTATTGCCTCACAATACAGTCGCGCAATGCGCAATCAAAATAAAATGTTACTTAAAACTAGGATCACGTTGCATTGCCATTGCACGCCCGCAGGTGTGGCAACGAGGTTAATACTCAGCTTAATGCTGGCTGTGACGCAGGCCACAACACAGCGCTGGTCTTCCGTATTAACCCCAAGTGACGCACATAACGAGAAGCTAAGACCAAAACCACAACATAAAGGTTAAATATTGAAAAGAGAAAAAAAAAAAAATGCATATGGCGTGGTGTGCATTCCAATAACTTTAAGATAAATTCAAGTTATTAAAGACACAGATAAAAACAACCACGTATGACTAGTCTAAAACAAGCGTTAGTCATAAAATTATATTACAAATTAAATCGAAACCACTTTGACTTATAATTTTCTGTCCCTTTCCCGCATACACCGCACTGTTCGACTGCTATCGCGTGAGCGCGTCATTTTTACAAACTTGAGCGCGTCATTTTTACAAACTTGAGGGTGTAGCGTTGTCGCGAGATCAACATTGCCCAATATCTCAAGACAATGCAAATATGTTTATAGTTTATAGTGTGCACAGAGTACCAGTTACGAGTAAGGTAATTCTAATTACCTAAAACACCCTGCCTGTGTATAGATACAAAAAATAATAATATAAAGAAATACAAAGAAGGTGTTCTTAAGTTGAAGGGTATACCTATACTATATCTGTATGCCGCCGCAATTCACCTGAAACTGGATGGAACATATGGCTCATAGGTCATAACTGTTTTGTGAGTAATTTTCATATTTATTTGTAATTAAAAGACTGATCTTTTTTCTGTGCATCAAGTAATATCTTTTTTAGATGATGTTTAAAGGTTGCCTTTGTTTTTAGCGATCGTAAAGGCGGTGGGATATCATTCCAGCAGTGAGTGGCGGCATACTTGAAACTTCCCCTGAAGGCTGCTGTTCTATATTTTGGAATCGTGAGAAGATTCAACGTCGTTCTGCTGGACTGACTATAGTAGTCCGCGCGCCAACTTAGTGCCTTATACAAGTATTCGGGTTTTTTTGTATTTATTATACCGAACAACATGTTAGCAAAATGTAATTTTCTCCTTGCTGCCATCTTCAAAACATCATTTTGATTTAAATATGGCGTGACGTGACTTCTACGGGGTATGCTAAAGCAGAACCGGGCACACGCATTTTGTACACGTTGAATTAGACGTTCTGTGCGAGACAGCAAGCATGGCCCATATACTGTGTCACAATAGTTCAGCTTGGACAGCACAAGGCTATCCACTAAGTTTTTCCTAATTGTGACGTTGATGAAATTTCTTATTTTTAAACTATTTTTTTCCAACTGTTCCCGCGATTTCGTTCGTGTGGAAATTTTGGTGAAAAAACCGTAAATTTTTCCGGCATAAAAATGACGACTATAATCTTTCTCTGTGCCATGTTTCATAAAGATCCGTTTAGCCGTTTTTCCATGAAAAAGTAACAACAAAAGATGGCAAAGCACTTGTGACTCTTGAGTTGCATGTCTATGGGCGACGGTAGTCACTTACTATCAGGTGACCCGTCTGCTCGTTTGCCCACTCTACCATAAAGAAAAACAAATATTCATCCATCCATTTAATAACTTCACACGCCTCACACACGGCTGTTTGATCCCAAACTAGGTAGAGCCTGTACTATGGTAACTAGACTGCTGATAAACATACTTATATATTACTAAATACATACATATTATAGATAAATTACACCGAGACACAGAACAAATGATCATGCTCATAACACTATTATTTGTCCTGGGTGGGAATCGAACCCACGACCTCTGGCTTAGCAGTCAGGGTCACTAACCACTAGACCAACAGGCTAGTCCATTTTCATCTATCCATCCATTCTCGCAAACTTTCGCTTTATAACATTAGTAAGATTATCTCCAGATGCGACATCTGCCGGGGTCTGAAATATTCTTCACTTTAAGATAGGTCGTTAATTGACCAAAGTTATAGAGTGTTTAATATTAACCTACGACTCATGAAAGTTGAACTTTATTCTAACTGCACCAGACGATATCGAAGTTCTGTAGTTAGACCAGGTTGTGGAATTTGTTGACTACCCGTAACGAATGCCACAGATGTTCGTATGGCAACAGGGACGCTTTACGTGCTCTCCGAGGCAACAATGGTCACCCATCCTAAACTAATCTGGCTAGTATTACTTAACGATGTAATGTGCTAAACTACACGGTTACTTAGCGACGAGCCCCTCTATAACACACATTGTTTAAAAATGTTAGTTTTTCTGCACTTGTTCTACATTTAAACTTTAAGTATTCTACATTTCACGCTCCTCCATTCGCATAATTTCCTAGAAATGCGTACAAATAATTCTCTTCACGTAGGTAATATATAGATATTGTAATTTATCACCTGGAGTCAAACTTTTTCAAGGTGGAGACTTTTATAAAGAAACAAGCTTTTGGGTCTTGTTGCCATCTTCTATTTCGTAAAACCTCGCAAATTTTGTAATCATACCGGAATAAAAACGGTTACCACAAAAGCTCGCTCGAAGACGCCGTCCACGACCCACGAAGTACCTCATAAAACAGTTGTGTTACGGACCTAACGTCACTGGACACCCCTTGTTATCCGCAAGAGATGAGCGCAATATGTTTAGATGTATCTTGTCATATTATGTATATCTATAAAAACACCAAAAATAATACAAAAAACGCGTGAGATGTCTTTGAGATATCCGGTTTGGAACGAATATATATTTAATGGATTGAATAAATTGTATTAAAATATAGTACACTAGCAACCCGCCCCGGCTTCGCACGGGTACAAATTATACACCTAAACCTTCCTCGTGAATCACTCTGTCTATTAGTGAAAACCGCATGAAAATCCGTTCAGTATTTTTTCAGTTTATCGCGAACAGACAGACAGACGCGGCGGGGGACTTTGTTTTATAAAATGTAGTGACATTATAAAAACTCGAAATTAAAATGGCGCCATCTGAAAATATTACCCTAACTAATATATGGATAATTAGTGTTCAACCGACATCAAATCGCGCAGAGCCCGCGGATGGCGTAAAAATAAAATATATTGACTCGCGGTCAGCATTTTTTGTTGCGCTAACACTTTTTTCCGGCTAGCCCGCATCCGCCGAGCGTTTGAAGTGTAATGTGCGATAAGGAACTCTCTTCCAATAAACATTCATATTAATTAAAGATACATACATATGAATCAGAAATAAGGAGAAACGCAGACGAACGGAGATTACTGACAGAGCCCGTGATCAGCAAGTTGACGCGGCAGTGGCCAGGCAAGCAGCATGTAGCAAGCAGAACGGGTGCCTGATTGGGCCGAAAGGTTGTGATATAACAACAATATAACATCTTTCGGATTTTTTACGTTACGTTACGTTGACTTAGAAGCTTGATTATTTTTACAGTTTCAAGAGACGGCAGGTATACGTATATAAGGATTTCTTTTTTAAAAATTCCTTCAACGCGACTTCTAGGTGACCACGAGTTTAATTAATCTATGACATTATAAATTCAAAAACTCTAGACTGTCTGTCTGTTGTCAGGAATAAATGAATGAAACTTTGTATGCGAGAGATTCTGCGTCGACGAAGTTGCGAACATCGGCTAGTTACACTATAATAGAGATCGCGTGATGGTCGAACTTCGACCCTGGTTTTTTATTGGCCAGTATGACTTGAACTGTCATTGTATAAACTTACTTACCATGACAAGTAATCACATATACTGGACGCTTGTAATTTCATTAAGCCGTTTTCAAGTAATTTTTTAAGTTGTAAGACATTTTGTTTAAAATGTTTAAATTTCTGCACTTCTTTTATATATAAACTGTAAATATTCCAAAATTCACGTTACTACGTTCGCGAAATTTTCTTAAAAGGGGTACAAAGAATTCTCTTCACGTATTAATATAATGATAATTATGTACATATACGGGAATTAACGCACTGGCCGTGGTCACTACAACCTGGTCGAAACGTCAGGCACTACAGAGGCATGTAATACCTATTTCGTGATCGCGTTAATTCCCGTATCCATACATAATTATATCATGGAATGTAAAAGTTTAAAAGTTAGCATAGTTACTCTATATATGTCATTAAGTTAACTACAACAAATCAGTTGAGGAATAATAGGCTTTAGATAATATAGGGGGCAAACGAGCAGACGGGTCACCTGATGGTAAATGACATACCGCCGCCCATGGGCACCTGCAACTCCAGAGTCACGAGTGCGTTGCCGGCCTTTAAGGTAGGAGTAGAGGAAGGGGGGGAAGAGGAGGAGAGGAGAGGAGGGGAGAGGGGAAGAGGGGAGGGAAGGGTTAGGGTTAGGGCTTCCGGTAAACTTCACTCACTCGGCGAACAGCAATGCAATTATTTCTGTGAGGCTGTGGTATCGCTCCGGTCGAGCTGGCCCATACGTGCCGAAGCATGGCTCTCCCACGATTAATTAATTATTCCAACAACAATTTAATAATTGCACGTTACTGTGGCTGACGACTTCGATTTTCACACGAAGTTCAACCGAACCAACTGATTTATTAACGATATGGTTACAAATGTTAAGTGAGTACGAAACTGTATTATATAAAGGTCATAAGAGTCAGTGTCGATAGAATAGGTTATGTTGATCTTATTAACATTATAAAGGCCAAAGGTTTTGAGAACGGATGGATGGATGTTTGTTTTTATCTGATTGTATTTTGATTGTTACTACTTGATGAAATTTGGCGCAGAGATAGATTATAGTCTGGATTAGCACATTTTATCCGGGCAAAATATACGGTTGCAATGCAAATATTTCACCAAAATTTCCACATGCGAACGAAGTCGTGGCTAGTCAGAGTTATTTTGTTTGTATGTTAAGCTTTCACACCTTAACTAGTGAACACAGAACCAATCATCATGAAATATCATACAGAAAAGGACTTAAAAAGAACCACTGTTTCTGAGCATTGACAAAATAACTTTTACACGAGCGGAGCCGCGGACGAAAACTTCGGTTGGAAAAATTTGGAATTTGGAAATTCTCGCTATCAGGGGTACAGAAAACACAGCGGCGTTGGGCACTTTTTGAGATGGGTAAAAAATGCTAAACTCGCGTCAGGACACATGACCCTGGTCGAAAATGTGTGAAAAGGGAGGGAGTGAGAGAGAGGCAGAGGGAGGGAGGGAAGGCGGGAGTGAGCGAGTGAGTGAGTGAGAGAGATATTGTTTTTATTTTATTTTACCTTAAAGGGCGGCAACGCACTTGTGAGTCTCGAGTTGTAGGTGCCCATGGGCGGCGGTAGTTATTTACCATCGTACCACATTTACCATCATTTAGCGGGACGATGAAAGCAGTGCCAGTGGATTTCTATATATCTATCAACATACAAGTATAACCGACTAGCTCTTGTTTATTCATGTATCCCTCGGAAACCCTGTCTCCTTTCCAGTGGAGATACGGTAAACGTAACAATAAACTTATATTATACGATAACTAAGCATTTATGCACGGTCCGTATAAACATTTACTTACTTTTAAAGGAATGTTCTAATGGTGCATAGTTTGTAAGTGGCAATAAAACCTCCACTTAAAACTGTTCTCCTGGTATGTCCCGGAGTGAATTTGTACCGGAATTTACCGACTTTGTAATCGTACACACATTGTACACAGTGTATGTATGCGTGTACGGCGACCGTGTAAGCTATGTTAATAGTGTTGTAGGACTAGTGATGTGCTAGGTTATATCGTCGAAGAAAGAGTAGTCCATGTTTAAAGTCTCGTTCTCCCTCATACTTTAGAATCGGAGAGATTGTATTTTGTGTTCGAAAGCAACTTTTTTGTCTGCGGGTGCTTAATAAATAATCTAAAGATCTCCCTATTTTTGGGTTCTAAAAAAAATATTTTTTAAGAACCGCATTCAGGACTGTCTTGTTTTGCAAACGTCTATTATCCACCACGAGGTTTTCCCGATGGACTACAGTATGGGTTTCTTCAAGAAAGAAGTGTGTAAACCGGGTGTCTTTGGGACACACGGTTGGAACGAAGTTCCTTTCACTATAAGTATTTAAAGATATATAATGAATTGAATAAATTGTATTAAAATATAGTAAATATTGTAAAAACTCGAAATTAAAATAGCGCCATCTGTGAAAGTTGCCCGAACTAATATATGGAGAATTAGTATACAACCAATATCAAATTACAGTAGTATGGCACGGAATCCACAGATGCCATACAGTAAAATAAATCAACTCAGGTCAGCATTTTTCGTTGCGCTAACACTTTTTTCCGTCTAGTCCAGATCCACAGAGCATCTGAAGTGCTATAAAAACACCAGGTGGGCTAGTTTGCTACATTTGTGGTAACAATGAAGGAATCAATAAGACAGTTTGTCAACTGGGAGTCTCTAATTATATTTCATTATAATTTCCAAGTTAAGAAACGACAAGTCCAGTATCAATTTAAACCAAATTGGCAATTTTCAAAGCCATTGATCAATATAACTCGGATAAATACACATCAAATCAATTATGAAAAGGTTAAGAGCTATGCTAATACCCTCTTGGGAGTGCCGCCATTATCGGTTAACCGAACACTATCCTAGCGGCGGAGATCTCCCAGAGGGACAGAGCAGGATGGGCCTGATGGTCGAAAATGAATAAATGAATAAAGACCGCGCTAGTGTTTGAAAAAGGCGTCTTTCGTTTATTGATATCCTGGTACTTTAAGCATGAGATGGGAATAAAATTGTATATTTTGTACTTTCGAATTCTATAGGAAAAGAGAGTCTCCAGGGTAGGAAATAAGAATGTATTTGGCTTGACACTCGACATGACCTTACCTGATACTTTCAAGTTTTTACTACTAACTCCTAGAAAATTACTGGTTAGGTGCTTGGTTTTCCCGCGAGGCCCCTCCTCAGGGGGAGGGTAACGGCAAGACATTCATGACATAGCAAACCGAACTAAAGAGTAGAAAATAATTTTTAATTGTAAAAAAGTGTACCCCACACCTGTTTACACTAGAAAAGCGTGAAGTGCTTTTAACTATATTATTATAACAACTAAATTTATTAATAGCTACCCTCATAACCTACATATTTTGTAAAATTTGACGTCCAGCACTGCACGCTTTTTTACAATCAAAATTATTTTCTACTTTTAGTTCAGTTTTCTAATAAAGTTTGCTTTTTAATTTTTTTTATCTATGATTTATTGGTTTTATTTATTCGTCTTGTATCCGTCCTTGATGGAAATTTCAAGTTAATCGGACGTTTTGAAGTTGGTGAAAACTACGTTGCGATATTCCTTTACTTAAATAGATAGATACAGGTCAAGTTAATAAAGAAACAAATTATATCGATATGCATCGATAGGTACTATTCCCAACTCTAAAAATATATTTGGCAGTTTAAGTGGCAGTGGCATTTCTGTTGTGGCATTTTTGTGAAATAAATTTGAAGTAACTGCTATTTTCGACCTCTTAGCAGTTGGATAAACATTTAAACTGTTCTGCTTCAAATTTTAAAGTGTTGAAATGTTCGTGTTTTACTTAATACGTTGATATATGTAGCATACCTTTATTAGTAAAATAAAAATCATACATAAACTGTTCTCGTACAATGCTGTTGACTGCCAAGTCCATAAGAACCAATCTTGAAAGTAAATTTTGACCTACTTCTAATTGTCGTATCGAAATTAAACTTTGTATGTATATGTAATTTAGATGACAATGCTATGATTTGGCATCTTGGAGCTGATGTGATGATGGAGCCATGAGGTGGCTAGTGGAACTCTTCAGTGGCTACTAGTAAACCCCTCGAGATTGTGCTCATATGATTCGTTTTGCAGAGTCCAACACATTGACTTGGTAACGATGGTGTGTTGTGATGGTCTTTTTAACTTTTTAAACGAAAAAACACTTCGTTTTGTAGAACACTTGAGTGTAGTAACAACTTGTGTATTTTGCTGTTCTTAAATCGGTTACTTTAATATTTCGGATATCAGTTGAAAACTAACAACAAACTTAAAAAAAGTGTGTGTGTCAGCTCCGACGTCTCTTATCTCTTCCTCTATGTCTCTTCCTCTCACACTCTCTCCCTCTATCAGCTCCGATGCACGACTGGAGTTTACAACTCTCTCTCTCTATCTATCTCTATCTCTCTTCCTCTCAGACTCTTCCTCTCAGACTCTCCCTCTCTCTATCAGCTCCGATGCACGACTGGAGTTTACAACTCTCTCTCTCTATCTATCTCTATCTCTCTTCCTCTCACACTCTCTCCCTCTCTCTATCAGCTCCGACGCACGACTGGAGTTTACAACTCTCTCTCTCTATCTATCTCTATCTCTCTTCCTCTCAGACTCTTCCTCTCAGACTCTCCCTCTCTCTATCAGCTCCGATGCACGACTGGAGTTTACAACTCTCTCTCTCTATCTATCTCTATCTCTCTTCCTCTCACACTCTCTCCCTCTCTCTATCAGCTCCGATGCACGACTGGAGATTACAACTCTCTCTCTCTATCTATCTCTATCTCTCTTCCTCTCACACTCTCTCCCTCTCTCTATCAGCTCCGACGCACGACTGGAGTTTACAACTCTCTCTCTCTATCTATCTCTATCTCTCTTCCTCTCACACTCTCTCCCTCTCTCTATCAGCTCCGATGCACGACTGGAGTTTACAACTCTCTCTCTCTATCTATCTCTATCTCTCTTCCTCTCACACTCTCTCCCTCTCTCTATCAGCTCCGATGCACGACTGGAGTTTACAACTCTCTCTCTCTATCTATCTCTATCTCTCTTCCTCTCACACTCTCTCCCTCTCTCTATCAGCTCCGATGCACGACTGGAGTTTACAACTCTCTCTCTCTATCTATCTCTATCTCTCTTCCTCTCAGACTCTTCCTCTCAGACTCTCCCTCTCTCTATCAGCTCCGATGCACGAATGGCGTTTACAACTCTCTCTCTCTATCTATCTCTATCTCTCTTCCTCTCACACTCTCTCCCTCTCTCTATCAGCTCCGATACACGAATGGCGTTTACAACTCTCTCTCTCTATCTATCTCTATCTCTCTTCCTCTCAGACTCTCTCCCTCTCTCTATCAGCTCCGATGCACGACTGGAGTTTACAACTCTCTCTCTCTCTATCTATCTCTATCTCTCTTCCTCTCACACTCTCTCCCTCTCTCTATCAGCTCCGACGCACGACTGGAGTTTACAACTCTCTCTCTCTATCTATCTCTATCTCTCTTCCTCTCACACTCTCTCCCTCTCTCTATCAGCTCCGATGCACGACTGGAGTTTACAACTCTCTCTCTCTATCTATCTCTATCTCTCTTCCTCTCACACTCTCTCCCTCTCTCTATCAGCTCCGATGCACGACTGGAGTTTACAACTCTCTCTCTCTATCTATCTCTATCTCTCTTCCTCTCAGACTCTTCCTCTCAGACTCTCCCTCTCTCTATCAGCTCCGATGCACGAATGGCGTTTACAACTCTCTCTCTCTATCTATCTCTATCTCTCTTCCTCTCACACTCTCCCTCTCTCTATCAGCTCCGATGCACGAATGGCGTTTACAACTCTCTCTCTCTATCTATCTCTATCTCTCTTCCTCTCACACTCTCCCTCTCTCTATCAGCTCCGATGCACGAATGGCGTTTACAACTCTCTCTCTCTATCTATCTCTATCTCTCTTCCTCTCAGACTCTTCCTCTCAGACTCTCCCTCTCTCTATCAGCTCCGATGCACGAATGGCGTTTACAACTCTCTCTCTCTCTATCTATCTCTATCTCTCTTCCTCTCAGACTCTTCCTCTCAGACTCTCCCTCTCTCTATCAGCTCCGATGCACGAATGGCGTTTACAACTCTCTCTTTCTACCTATCTCTCTCTCTATCTATATCTCGCACTCTCTGTCTCTCTATCTATCGTTTATCCGACGCACGACTAGAGTTTACAATACAATTACATTTATACACTAACTTTTATACACACGTAATTTCAAAATGACAAAAACGAAAAAAATATTTTAATACCGGGTTCCTTAAATGTTATTAATAAATATAAACAAATCTTTTGAAGTCTAATGTAACACCTAATTCTATGAAGTCTGTTCAATTATTTATTTTAACTATAGATCCAGGAGTCTATTGTTTTATCTTTCATAAACTGCCGGCCCGCCGCCGCTGCCGCGTGCACGATGAAAATATGAGACATAACAACTTTTTTGTTAAAAAAAATAACGACAAAATGGAATTGTCTTTTTGTGTTATTAAATAAAGAAAGTTTGTGGACATCTCTTTGGTGTTATGGCCGCCTGGTACGTTTAAGAATACGGAGTTTAGAATTTTTAACTTTTCTTGTTTTAAAAGAACATTTTCTGACGCATAAAATATGGCTATATATATTTTGTTGCTTTGTTTGTTAAAATAAATTTAGATGAGATCACAGTTTTGATGAGTGAGTGAGTGATGAGTTTTGTTTTTTTTTTTGTGGTATAGGGGGCAAACGAGCAGACGGGTCACCTGATGGTAAATGTCTACCGCCGCCCATGAGCACCTGCAACTCGAGAGTCACAAGTGCGTTGCCGCCCTTTAAGGTGGGAGTAGGAGAAAAGGGGGTGGGGGGAGAGGGGAAGGCCGGGATTGAGGGAGAGGGAAGGGTTAGGGCCTCCGGTAACCTCATTCACGCGGCGAAATACAATGCAAGCATTGCTTCACGGCCGGTTTTCTGTGAGGTCGTGGTAACGAGCGGAGTCGAGCCGGCCCATACGTGCCGAAGCATGGCTCTCCCACATGAGTTTGATCTCATATCAGCAACTTGATGCGACATACTATCAAATTGAATGTCAACATATTATTTTATTGTATTATTGTAATTAACTAAGTACTTCTTAAAGTGAAACAGCTTTAAATAAACCGGAAAAATGAAATCTCTACATAGTATAAAACAAAGTCGCTTCTGCCGTCTGTACGCTTAGATCTTTTAAGCTACCTACGCAACGGATTTTAATTCGGTTTTCACCAATAGATAGTATAGTGTATCCCTTCATACACTATATACCCCGCGTGCAAATGTACGCTTCACTGGCTCGCCCACTCACTATAGATACGCAAACTGACACGTCTGCACTCGCCTGCGGCCCGGGCAACACTGACTAACCTACGATCTCCACAGTAAGTACGAGATAGTGGTTATAACTATTATTTAGTTCTACCCTACATATACTACAGGTAGAGCGGTTCAAGAGGAAAATTTATACGTAAAGTTTCATATAGTTTTGTGTTAATTTGTATAATGATATGACGATAATTGTTCACCACATTAGTATCTACATTGCACCCGTGCGAAGCCGGGACGGGTCGCTAGTATTTAAATAAATATAGTCCCAGTAGTTGACTGCACGGATGGCGCAATGGTTTAAGTGGTCACCTCGCCATTACGCCGCGCCGCGCCGAGTTATGGGCTCAAATCCCACACGGGACAAAAATTTGTGTGATCCACAAATAGTTCTCCCGAGTCTGGGTGTTCTTTGTGTCCGTTGTTTGACGTGTCTGTGTATCTTTCTGTGGCATCTTAGCTCCCAAACGAATGGACCGATTTAAGTACGTTTTTTTGTTTGAAAGATGACTTGATCGATAATGTTCTTAGATATAATTCAAGAAAATCTGTTCAGCCGTTCGAAGATCATCAGCTCTTTTCTAATGGTTGAAGGGATTTTCGAGTCGGGGGTGTTTTAAATTTATTTAAGCTTATTAAATTATTTTGAACCAGTAGATATATCGCCACTTAAGAACAAACTCTTCATAGTTAAAAATTACTTTTTAGTTCTTTTTGCTATTGAAGCATCTTCTCGGTCTGATGATGGAGCTAGGAGGTGGACAGCGGAACTCTTCAATAACCATGTACAAGTAAACCCTTCTAGTAAGGTCTAGTATGGTCGCTCACATCAAATAAAACATCTCTGAATACACAAACACATAGACATCTTACCTCCTCTCAATATGACGGGCGGTACAGTTTCATCTGTTAATGCGTGCCTAAATATTTAATGCTCAAAGACTTTATGGCGCCGGTGGAAATGTTCCCATTTTTATGACACTTCTTACGTACATATAACTACAAAGTTATGGGCACTCTTGGGGATTTTGTGCATTTATTTTATGAGAAATGTTGAATATTTTCTTTGAGTTTCTTTGCCTGACATGTAAGGTGGATAAGAAAGATTTAATGTCTAGATAAGGGTTAAGCGGCCATTTTTTAATTCCGGTCAAACAATTTTTGTTGTATTTGAACCCCTCCGTAATGTAAATAATAACAATTATAAATAAAAAAAATTAAAATGCCTCCAACTCAAAAGTCTTTTCAACGATTGGAAAAGAGCTGATGATCTTCGAATGGCTGAACAAATTTTCTTAAATTATAGTTAAGCTAACACTCTCGATTAAGTCGCCTTTCAAACAAATCAAAATCGGCCCATCCGTTTATGAGCTATGATAACACAGACAGACACTCAAACACACATGTTACAATTATAACACCCCTATTTCTTGCGTGAGGGGTTAGGAAGATTTCTCAGACTTGTCCTTCCCTTTGTATGCAACAGATTACCTAGTTTTTTAAACTTATGATTAACATTTGAGATTGTGAATTGTCCATTAAAAATTAATTGGCTTACCTAACGCTTTGCTCTCAAATGTCACCCAACATTGGAAAACACATACTTCAAAACCTCGCGGCTTTCTTATCCGGCTTACTCAGCTACTTGCCGGCTTTACGAAGCGCTCCTAGAACAAGATCACACGTTTCTGTAACACCTTGTGTAGTGCGATGTAACAATGTCAGGATGCTATTTCCTTAATCCGTTCTCTGAGGGAAACTTTAAGTGAACTTGTAAATTGCACGTTAGCGCTTCTGAATTATATAATGCGCTCTGCTGTTTTTTTTTCGAGATGAAAGAAACTTACATTTATTTACTAGCTGTTGCCTGCGATTTAGTGCGAGTATATTTTTCCGGGATAAAAAGCCTATGTGCTATTCCAGAGTATAATCTATCTTTGTGCACAATTGCATCCAGGTCCGTTCAGCTGTGTTTGTGTCAAAGAGTAACATGTAACGACTGGTAAGGATTTTAGTCTAGCGACATTCCCCGGCCTCCCGCGAGTGGACGGACACCGGAAGCTTAATAACAGGGTTTCGTTGGCACCTTTCGGGTACCTGACCCTTAAAAACCCACAACAAATAGGTCTACCACCAATTCTTTTTTAAAGTCGGTTAAATTTAAGAAAATACCCCTACTAGAGTCATCTAGTAATACGACCCTGAAGTACCAGGCTCACAGTTCAATGTAGGAGGTTCTAAACATTCACGTGAAGTCTCAAATGTATGTCCTTGAAATTCAAAACGGTTGGAATATGTGACACCCCCCGCGTCTATCTTCTCCCCGACAATATCCACATCATCGTCCACAAATATTTATTAGACGAGCCATCGATCAAACATATGCACGCATATACTTTTTATAACTTCGCATTTTGCTGTTGGCCGTGTCTTCGGCTCCTTCGAATGCGTTAAATAAATGAGAGTGTATTTATTATTTTCGAGAATCTGTATAGATTTTATTATTATTTATTTTATTATGCAACTCAAAAAACACAAATACGTTGCCAGCCTCTAAGGTAGGAGTAGGAGAAAGATGGAAGAGGGGAGAGAGTAGGGGGGAGGGAAGGGTTAAGGTCTACATACTACTTACTTACTCGGCGAAAAGCAATGCAAACATTACTTCACTGCCGGTTTTCTGTGAGGCCATGGTATCACTCCGGTCGACCCGCCCCTACGAAGCAAGGCTCTCCCACGATCAAACTTACTCGGTATCCTGACAATATAAATCCTAAATTTATAAATACGAAAATGAGTTTGTGTGTTTCGTTACTCCTGACACTGTGAATGTCAAATTTCATGATGACAACCGTAAGTCAATGTAATTAAAAATACGGTCATTTAAGCCTTAGATTTTAACCAATTTTAACACTTAAAGAAATTAAAGGCTTTCAATTTTTTTCCTTTACTTGTGCTGTGAGACCTTACTTCTTACCAAATTTCATGATTCTAGGTCAATGGGAAGTACCCTATAGGTTTTAATTTACCTGTGAAATGTTCAAATTTGTTAAAATCGAAGGCTTAAATGGCTGTATCTTTTCATTGCATTGACTTAGAAACTTGATTTTAATACATCTTCAAATGACCGCAGACATAAGTATTTTACGTTAATTTCAACTTGATGCCTCTACGGGTTCCTGACAAAAGGTTTTGACTGACTGACAGACAGACAGACAGACAGACGGACAACAAAGTGATCCTATAAGGGTTCCTTTTTTTCCTTCTGTGGAATGTCATCTGTCCTACTATCTTTACTTATTAATATACTAGTATTAATAGATATCGTAATGGACGTATTAATTCTCCACAGTCATCAATCTGTGAATAGTTTACTGAAAATTGCCAGCATATACCACTGGTTACCCTGACACACCACGTACCGAATATGCAGCTAACTCATTCCACGCTCGGGTTCCCTTCGAATTATGAAGTTTATAGCCTCGTTACATACTTGTATGTTGAGCTGGTATGGGCAGATACCATTTTGTTTGATTGCCAATTAAAACATGGTAATAACATTATGATAAGTCCAGTGCTAGCTAATAGGAAATGGTTTACTTTCATTTAAAATGTGCCTCTTCTGGTGTGTTTTGAGTTATTGAACATTAGATCTGAGAAATCTGAGTATTAGAACAGTCTTGAGTTGTCCAATTTTTGAAAATGTCAGAACTTGCCCACTGGCAGAATTTCAACCAAAACCAAATAAAAAAACAGGTTGATAATCAGAGGAGAAAAAAGTATTGAACTGTCTTTACTTATTTCTAGGTAATCATTTTTGTGATCTTTAACAAATAATTAATTACTTAGAAGATTTTAGAGAAAATAATTATAGTTTAGAAAAGCTCAAAATAAAAAAGAGACACCATCCATCTCCTGGCTCCATCATCATTCTATCTTCACTCGTCAAGACGAATCATGTGAGCCCAAACTCGAGGGTTTTACTTGTACCCACTGAAGAGTTCCACTAGCCACATGTTGACTCTATAATCAGATCAGCTCCAAGATGCCAAATTACAGTATTGTCCTTCGAACCACATACACATACAATGTTTCATTTCTATACCGCAATTAGAAGTAGGTCAAAATTGACTGCCAAGATTTGATTACACAGTTAGTTACAAGTGAAACTAATAAAAGCAACCGGTATCCATGAACTCACTAAGGCTCTTAAAAGTGCCTTTTCTCTTTCATGGTGTACAGTAGAGAATATTATACTTTCTATCTCAATATCTCTACAATAGAATCTCACACTACCATCCCTATATATATCGGAGGTGGCCATATTTGTAAAAAAAATTCCTCACTTATTTCCCACGCTATCGGACAATGTAAAACGTAATCGCTGCGACAATGACAGACTTTGTGCACATCCAGCAAAAACAGCGCTGCTTCATAAAAGTGTCGTATGTAAGGCGCCGTTGATATACAATAAAATTCCAAAAGATATTAAGATCCTAGACATGGACGAATTTAAAACAAAATTTAAAACTTTTTTAGGTCAAAATTGTTATTATAAACTTGAGGATTTTTTTACTGACAACACTTTATAACTATATTTATTTTTTTATTTGTAAGGTACAGATATAGGCAACAGATTAATTACTTCTTAGCCTAAGTCACGTTATACAATTCGTAAACCTGGAGTCCAACTACATGTATCATGATCTCCTTAATTATAAAGTTTAAAATTAATTATATTATATTTTGACCGATAATTTTCTTGTTACATGTAATATATTATTGAATGCACTAATTATAATTATATTGTAACATCAAATATTTTATGTTAATTACTAAAGATAATAATATATCCCTATAACCATTATAATAGAGCCCTTATCTAAAATTGATAATCTTTGTTTATGTTTTATTAATGTTATTAAATAATTTTGTGTCACATGTAAAAATAACTTTATTATTATTGAAAAGCACCATTGTGTAGTAACTTATTATTTTGTACACCGGTAACGGACAAACATGTTGATCAAGAATATTATTAATTAACATCGTTTATGCTAATAAAATATCTTGTACTACTTACGCCTCGCAGTTTTACCCGCGTAAGTCTCGGTGCCGTGGGAACATCGGGATAGCCTATGTGTTAATCAAGGTCTTTAGCTATCTACATACCAGGTTTCATCGCAATCGGTTCAGTGGTTTTTTAGTGGTTGGAAAAAGTAACAAACATCCATCCAAACTTTCACATTTATAATATTAGTGGGATTAATAACGCCTAATTAATAACGGTTAATGCGCCTCTGTCTACCCCTGCGCGGGTACTCAACTGTCTACCTATTACGGTACATGAGATACAGCTCGCTGACTGATAGACGGACAGTGGAGCATTAGGTTCAGTAGTGCATTTGGGTACAGAACCCTAAAAATAAATGCAACTTAATAAAATAAATAAAACTCATTCATCAAAATCCATCCAGCCTTTGGAATACTTTAAGGACAAATATAATATATCAGAATATACCCAGAAACTAGTGAAAACCATACCGCTTCTTTGCAGTTGGGTAAAAGTAAAATTTGTCCGATATCCGGATGCAGCCGGAGGCCGGGCGCCCGGAGTGTCGGTTCCGGCGGCGACCGCGTCCGTTCTAAACTTGTGTTATTAAAATGTCACAATTATAATAAACTTTCTTCGCGTCGACACTATTAATTATATTATTATTAACTTCTTATTTATTAACGAAACATTTTAAAGACTAATATCTTACATTTCTAGTGTACACGTACGGCTTTACTCACGTTTGTATTTCGGGGATGCCTGACTAGTTTGACGCCTGATAGCGTCGCGGCAGGACGCTGCACTCACGAAAGTTTTTATTGTACACGTTATCGTTATGGTCAGAGTAAGACATTCGGTTAATATTAATAAATTGCTTTTAAACAATAATAAAAGTAGTAGGTAACTTTTGTTAAAGAATAATTTTAAATAGTTATTATTAATATTATCTCAGCGAATTTCCTAAAATTTTAACCTTACCAAGGAAGCCAGAAATACTGCTTAACCTAGGAATTGAACTTAAGAGTCGGCAAGGCAGTCGTTCAAATTACACACCACACCTAGGGTTGTCAACCATACTTTATAATGACGTATACTACTTTATTTTCCCTAAATATACTTTATACTTTTGAGTTAAAATAAAGTATGTGAAAATACTTCATATTCAATCTGTACACTAATGCTTAAAATATAACACTCACATAGGTAATTATTGAAGTATTTGCTTACTATTTATTTAATACTTATAAATTAAACAAGTACATTTTTTTTAATTTAAAATCCCTTCAAACATTAGAAAAAAACTGATGATATTTTTTGAAGATTAATTTTATTTATTATAGATTTTTCTTGCATTGTAGCTAAGAACACTCCCGATCAAGCCAACTTGCAAAGAAAAAAACTAAATCGAAATCTGTCCTTCCGTTTAGGATCTACGATGCCACAGACAGACATACATATACACACGTTAAACTTATAAAACCTCTCCTTTTTACGTCAGGGTTAAAGACCACATACACACGATTAAAATAAAATGATTATGAAATGTATGTAAATTATGAAATTAGCCAATGTATGAAACATTAAATGTCACTTGTCAGAGATAATTATATTATCGCAGATGTCAACGAAATTGTGTGAAAATTATGTTGTTTGGTTTTGTTTGCAGATGCCTTATTTTATGTAGTTTTACCTGCCTTTGTGGTCACTGCTCCGCTCCTAAGGGATGTAGCGTCAATCAAGCAATCAATCATTTATTTGCTGATCAAGGGTATACAGTGCTGCTAACATTACATTCGATATCGTTCTCCTTAATCTACCTTTACTGGCATGCAAATTTTATAATAATAATTTTTATTTAATTTTCGGAAATAAATTGTGGTAGTTTTAAATAAGTAGGTACATGGTAGGTATGGTAGGTTATGTTGATGACATAAAATTGGTAAGTATAAATTAACATTAATTAAAAAAATAGATAGTAAAAACGCGTGCCTCTCACTCGCTCTCATTGTGAGCGCATAACGTGAGCGGAGCGTAACGCAGTTTCTTGAAGTGTCACCCGGCAAACCAATTTATAAGACGTTGTCACGTCAAAATTAAAATAAATAGTTCCAATGATAAAATTCTAGTAATAAAATTGGGGAATAGTACAATTTCATAGTACAAACAAAACAATCAGACAAACAAGTATTTTAGAATATAAGTAAAATAATTAAATTCATTTCATCAGAGCCATGTCAATACAGAAATGCGTGATGTTACACATACCCTATAACCTTCCTCAATGAATACTCTATCCGGTATAAAAACATAATTAGTGAGGTGTCGTGAAAAGACAAACAGTTTGTGTAAGTTTCAATACTGGTTCAAGCAAAGTTACTACAACCAAAAATATTATATTTTTATGGCAATAAAAAAATAAACAAATACTTTTTTGTTCCTATTGTAGAATTGGATGCATTATTTTTTAACCGGAGGAGATTCTCAATTCGACTGAATTTTGTTTTTTCTGGGAATGTGACGAGATATCTGTGTCTGTGACAAATGGCGACGTTAATTGTGAATCGATCTCAATCATTTTAAATTGGTTGGGCTCAAGTTTGGTTCCATTTAAATTTAAAGAAAATATTCTACTTCTAAATGTGGAAAATTAAGGGATAAAGAATACAATTTATTGTGATTTAAGCGCATTAAAATCGTTGATATACTTTTCTAGAAGTTGATGATCTGAAAAAAAGTTGGCAACCCTAACTGCACCACAGACATTATAGAACCCTGTTCTATCCGCACTTCACTGTTATATATTATTTAAGTTAATCAATCACTTCAGTTGATTGAATTGAAGACGAGACTTTGAAATGTTGATATTTTATTAACACTACTATAGCATTTCGCTGTAATCATTTTAGTTTCCCTCGTAAAATATCAAATATCTGTGAGTGCGTCTCAGAGGCTCGGTGGACATCGCGGTAGTGCTTCACCTCTCACTCCCTCTACAGAGGTACGGCCGACGTGGGATTACATTCCTGATATTATTTGAGAATAATTCTCTCTCTCTCACTATGTTATTATTTGTATGTATGTATGTGTATATATGTATATATTGTGTTTGTGTATATATTTGTATGTATGTTTATGATATGTATTTTATCCCATACACTTTGTTTAAGTATTTTTGTCTTATATTTAGTTTGCATATTCCTCCATTCCATACCTAATAAACTATAATATTTTTAATGCACTTACTTCCTGTTTTCTCTCCATCACACGAAGGTTGACTGGCAGAGAATGCCTATGGCATTAAGTCCGCCTCTGTACTCTATGTGCATACAGTTTTAAATAAATAATTCTAGAAATAAACTCACATCATGGCTGATTGTTATCCACTAAGAGATTGACTTCAAAATCATCATAAAAAGACAGATAGTGGTTTTGAATATGATTAAAAAAAATAAGCAGTCACGGGACTGCCGACAGAAGTGAAAACTTAAACGAAACGACGAACTTAAAACATTACCAGGTCGGTGACGGTTTAGATTGGCGCCTTCTAGTGGATGTATATATGTATTATTAGCGTGACGGTCACGAGTTCAGCAATAAGCAAAAGTGCACACATGTGGCTAAAGAAGTTTACACTTCAAAAACAGTGTGTGTCAGCTCTGACACACGACTGGAGTTTACAATTCACTGGAGTCTCTCTCTCTCCTTCTCTCTCCCTCTCCCGCTCTCGCCCTCTCTCTCTCCCTCCCTCCTTCCCTCCCTCTCCATGTCTCTCTGACGCTGTACATGTATAATATAAGAAACTCGGCTCCGTCATACGAATTCATAAGTCCGTACGTACGTACGTCATACGTAGAAACAGAGGACAGTCGGACATCAGGGTCACGTGTCCTGACGCGAGATTATCATTTTTTACCCATCTGAAAAAGTGCACAACGCCGCTAAAGAAGTTTTCACTTAAAAAAATAGAAATAAAAGGTTCTAGGTCAATGGGAAGTACCCTATACGTTTTGATTTACCTTCGAATTGAAATTTGGTCAAATCTAAGGCTTATATGGCCGTATCTTTTGATTGCGTTGTAAGTCAACGGAAGCTTGATTTTTTACAGCTTCAGGCTTCCCCTGAAGCTGTAAAAAATCAAGCTTCCGTTGACGGTATTTGGTATTAATTTCAACTCGATGCGTTCACGGGTTCCTGAGAAAAAGAGTCTCGACAGACAGACAGAGAGACAGGCAGACGGACAACAAAGTGATCCTATAAGGGTTCCTTTTCTTCCTGTTCAGGAGCGGAACCCTCAAAACCACCCCATTTTGATTTTAATGATTTCTGGTGTTCTAGGTGTGACGTATTTTGTACCGGACACACTGCCTCTTTATTTGCCACTTCAGAGCTATAAAATAAAATAAAACTCCTTTTTTTTTTTTTTTTTAACGTGTGGAAACCCCCTCGGGTACCACCTCACCATTCAGCGAGGTGGTTATGTCGGAATCGAACCGACTAAAACCACACGGTGTTCCGTCACGGGTGTCTATGGCCGGGGGCTCAGGTATAACCTAGGAAGGAACTCCCTGGACCCCCGACAGACTTGACCACCTGTCCACAAAGCAGGTAGTCTCGCAGTCGTGTATAGGAGCCGTGTCCACCGTCTCGGGCCTATTTTCTACTGTTTCGGCGCCGGGTTACCCTACCCGACGCCTTAAGGCCAGCGCTCATGGAGGCCGTAGGTCATTAGGTGCCCTACGGCGCCTGGTGCGTCCTCTGCGGGACGGGAGAGTGCTAGTCCTCTCCCGTTCCCTTTCCGCCGCCTCTTTGGCGTACATCACCTCCTCGCAAAACGAGGCGGCGGAGTCCCACGCGCTCTCGCTCTGTACCATAGCTAGCACCATGGTCTCTAGCGAGAGGCTTCCCACGCCTATAGCTGTCTCGAGGTCATCGCGCTGTTGGACCCACGCTGGACACTCCACTAGGGTGTGGAGTGCAGTATCCTCGGGACAGCCCCCGCAGTGATGGCACGCAGGCGTTGGCTCCCGGCCTATGCGACACAGGTACTTCCCGAAGCAGCCGTGCCCAGTAAGCACCTGCGTCATCCGGTAAGAGAGGCTGCCATAACGCCTCTCTAGCCATTCCTCCATGACGGGCCTTATCGCCAGAATTGTGGCGTGCCCCTGAAAAATAAAACTCCTACAAAAATTATAGTTCGACTGCGGATCTCTTAAATACGCATTAATAAAATTAAATATTTACCGAGGAACCGTTTGCTTTTAGTTTTTAATATAAATATTGTATGAGTTCATCTGAGAGCTGGTAATATTGGGAAAATATAAGACTTTTTTTATGGGAGGTTTTTTATATAATAGTAATCGCAGATGAACATCTACATATCAGTTAGTAAGTTCTTACAGTGTATATCATCCTGCTCCTCATCTTGATCCTTGAACATTTTTGTCCATTACTTCCGAAAGAAAAAGTTAACTTTGCAGTTCTAAAAATACTCTCGCATACATCGATATATGACAAAATATGGCGTGTTTCAATAATCAAAAAACGATTCGTTTTGCTTACTGACGGTAAAATTTCATTGAATTTTCAATGAAAATTTTACCGTCCGTAAGCAAAACGAATCGTTTCTTGATTATTGGAATGCGGCAAAAGTAAACTTTCCAACCGCAAAATATAAGTTTGTAATCACAAAAAAAATTATATGTGATATAACAACAAATTTACCAAATTTCATGATTCTAGGTCAATGAGAAGTACCCTACAAGTTTGATTTACCTGATTTAAATGTCTCTTTTGATGGCGGTGCTTTAGAACTTTGATTCTATTACAGCTTCAAGGGAACGGAGCTAAATGAGTATTCGATATTATATTCGATGATTGAAATTAAATAATAGGTCAGACACACGAAGGTCCGTCCATAGCCAAGTTCTTTCTGCATCGAGTACCGTCAACTACTGTTAGAACCCCACGATTACTTTCAATATTTCGAGTTTTCCATAAAATTACACTATTATACTATCAATTATACTATACTATCCCCAAAGGGGTAACCAGACGCATTTTAAACATACACATTTTGCTATGATTTGGTCCCACTTTCGTAATAGAGGGCAAGCCGCTGTCGTATTGCAGGTAATTGATACTTTGAGAATGAAAGAAGGAAAATTGAAAGTTTATTATAATAATAATAATAATAATTTATTGCATAAAGTTAACCATACAATAAGTAGAAAGACACTCAGTTACTTAATTTAACAATAGTAGTATTAGGTAGTATGGAGGTTAATTATATGAGTCCCCTGATCCTCAAACTAGGATTTCCTGTTTTTTGAGAATCAGTGGTTCCGCGTTGCACAATGCGTTACAAGTAATCTTTGGTAATAAATACTTCCTTAGGAATTAACATGGTTAGGTTGGGCAATGAAATGGGTCATATGAAGGAAAGGTAGGTGCTTACACTGAGAATGAATATTGATTATACGGACGGATTAGAGAGTGTGAGCTATAGCTCGAGCAGGCCAGAGCTTAGCTCGCATTCCCATAACTCGAATTGGCAACAGCCGAGCCCGCTTACTAATTTATTGAACTGATTACTTTAATTCTCGTGTTTGTTGTTTACAGGTAATTATTAACAAGTACAATAAGTGCTTAGTGAGAGTGTCGTCGTTCCTGTCAACTACTAGGAGTAAATAATGGGTAAGGAGTTCGACATCCACTTCAGCGCCATCTAGTGAAGACAAGCCGAACTACTAATTTTATATCGCCCAACAAAAATATTACCTGTAAATGAAAGACACATTTATTTAAAAACAATTTAGAACTGCTCTTTTCAGTTCTGGGTGTAAAATTGAAAAATATGTGACGTCACGTCGAGAGGGGGTCCGAGGGGGGTCCCCACAAATATGACCACCTGTGACAAAGACGGGGGAGAGTCCAAAATCATTTAATTCGTGTGATGTAATTTATCGAGTAATATGAGTACTGGAAGATCTTTCTAATATTGAAATAACTGAGTACTTCGTACCCAGCCATAACACCAAGACACATTAAAAATGTAATCAAAAATTCTGTTAGAGAGCCCTGCAGTAGCGCTGTGAAGAGTGATGCAAAAGTAGAATTGTTGATGGTCCGACATGTCGTTTTTCAACAGATTTGACGACCTCCGGTAGTGCAGTTCACTACAACGTCAGAGGCTATGTCTGTGTGTCCATGTTTAATATGTATGTATTTATGTGATTTTATTTGTATTGACTTTAGACTTCTTTCTTTAGTTATACGACCTTCTTAGTAATAGCAATAATTTAGTTACAAAATGATTTTTTTTTTTGGTATTTACCACATTGCTGGGCAAACAAAAGCCATAAGTGGGCATATCCCTTTAATTTATAAAGTAGTGTGAAAGTGTGTGTCCCATCACTGCCAAAATTTGGACATCGCTCAGTACTCGTTGCAATTGTTAAACCGCAACGTGTAGAGGCGGCGTCTAGAGAGTCTATAAATTTAGAAAATATATTGAAATATGTAAAATATATACATATTTTATACATTACATATTTACTCAAATCGTCAATTGCCAAGATATTTCAGAAAGGCTTTACCCTTTGGCTTTGAGAAGAGATGTAGCTTCACTCTGTATTCTCTATCGCCTATATTGTATGGGGAGTGCTCCGAGGAATTGTTTGGACTCATACCGGCCGCAGCGTTCGGTCATCGTTCAACGCGCCAATACTTTCATCCCCATCACTTGGAAATTGTCGCTTGCGGTACTTCCGGACCGATACGACCTTCAAGAAAAGTGCGTACGTAAGAGGCCGGCAACGCACTTGTGACTCTTGTCACTTACCATCAGGTGACCCGTCTGCTCGTTTGCTGCCTATCCCATAAAAAAATCATAAATAGTTAGACAGACATTCATAGTAATACATCAAGTTAGTATGGAGTTTACAATAACATCTACATGTGGGAGAGCCATGCTTCGGCACGTATGGGCCGGCTCGACTCCGCTCGCTACCACGGCCTCACAGAAAACCGGCCGTGAAGCAATGCTTGCATTGCATTTCGCCGCGTGAGTGAGGTTACCGGACGCCCTAACCCTTCCCTCTCCCTTATTCCCGTCCTCCAACTCTCCCTCCTCTTCCCACTCTTCCTCCCTCCCCCTCTTCTTCTACTCTCACCATAAAGGGCGGCAACGCACTTGTGACTCTCGAGTTGCAGGTGCCCATGGGCGACGGTAGTCATTTACCATCAGGTGACCCGTCTGCGCGTTTGCCCCCTATACCATAAAAAAGAACATGTCCAAACATGTTGAAAAGCTACTAAAATCGTTATCTTATAATGCGGTTGAACAAAAGAGTCATAAAATCACCCTGAGTACACAACTACTGTGTGTGTTTATTTGTGTTTTGTAACACAGTACCTAAATACACAACGGTTTCCCTGAGTACACAATCTGATTACGAAATGAAACGTTTTTATTGAAGCGTTTTGAATGTTCATTTATTTTAGTGCCTACCTGTTTGCACATTTATGTGATCCTGGTACCGAATACTAGACGTTATACAAATAGAGCTTTAAAAAACCGGCAAGTTCGAGTCAGACACGGACACAAAGGGTTCCGTAGTCCCTACCATCTTCGAACAAAATATTTAGATCGAGCAAAAAGAAACAAGTTTCTAGCAGGGGAGCAACCCTTTAATTTTTATTTAATTTGTTTTTATTATTTATTATTATAGCGCCAACATATAAAATTTTCAACTGTCTACCTATTACGGATCATGACATACACCCGCTGACAGACAGAGGGACAGACGGACAGCGGTGGGTTAATAATAGGGTCCGGTTGGTTACCATTCGGGTACGGAACCCTAGAAAGGAATCACGTCAAATTATGTCAAACTTCTTGTCAAGTATACATTGAGTTGCTGAAAGCATGATTAGACCATAAACTTATGTTAGTTTTTTCAGTAACACAGACCACTTTGATTTGATCATCGCATTACTTCGCCTTACACTTTAATAAAATACGCTACACCTTAATAAAATAATTATAGTTTAAAAACTAAAAAATACGCTTTCATAGACAATTCAACTAAAAAAAAAATAAAAAATGTAATCGAATTATTGCATTGTCATCGGTCTTTGAAAGGTGTGCCAAATTTTGATGAAATCTGGCCGTTTAAAGTGGCTTAAAATCGCGCCCAAAGGAGTCGGTTACAAACAAACAAACATACTAACAAAAAACATACAAGTGAAGCTAATAATAATATAAACTTTCTTAGCAATGATAATAACTGTAAAAAATTCGAAGAGCTAATTTCCAATTACGGTTTACAGTGCCACATTAGAGAGCCTACCAGGATGAATACATGTTTAGATAATATAATAAGTAACATCCCAAATATAATAGGTACAACACATAATATCTGTTTGTCTGACCATAACACTGCACAGATTGTTACATTTGAATATGGTCAAAAACCCATATCAAGTTACTACTTTGTAACCGTAAAAGACATGAGTAAGGACAACATCGGCAAATTTATTGAGCACGTGAGTAGGTTATCATTTTCTGAAATATATAACAACACAGACACGAATACTGCTTTTAATAGTTTTCATGACACTATAACTTTATTTTATAAATTATGTTTTCCTCTCAATAAGGTAAAAAAAAGGTACAGATGCAGTAAATTAAAATGGTTAACGAAAGGACTTAAAACCAGTTGTAACACCAAACGAAAACTAAGGTTTAAGTACTATAAAAACAAAACAAATGA
The DNA here is from genome assembly GCA_963859945.1 of Euplagia quadripunctaria. Lineage (NCBI taxonomy): Eukaryota > Metazoa > Arthropoda > Insecta > Lepidoptera > Erebidae > Euplagia > Euplagia quadripunctaria. The sequence goes on along the minus strand of OY982589.1, from coordinate 191,954 downwards.
AAACAAAACGAAATTCAAAGTATACTCTGACCTGTTAAAGAAATGTATGCAAAACCTGCAATCCTTATGTAACCTTAAACATATTGCATATTCTAAAAATAAGGGAAAAGCTACATGGGAAATTGTTAAACGCACTACAGGTAGCGAAAAATCAAAAGAATACATTAGTAATATTGTCGATAATAACATTACAGTTACAATGGGTTCAGAGATTGCTAATCTTTTCAACAATTTCTTCATTGATGTTGTGGAAAGCAATATAAACTCGCATAATGGTACAAACTTAAATATCAAAACTAACAGTAAAAACATATTTTTGGAACCTACAAATCCCATAGAAATTTATAATATAATAAAGTCATTAAAAACACTAAATCATTGGGTTACGATGACATCTCGACAGATCTTCTAAAACAAACATCTCAATTTATTGCTGAACCCCTTTCATACATTATCAATTTATCACTAAAACAGGGCTGTTTTCCAAATAAACTAAAAATATCTATCATAAAACCATTACACAAAAGAGGACATAAAACTGATAAAAATAATTACAGGCCTATAGCATTAGTTCCTATTCTTTCGAAGGTTTTTGAAAGAGTTGTTTATAAGAGACTGACTTACAACAGAGCAATATGGTTTTAGAAAAAACAAATCTACTTCTTTGGCAATGTTTAATTTACTCAAATCGGTTGCAAACAACGTCAATGCAAAAATTAAAACAACAGCACTATTTTTAGACTTAAGTAAGGCCTTTGATTTCGTTAAACACTCTATTCTTATTAATAAACTTAATAAAAGTGGTATAAGAGGTCCAGCCCTAGAGTGGTTTAGCTCGTATTTATGAAATAGAACTCAGATAACCAGAATAACTAAATTTGACACAAAACTTAATTGTATTATAGATTATGATTCCTATCGACGACATTATTTGGAGTTCCACAGGGAAGCATCTTAGGGCCTCTTCTTTTCCTTATATATGTTAACGATCTACCACAAGCAGTGAACCAAAATTGTATTTTGTTTGCTGATGACACCACAATCATCATAGATTGTAAGAATGATGAAACATACGAATCAGATATACATACCACCTTAAACAATATCATTACATGGCTAGAATGTAACGCATTAAAAATTAATGTAGATAAAACTAAAATATTAAACTTTAAAACCCAGAAAAGTAAATACTTCCCACTGAAAATTTCTCATGCGAATCAAATGGTAGAACAAGTTTATAAAATAAAATTTTTAGGTATAGCATTTAACGAACATTTTACCTGGAAAGAACATATTGAAGAAATATGTATGAAAATTAACAGGTTTGTTTTTGCTTTGAAAAAAGTAAAAATTGAAACATCAAGGTCAACGGCGATAACAGTCTACCATGCCCATATTTGTTCCATCATCCGGTACGGTATTATTATTTGGGGTAATTCTACTGAAATTGAAAAAGTTTTGATAGCCCAGAAAAAATGTATTCGCGCAGTTTTTAATATGGAATGGACTGAATCTTGTAGACCAGTCTTCAAACAGCACAACCTTATAACAGTTCCTTGCATTTATATATACGAAATTGCAAAATTTGTCAAAAATAACCCTTCTCTTTTTGATACTAAAACTAATTTCAACAAACGAAAAGCAACACAACTTCCATTAAAGATGCCAGTACCCAGAGTGGAACTATTTAGACGCAGTTGCGTGTATATGGCACCACTTATATATAATACAATACCCAAGTGCATAACTGACCTCCCTTCTAAGAAATTTTGTGTAGTGCTAAGAAAATGGTTAGTAAACAATGGTTTCTGTTCAGTCAAAGAATTTCTTAAAAAAAACTCGTGTCAGTCTTACCATTTTAGAAATGCACTGTAAGTATGTATAAATAATATTTAATAGATTGTTGTGCGTTGCTCATTTTTAAGTAGCTGAGCTAAGTATTGTATAAGGGTCTATTTTAATTTACATTTAATTCTAGGGTAAATTAACAAAGTTATATTTGCATGCCAATTTCTTGGCGAAATGTGTATCGTGCCCATATTTTATGTAACACCTTCTTGTACCACATTTTACGCAAATAAATTATTATTATAATAAAAATAAACAACACCGATGCCACACACTTATATTTCTACCCACGTTTTTCTCTCAAACATAATATAAAATGAATAAAAACATGAGTCTTTAGTTCATCTATACAGTTTATTTATTTAATTGAAAGCCTGTACAGAATTATTTTAATGGAGGAATGAATAAATAACAAGACAATTTTTATATCTGTTTCAATATTCATCGCACAGTCTGTGTATAAAGCATTTTCCGTTGCGGCTCCGCTCGCGTCAATGTATGTATGTAGCATTTGTCAATTAATTCCGTTCTTTTTTTTTCTGGATGAAAGGTACCCACCACCCTATGTCCTCTTTTCTGCACCCCTGACAACGCCTAACAGCTATACATTTTAACAGTAGTTACTAAATTTCTCGGTATCTAAGAGATTTGAAACTCTTCAATTGTGTATCTGCATTAGAAATGCAATCCTGCTCATACAATATTACACAGATCCATTAAGTGAAGGTAGATCGATGATCGCTCAAAGCACAACGTGTTTTCCCGTACAGTAATAAGACACATAACAGATTACGTTTTAAATATAAATGTTGCATTGATTGATTCCGATGCTCGCTACTGAATTTTATACTTTAAACCATGGTTTCTAGAGTCTCTATTTGTGTGTCTTTATTGAGTAAGCCTTCTGTAAATAAGTACTCTTATTATCGGACTACTATCGCACTCTTTGTGGGATTGTAAAAAAATATGTATTTGTTGCTGCATAAATATTCGTTAATACTTATTGAGACTCTAGAAAATATTGGATATGAGAAAAAAAGTTATAGATATGCTTAGGTGAATCGTTTTTTTACTGTAGAGGTCCCCACGGATTTTCATTTTATTGTAGCTAATAGCCTTGGTACATCAGACTCGAACCTCCTATAACTACACGGTGTTCCATCACAGGATTTTAAATACAGGGTTTCGGGTTAAGCTAAAAAGAAAATCCCTGAATCTCACAGACACTTGGTAGCCTGTTAAACAATAGATAATTCCTATTTATTATAAACATTAATAATCTCGACTCTACGAAAGACTCGCCAAGATTTACTGTCTTATTTACAGGTTCTATTATAATAGAATATAAACTTTCGTGTGTGGTATATAATATAATATAAAGTCACAAGATCTGCTCCCCGGATACTGTTTCACTTGTATTTGTTTTGAAATTACGTCATAATAACAGAAATGTTATATGGACGAAAATATATACCTACATTAATAATGCAGATGCATTGAAAAATATCACAGATCATTTTTACTGTACACTGTGTGTACTGTGCTGACCCGACAGACGTTGTCTTGTCTTAACTATGAATGTTGAATTCGAATTGGTATAATTAATAAAAAAAAATATTCCATAAACATAGTTCTGTCAATCGCGCCAACTGTCAAACGAGTGACAGTTATGTATGTCAAAAGCGCTATGGTAAACGTTGTCGTAGTTTCGTTGTAAAGGAAATACTTTTTCAAAATCTACATTGTACCTTCTCATTCAGATTATAAAACTATATCATGAAAGATTGTGAGAATGGATGGATGAATGTTACCTACTCTTACGCAAAAACGGCTAAACAAATTTGGATGAAGTTTGGCACAGATAGTTTATGACCTCAATTAACATAAATTATACATCTTTATCGTGATAAACGAATCCTAGTCAAAGCTATGGGCAAAAGCTATTATAAATCTGCATGCAACATTTTATGTTGATCGTTTATGTAGTTAAAACGGTTTACTAATGTTTGGCAAAAAACGTTCCTCAAAGTGTCACATGCATTCATTTGGCAAAAAAACATTTGGCAAAACAACTTTTCGCAATTTTACAATTAGCAGTACTATTTTTGGCAATTTATTGTTTAACAAATAATTACATGGCAAAGTTTCATTTTACCAAGTATTAGGTAGTCAAATATGGATCAATTCCGGCGCTTCGCCGGCCGCTGCCGCGGCACGCTCGCTTCGCTCGCTTTGCTCGCTTGGCTCGCGCTCTGTTGGGGCCACAGTAATAACCTAACCTAACCTAACCTAACCCACTTTTCTAGCAGTTACTTTAAAAACTTTACATTACAATTTAATTATTGTACTTAATTATTGTACTAACTTCTGTATTCTGATTGTGTGAAGAAACGATTTAATAGGTAATAATTATAATAATAATATGATTTACATCAGACTTTTCGTGTTTTTACAATTTTTCACCCATATTGAAATCAAAATTTGAACGAACCTACTTTTGGAATATAATTTTTTACAAAATAAAGCATTTGCTTAATGCATATTTGACTCAATAAAAATTGAGCAAGTAAAAAGTTGCCAATATATAATAATTAAAATGCGAAATATAAATTTGCTAAAGATTCTTTTGGGAAATGAAACTATGCGATAAGTTTTTTGAGAAGTGAAATTTGACGAAACATATTTTGCCAAACGGCAGGAAAGCGTAGCTTGAAAGCGTAACAAACGAACGCACTTTCGCATTTATAATATTAGCAAGGACCGTGTGCTATTCGACACTATAATCTATCTCTGTGCCAACCTTCATCCAGATCCGTTTAGCCGTTCTTGCGTGGAAGATTAAGAAACTTTCGCCTTTATGTTACACAATCTTTAACAAAGCTTGTAGTGCCAATTCGTGAATTGAACCCTTTTAAAAACATTTAATGCACAGCCAATCTGTGGAACAAATTGTCGCCTGCGATATTTCCGGGCCGATACGACCTTCAAACCTTCAAGAAAAGAGCGTACTCCCATCTCAAAGGCCGGCAACGCCCTTGTGACCCTTGAGTTGCAGGTCTCTATGACCGACGGTAGTTACATACCATCATATTTTCCGTCAGCAAAAAAAAAAACATGGAACGCGAAAGTTTAAAAACTTTACTATTTTGATTTTCCAAATATCCCCTAAATATTTTAACTGCGCAAAAAAATAAATAAACATTTTTTAATATCTCATAAATTTGTGTAGACAAGTCCCAAGTTGGCAGCTCTCAACCAATTTTCAACAATAGTTTCACTACACTACATGATTGTACAGAAAGAAAAATTAAAAAGAACAAGACAAGAGCAGTTGGCACATTGCCTTCTAGCTCGTTTAAGAAAATTGTCTTCAATAGCTTTTGTTCAGCGCAAAATGCGTGTATTCGTAGTTAGACACAGCCTAATGTGGGCACGATAGTTGTCTCGCGACACACAAGCGAGTCTCTTAATAAGTCTGATTGTACTAAACTGTTAATTTGTTAGAACTCCTAAACTTGGCTGTTAGCCTAGTACCCGGTAATTAAATTGAAATCTTAGAGATTAGCATTTTGTATACACCTCTAACTTGATATGGAAGCGGCTTTTGTGTTAGTTAAGTGACTTGATGACACTCGCAGTTGCAGATATTAATACAGGGTGTATTTGATAATAGGACACTTACTTAAATCACTGAAAGGGCATGACTCTAGAATACAGTTACGAAAAAAAAAAAATTGAAAAAAAAGCTATCCGTTTACTAGAAATGAGTACATATTTTTTTATTTTGGATTTTTTTATTCTGGTACTAAGAAAATCCATAAAAACTAACTTTATTCTTTTCAAGTTAATTTTTATGGATTTTCTCAAAAGCTGAGTGAATAGTTCCGAAATAAAAAATACGTACGATTTAAAATATCTTTACACGTTCTGACACTCACACTTGATAATTGAAACGGTCATAACTTGTTTACGGATAGCTTTTTTTTATTGCAACTGCCTGCTGGAGTCATACCTTTTCAGTGATTTAAGTAAGTGTTCTATTTTCAAATACACCTGTGTGATCGAAGCTTGACCGTTATTGTTATAAGACCAAAGGACCACAAAAGAAAAAAAGAGAAGAAAAATGATTTTACCCGTTTTCTTAAAACACGTGGGCCTATGGGAAATGTGTCATTTAATGAAGAAGTAATTTTTTAAAGTTATATTTTTTAAATTTGTTGTTAACCACATACTTAAATTTACAAAATACAACACAAAATGTCTCCATGCTAAATGTGTTGAGTTTTTGAATTAGATACCAGGCATATTTGACAACAAAAATCAATTACCTCAAGTAATAATTCAAGTCGCTTAAATTATCATTTCGTAAACAGCCAATTAAACTCATTACAATATAACGCTGAAACACATTTTTAAACTAACGATGTTAATTTCCTGAATCACCGAGAGAAAAACAAAACCAGACGCAGAAAAACATCACATTACTTTTATGTAGGTACGATTTCCTTGACAATGACAAACGACACAATTATTGATGGAGCGAGGGTGCGTGCTTCAATCATATACTTCTAAAATACTTTTATATTGAAGTACGGTCTGAAAAATTACTTAAACATAAGAAGCAATATAATAATAGGAGCATGCGCGATGCCACCTGGTGTTCCTGTCCTAGTGGCCTCTCCAGTCACAGGAAGTACAAGACATTCGGGTACGCGACTCCAGGCTCTGCGAGTTACACTATCTCTCTGCAGTTACTGCAGTCTTGGTCACGTTCCTCGGAGGGGTGACCTCAGGCAGGCGGTCGGCCATAAAAAAAAACCAGCCAAAAAAAACCCTTTACAATGTTACACATTGGGCCGGCCTCAATGAAAATTGGGCAGGAAGATGATGAGCATGCAGTGTTGAAAGCGGCTAGAAATGTTAAACGTCATCATCATCATTTCAGCCATAATATGCCCACTGCAGGACATAGGCCGTCCTCAATGACTTTCAAGAAGACCGGTTGGAAGCAGCCTGCATCTACCGCTGTTTCTAAGGTCATCTGTCCTTGTAGGTAGACGTTCTACGCTGAGCTTTCCGGTCCGTAGTCTCCACTAGGCCCTTCGACCAATTGTTCTGCGTGCTATGTGCCTGCTCACTGCCGCTTCAACTTGCTGATCCGTTGGGCTATGTCAGAATTCTCCGTCCATTTGCATCTCTGATTCGATCATAAATACTTAAATATACACACACACACACATAATACAGTATTGCCAACTCTTGCACTCGTTTTTCCCCTGGCTGGATGCTTTTAAAAAATACTATTTAGAAATAGAAACACAAAAATCGTCATATATTAATTATAGGTTAATTATGATTTAGTTCCTCCTACCCTAAATAAAGCTGCTGTTTTCCAATATTTTTATTAATATTAAATAATTAAAATCTTTATTATTATATATATATTTTATATGTACACTTAATATGTGTTTATAAACGAATTTAAGTACTAATATAACATATTATTATTACACATTTAAGTATACGAATGTATTAATATTAATTATGCATAATCATAATCATCATTTATTTGAATTAAAACACAGTATTTGAAGATGGTAAAGTATACATAGTACAAAGTACCTTTTGACACCAAAACCACCAATGTGAATGGTTATACTGCCAGAAAAATATTGCTTCTTGCGTGAACCTTGCTATTGTCAAATCACTCTCTTTTATTTAATGTTTGGTTTTACAATTTAAAATAATAATACACTTAAAAACAACAAAGAGACTAGGCTATGACCAGAATGTGTATCAATTCGTCACGTGTAATTTCTCCACTAGCATACCACTAGATCAATACGTTATCTTGGTACCTTTGATAGCCAACTTAGTGAGTGAGCCGTCAAATATGTAATATCTTCTGGCGACAAAGGGGTGGGGCTGGGGTGCAGATGACGTCGGAAGCTATCGCCTGATTACTTCCTATACGAGCTGCGGCCACAAAATCAACAACTTTGATGAAAGTAGCTTGTTATCACTCGTTTTTAGCGAACGAAAATCCGCAGCCATTTTTAAAACGTTTACTAAAATTTCGGATTGGCTAGTTAAAGTAAAAATGTAGAGTATTGAAGTAGGGTTCTAAAACTAACTATTCAACATTAGTTATCAACAATTCATAAATATGGGGAACTAATTCTATTACTTTAGTGAAATGGTTGTTAAGTAGATTTAAATTAAAGAAATAGATAGCTTTGACTTTCATTCTTCAGGTTTCCATTGATGGTACTAACATATTATGATAATTAGCTTCTAACAAAAATATTAAACTTCGAACAGTTAGAGGTGACTGAATCCAAGAGATTTGATTTCCGACAACCTTAAAGTTTTCTGACACTTTATATTCTCACATGATTAAGCAATTTACTAATACTAAAGATTTTCGACCATAATCACCTGTTGGTCGATACCCGACCATAATCGCCTGCTGGTCGATATCCGACGATAATTCATTAGGTTTTATTACATTGACTAGTGTAACTTGAGCTGTCATGGTATAGAGTTTCCATGGCAAGTCAACATGTATACTGGACGCTTTTAGCTCTTTGTTGAAGTTCTCACATAATGTAAATAGAAAAAATATCTGATCGAATTTTTTCATTGATGTCACTAAAACTCGTCAATAGCTTCTTAACAAAAAAAGATAAAGAAAATCGGTATACAAACATAGGGGAAATGGTTTTTAACTGTTTTGTCTTGCCTTTTTATATTTAGAAGGAAAGAAAATTACATATCCGAAGAAGATATTGTTCTTTTAAATTTACACACACACACACACACACACACACACACACACACACCACACCCACACCCGCACCCGCACCCGCACCCGCACCCGCACCCGCACCCGCACCCGCACCCGCACCCGCACCCGCACCCGCACCCGCACCCGCACCCGCACCCGCACCCGCACCCGCACCCACACCCACACCCACACCCACACCCACACCCACACCCACACTCACACTCACACTCACACTCACACTCACACACTCACACTCACACTCACACTCACACACACACACATGCGCAAACACATAACTTTTCTTCTTAAGTCTATACCATTTGCTATTTTTGGTTTGGTGTGTATTCTTTTATAGCTAACTTTAAGTCTCATCATTGAGGTATTGTAAATTACGGCAAAAAGCAAGTATTTCTAATAAAGTATTTTCAGTAACTTACTAGGGTTGTCTCTATTTGTGCTATATATAAATGTATGAGAAACATTATTATTATTAAAACATTAAAAATCTACCTTCTTCTTTCAGTGTCAGATGGACAATCTATTTAGGTACGCTATTAGCTATTGGTATTAAGCCATAATTCATATGAAGAGAGCAGTAAGCATAGCCGTCAACGAATATGATAATCTGTTGGCAAGTACGCAAAGCTAGATGTACATATAATTTAGATTTAACGCGAGCAAAACGACTCATAGGGCGCCTCGGTAATGTCACCGCGAGTGACTTCCGGCGTTGATGCAGACGTACATTTGTAATTGTCATATAAATAATGTTACATTGTCCAAACATTTAATATAGTTATGCCAAAATCGACCATTGCTTCATGTACGTATACAGGATGTTGCAGAAAGGTGGGATCAAAAATAATTGATTCAGCTTGGAAATGATTTTTTTAAAACAATGGATTTTGATTTTTTTTCTGATGTTGATGAAATTTCTAAACAAAATACCAATTTTCATGTAAATATTATTTTTGTAAAAATTTTAAAAAGATCTAGACATCCATTAGTATACTAACTTTTAAACTTTCGCATTCTTTGACATCATTATGTATTGATACGGGAATTAACGCGATCACGAAATAGGTATTGCATACCCCTGAATTGCCTGACGTTTCGTCCAGGTTGCAGAGAGAGGTATGTGATACCTACCTATTTCGTGAATTCCAATACATAATTAACTCATCACTATCCTCGATATTAAATAGCCATAGATTAATGCCCTCTCTCTTGCAAAATGTTAGTTTTATCGGTCATTTTGTCAGTTTCGAAATAAGATTTCTGTATTAAAAATTTTACGTCATTCCTGGCGTCTACGATACAATCCTAAAATATGACCACATCTTTCCATAACATTCTGTTAAGGCTTTTAGCTCTCAATGTGACAGCGTGAGGCTGTTTTATCACTTGGGCAGGATGCCAGTGGCCGGTTGTATACCGCGCGAGCTCACTGTCCAGGCCTAACTTGTCACATTTCAATTCACTATCATTACAAATGAGATGGCTTGCACTTTAATAGATAAAACATCCAATTTTTAACCGACTTAAAAAAGGAGAAGGTTCACTATTCGACTGATTGTTTTTTTTTTCGTATGTTATGCGATGTCTCTGGCAATTGAAAAACGATTTCAATAATTATTTTTATTGAATTGGTTGAATTCAAAGTTGGCGCTATAGATAGATAAATAGATAGATAATTCTTTATTTGTACACTATTTTTACAATGGAAGTAACAGACATTTACATAGTTATATCAATCATAATATAATATCGCTATATACATTTTACGAAAATTTAGGGATGAAGAATACAGCTTATATGAATTTATCATGATCAATGCGCATTGAAGTCGGTTATAGCTTTTTTAAAGATAATTATGTTGGGGTGAATGTCGAGATTGAATGTTCGTTACGTAAAGTCTGAACCTGCATTTACTCGTAGTTCACAACATCGTAATGAGAGGGAGAAAAAACGTAATAAAAACTCCGAGCACTCGTTTTTAATTGCAAAGTTACAATGTATAGTAACTTTACAATTGTGTGTGCTAACTTAAAAGATTTTATACCGCGGTTTACTGTGGTATAAAACTGTTACGTATAGGGTACTTCTGTGTTCTATTTTGTTTTCTGTTTTCGTCAGTAATGATATAAATTTAAAAACAAACAGTTGGTGTTCCTGTCCTAGTGGCCTCTGCGAGCTTTTGCAATCTCAGTCCCGTTCCAAATCCGAGGCTCGTCGTATCCCTTACCCCAGGGTTTCTCTCCCTACCCATTTTCCTTATACAAATTTACCTTCTTCCTTCTTTCCCGTCTGAAAACGACTACATTCCCAAGAATTCCCAAGGAGGGTTGGCCTCAGGTAGGCGGCCGGCCATAAAAGGAACCAGCCTAATAAAACCCTTTGTTATAGAACTTATAGATTGCGCCGAGCCCAAAATTGGGAATAGGGCAGGAAGATGATGATAAGACATTAAATATCTAAAGCGGTCCCTAGACGATGATGCGGCATCACATGCTGAATCATCATGCTGCATGAAGGACCTATTAAGTCTATCATGCAGCATGATAATTCGCTTGATATAATAATTTTATTCAGTCGATATAGATTGTACAGTGAAGAGGTCTTCTGTGCTGGTATGGAAATGTCTTTGTCAAGGGCATATTTTTAAATAAATAAATTTATAAATATAAAAATAAAAGGAATTGTCAATCAACTGCCAGCACGTAGTTTGCATGTCATGGACGTAGTTTGCATGTCATGGACATAGTTTGCATGTCATGGACGTAGTTTGCATGTCATTCGCAACAATCAATACAATTAAACGGTCATGCATGCATGACAGCACGTAACGCATGTTATACCGCATGATCGTCTAGAGACCGCTTAAAACTGTAACTTTGTCACTTACTTGATATTACCAATATAATATTTTATTACAATTACTAACAATGCAATGAACTTTATCGGGAGCTGAGTAATAGACAAAAGGATTAAAAATATTTTTTTCCGAAGGTATGCTGTAATGAGTGATGCGCTGAATGTAGGACAAAAGTGCTATTGAAGGGATTGTCATCAACATGTAGTTCTCGCGACCTGCTATGGCAGTATACATATACGTCCAAACTCTAATTAACTTTGTTTCCTACGATGTTTATTATTAAATGATAGACCTGATGGTGGTCGACGGGTGCCTGTTTCCTGTGTCGCGGGGGGCTTGACAATCATTCAAACAAAGAACACCTCGACTCGGGGCAACTATTTGTGGATCACATTGCTTTTCGCCGAGTGAGTGAGGTTACCGGAGGCCCTAACCCGTCCCTCTTCCTTTCTCTCTTCCTCACCCCTTATTCCCCCCTTCCCCTACTCCCACCTTAAAAGCCGGCAACGCACTTGTGACTTTCAAGTTGCAGGTGCTCATGGGCGGCGGTAGTTATTTACCATCAGGTGACCCATCTGCTCGTTGCTCCCTATACCGTAAAAAAAAGAAAAAGCCGAATTAAGATTCAGTGGAGTAGTTCCGGTATGCTAACAAATAACTATTAAAGTAACCGGTTCTGTCAAAACACTCGTAAATCCGCAAGTTACGTTAGTTCACAACGGTTACAAGATTGACATTGCTTAACATTGGATTTGTGACAAAAATAAAACGACTTAAAACTAATGTAATGTTTAATTTAACATTCGATTTTAGCTCCAATCGGAGGAGTGTGTCTCTGTCACTGGTGCATATAAGAACTCACAACTTGTGAGTGACTGAGCCACGTGGCCAGGGCCCATGAAGATGATATAAATTTATAACTTAACATGTGGTGCGGTGGAACCGAGGTTTCCTACAGTGTGTAGAAGATCTCTCTCGAAACTTTTGTTCTGAATTTGAGTACAGACACACAACAGAACTGTTATATTGTCATCGCTAGTTTAGTGGCCACACAACAACGCCATCGATATTATAAAAATAACATTACAGACTACGGCAATACAATTATTGAACTAATATACAATGCATTATCTGCTAACACAGCATTTTTATATACTCACGCTTGTATAACCTCGAAAGGGTAGACAGAGATGTATTACAACTCTGTTTCGTTAGCTATTTTATCATCATCATCTTCATCATCTGCTAACGCCTGGAGCCAAGTCAGTCACGTTCTTTCAAATCTTATCTCTAGAGAAACAGCGAGCATAGAACTCTCCATGGCTATTGGGAGATTTTGGTCCTTTTTACCCGAACTTATAAGTTATAACCCTCCTTTTGGCTTCACTGCAGTCAAAACATAAAATTTTGGAGCCAATAACCTGCCATGGTAATCAAGATAGCAATAAGTCAGGAAGACTGATCTGACTCTGACGTCTTTATTACGCGAGTGTCAAAATGGTAGGTTATTGGCTCCAAAATTTTATGTTTTGTCTTCAAAATGTTATCAAATTTTTATTTACTTCTAAACCTATAGATATATATAAAAAAATAAGGACTTAAAAGTGAATCCAAAAATAATTTTAAAATTATATGTATATTAGTTCGAATTCAAATTCTTTATCGACGTAATGATTATTATACAATATTATGAATTCCCTAACCCCTGCGCTAGTAGTTTTTAACGCAGTCGGGTTATTATTTTTAAAATTTATACTTGTTATGAGAAATGCCTCAGAGTCACAGGTCATCACTGATTTGAAACTTAATCTATAACCACTGGGGCAACAGAGACATCGGACAACGGTGCATCGGAATTGGATCTCTCTACTATTTTTTTTTCTCAAAGTTAGACCTACCAAGAGAGACAAATTATTCCATCAGACGTTTCTACAATTTTGAGTGTAGTTGCTCCAAGAACGACAGGTTTTGGTTTAACATAGACAGACATATCTGTGTTTCGTACATGTTCATTATTAGTCCCACACATTGGGCTTAGTCACAAACGTCTTTCATTGAGCATCGAGCCAAGGTAGGTTTAAAAAAACTTTTACAATAAGATCGTAAATTCAGTAATTAATGTAATTATCACTCTATATAAAATAAAGTCCCTCGCCGCGTCTGTCTGTCAGTCTGAACGCGATAAACTCCACTGACCTGTTGGTCTAGTGATTAGTGACCCTGACTGCTACGCCATAGGTTGTGGGTTCGATTCCCACCCGAGTCTGGGTGTTCTTTGTGTCCGTTGTTTGTATGTTTGTAAAGTCCCCCGCAACACATGGGTCTTTCCTAATACGGGAGTGCTTTTTTAAAAAAAAAATTAAAAAAAGTACCCATAGGATTTTCATACGGTTTTCACCAATGGATAGAGTGATTCACTGAGAAGGTTACGGCGTATAATTTATTAAGGTTTTGTATAAATTTGCTGAAATATGACGCCGATAGTTGAAGATGTCGGTAAAAAAACATAGGTTTAAGCGGCGCACCCCGTTATATGAAAACAATGTATTACGGAATTATTCCTCGTCTTTAGAGATGGCAGAAAAAATGTGCTACCCCTGGGCGGGTTGCTAGTGCTCTCTAAAACAATTTAACATTTTACACAAATTTCTGTGTTTAAAACACTCTCTTTAAAAACGAAATGGCGAATTCAAGTGCAGCGCGATTACGAAACACTTAAGATGATTGCTTCGACTGTTCAAATGTTGGAATGACTGAAGATTATTTTCACTCGCGGTTCATATTAATTACTAAATTAATTGAGAGATGGGTTCCTTTAAGAAGACATTCGAACGCTTAACAAGTCAAATTAATCAAAGTTAATTTTGATGCTTGTGGCATTTACCTATCCAGACAGTTATTATTATACTCTTTATTAATATTAAAACATATATATTACGTTTTGGAACGAAGTTCCTTATGGGGCGTTGCGGAGGGGTACCCTAGCCGGTAAAAAACGTCCGTAACGTAAGATTTTTATGTATAGTCTATGTATGATGGCTATACAGTGTCTAATGTATCGTCTACGTGATGACTGTTATTATTATTATTATGTATATATTAAGATATTGTTTTAGTTTTTTTATTTTTATCGATAAAAAATCATAATAAAAAATGTATACCCGAATAATTATTTTCTTTATACCTCGAATAGAACTTGAAATTAATATTTTTATAAAAGGAACTTCTTTCCTATCTGGTGTCCCACGACACCACACAGTTTTTTAAATATGTACTTATTAAATAAAGAATAAAATATAAAAAACAGGAGACCACTGACATCCGATACAGGGACCAAGACACCGGTGATTAGGGCTCCAAAGAACCTCCAGGAACCTCCTCAATATACGTGTCGTGTCGACGAAAACTGCCTTCTGCATCAGTCCCTTGATCCAGCCGTCTAGCGTGACCCTTAAGGTGATAATCGACGCTCTTGGACCAATCCATGAGCAGCTATGACAATCGGAACAATGATCACCCAAACGACATTCCACATATCGACAATCTCGTGAGACTCATCTAAATATTTGATTTGTTTCAAATTTCAATATTAGTTTACTTGTTTGTTTGTTTGTTTGGTATGCTTTCACTCTCTCTACTCAACAGATCTTCATAAAATTTGGAACTTATTGTTTTTATGGTATAGGGAGCAAACGAGTAGACGGGTCACCTGATGGTAAATGACTACCGCCGCCCATAGGCACCTACAACTCTAGAGTCACAAGTGCGTTGCCAGCTTTTAAGGTGGGAGTAGGAGAAGGGAAAAGAGGGGGAGAAGAGGGAAGGGCTAGGGCCTCCAGTAACCTCACTTCGCGAAAAGCACTGTAAGTTTTGCTTTATTGCCGGTTTTCTGTGAGGCCGTGGTATCACTCCGGTCGAGCCGGGCCATACGTGCCGAATCATGGCTCTCCCACGAATAAGGGTACAGAAAAGGGGGTAGGGTGGGTACCTAATACTACTCACGCCCCCAAGTCGCAGGCAGACGCTGGTTGTAAAATAAATTAGAATATGTTAACTTTCCGATATGTTCAACTAAGCTTCAAAGAATCCCTGAGAATCTCTTATATTCTGTCTACAGTAACTGCAACACGATAAATCTTAGACGTCCTTCGTCTTCTAACAATATTTTGTTGGGAGACGTAAAATAAATTGCAAATTGCGTTGTGAGAATAAAATAAATTGCAAGGTGCATATTTCTCTTTCGAATATCGAGTCGTTGCTTTAAAGAAAATAAATTCCAAGTTGTTAGAACAAAAGTACTACAAACATATTGCATTTATTTTCCTGAGTTATATATTTGTAGTCGTTAATATCAAATAGTTTTTTACCGCAGTTTTCTATCAAGAAGATAAAGCTGGAGTCGCATCGTCGTCGTCGTAGAAAAACGACGGATTTGATTTTTAGTAACTTTACACCTTACACGAGAGCATTTTTAAGTTTTCAAATGATGTTTTATGTAATATTTTGTAAACGGCTGTTTCTGTTAATGAAATCTAAAAACGTTACCGTGTGTATGAGTTTTGAAAAATGTTTTGTTTTATGATAAAGTATAATGTTTTCAGCTGTAGGCTTATGTCAACATAAATCGTCAAAAAAGCAAATCCGCCGTTTTTCCGTAGCAACGGAAAAGAGGGTCGCGACCCAACGGTTGATGTTGGGACGTTGTCGTACCAATCAGCACGAGAACTGTTATTGCGCTATGGGGGATCAACAGTTACTACGTAGTTCGGCTTGTATTCATGAGATGATTCGGAAATATATTTTCCTTTATTTAGATATGGTCACAATCTTATAAAATAAGTTTTATTGTAAAAAAAACATAATAATGATGCCAGTTTACTGTTTTTTATTTAATTTTATTTTCTAGTTTTTAGTTTTTCTTATATTTATATTAAAAAATGGCTGGGTATAAACAATATGTAATCCGATATTATGTGGCGCCGACCATGTTGGATTTACAATGATACTAAATACACATAGTTGACAATCATTCAATAGGAATAGGGTAGAATTAAAATGACTAGATTTGACACAAACAAGGCAAGCTAATTGACTGGCCTGTTGGTCTAGTGGTTAGTGACCCTGACTGCTAAGCCAGAGGTCGTGGGTTCGATTCCCACCCAGGACAAATAATTGTGTGATGAGCACGATAATTTGTTCTGTGTTTGGGTGTATAATTTATCTATAATATGTATGTATTTAGAAATACATAAGTATGTTTGTCAGCAGTCTGGTTACCATAGTACAGGCTTTGCCTAGTTTTGGATCAGACGACCGTGTGTGAGATGTGTGGAGTTATTATTATTATTAAATGAACCCGTTTGAAAAGCTTGGAGGGTGAACTACTTCATTTTGGAGCAGACTTTCTTACAAGGCGTAAGTTAGGGCCTTAAATTAAGTTCTGACGTTGTCTAGAATGTGTGACGACCAGTTAGGGTTATTCACACACACAAAAGAAGGTTGGGATGCTCGCTTGACAAAAAAATAATAATTATTTTTGCGAAGTTCATTATGAAAGTTAAAATTAATTAATTTTACCGACGTGGATTATGATATATTATGACCAACACTCAAGGGTATTTTTTATTACTTTAACATTGACCTTCGTCTGCGGCGCACATTAATTAATACTGTAACATTTGGTGTACATTGTGTATTTGGTTATAACAAGTCATTTATATTGTCGCCACATCGGAAACTCTTATTTATTTTATTAAAAATAGGGGCAAATTATATTAGATGATAACACAGTTCACTATTTAATAAAAATGAGTTAATAGACATTATTATGACTGGTTATAGTATAAAGTAAAGCAATACTATTGATCGGTTCATAAATATTGATGAATAGTGGGGTTATAAAAGGGTAGGAATGTATCATAAGTTGATAACAATCACTTGAGTGCGGAGAGAGGTACGAACAACATGGCAGTTACTGTTAGTTAGTGATTTTCATAGTTTATAGCAGTGGGTGTGAGACTGTTCATAACATTTACATTAGTAGCTAAATATTTGACTAATGATTACAATATATATTTTCTAAGCTGAAAACAGCTGGGAGAATAATCTTGCTTTTAACTTCGCAATTCGTATCTTTCGACCTCCGCGAGCATCCATAACTGCATTTAAACCTTAAAGCGATAGAAACTGCACAAGGCGTTTGACTATTCGTCCATTATTCACACTGAAAGCTACATAACCAAAAAATCCCCAGATATATCTTGCGATATAATTATTTTAGACATGAAGGTGTTTGCGCACTATATTCCGGCGCTGTCGCTCGCGGCGAGCCTAAACCAACGGAGCTTGTTGTCACTGTAAACTGACATTAAAGTGGAGTGGGTTTGCGAACCACTCTCGCTATACCTAGAGTACAATGACATGTGGTGTAATTAATGATGGGCCGTGTATGAAGAGGTTGAAATTAAAAGAAATAATAAACACCCATATTTAGCGAAATATAAGTTGGTTCCACTCACGTAACAGTGGGCAAGCCTAAAGCCACCAACCGAACACGTTGGGAATTAAAGATGGGAAAATTGGGTGTTATATATTTCCCAAATTTCTCAACATCTCGTGATAAAGAACATTTACATGACATTTGGAGTTTACAGTTACTGAAACAGTATGTTAAATGTTTAATACACCAAGTTTTTGCTAAAGTTCTCACTTTGGAAAATTTGTGGCAAACTGACGCGTCGGTCATTTCAACGAATTTTATTTGGAAACTAATGTTTCATTGACGGGCCTGTTGGTCTAATGGTTAGTGACCCTGACTGCTGAGCCGGGGTCGATGGTTCCATTCCCACCTAGGACAAATAATTGTGTGATGAACATGATCATTAGTTAGTTCTGTGTCTGGGTGTAGTTTATCTATAATATATATTTCGTAATCTGGGGGCACGGTAGTGACCCCGCCAAAACAAGCCAAGCGAAGCGCAAGGGCACTACATACCTTTTCTCGAAGCGCTTCGTCGATTTTTTTGAACCCTCATAACTTGGGTTTGGATTATATCAGATACACAAAAATCTCGGGATATGATATATCAATAGTGACATATTAAACTTTTAAGTTTCAATTGCATAGCTCCTATACTTTAGATTTTATTGGTATCTAAAAAACTCCGATTTCGTCACTGACTCACTGATGATCTTCAAAATTCTTAGGGTATTTTCTGATGTCCTAGAGAGCTGAAATTTGGCATGTAAGCTAGTATTAGTACACAAACAAAAAAACGAAAATGAGTCCAAGTCCCTTAAATTAATTGCCGCCCGTTATAAGCCGTTATGCGAAGACAAATATAAGACTCGTGGGAGAGCCATGCTTCAGCACGTATGGGCCAGCTTGACCGGAGTGATACCACGGCCTCACGGAAAACCGGTAGTGAAGCAATGCTTCGTTGTGTTTCGCCGAGTTAGTGAGGTTACCGGAGGCTCTAACCTCACTCTCCCTTCACTACCTTCCCCTACTTCCAACATAAAGGCCGACAATGCACTTATGACTCTTAAGTTGCAGGTGGCCATGGGCAGCGGTAGTCACTTACAATCAGGTGACCTGTCTGCTCGTTTTCCCATAATAAAAGAATTGTAATAGCAGAATAAACGTTTTGTGAGAAACGTTTCTTTTTTTTCAAAAAGGCAACTCCCTACATATTTTGAAATGCTAAATGTTGTGCGCGTCTAAACTATACTTAACTATTGATGCAGGGGGATCGTGGCTAAGTGGTAACCAAGAAGGTTAGTACATTGCAAGTTTAAGTTATCAAACGCAGGTCAGTCGTAAGATGGGTGACCATACCATGTAAACATTGAGACCCCTCCGTGCCTCGGTGAGCACGTTAAGCCGTCGGTCCCGGTTACCATACGAACATCTGTGGCATTCGTTACGGGTAATTGGAGCCCTAAAAAGTCCGACAACCTGGTCTAACTACAGAACTTCGTTATAGAAGGAAAGAAAGAAAATAAGTTTATTTCGTAATCGCCTAGTACTTGGGTTGTAAAGGTCTGATGGCAGTCACGTAAGATATCGAAGTTCGGCCCTTTCGTAGTTAGACTAAAAGCCGACCCCAACTCAGCTGGGAAAAGGCGCGGAGAATGAGAATGACTTAATTATTTAAAAGCACAAATTTTTTGACAGCCCTTTATGTTATAGATTCTATTGGCTGCGATTACTATTTATCACCAGCATACTTATTTACAGCTTTAGTGGTATCAAAAGTATAATATCAGCTGTTAACATGGTACAATCGTACCGGGGAACATTACAATATCAGTTATTATGGTACCAGGCTCTCATAAACACAAAGTAGACAGCTAAAGAGACATAGCGCACATTCCGATGTCCATTTAGAAGATCGTATCTGAGGACAATTCCACGTCGCTGAATACCGAACGAGACGTGGCTATGTGTGCAGTCCAAGTGCGAGCGAGAGCGAAATACTGTCACTTTATTCGTTGGGCTTGCATCTTGAAGATGCTCTGTCATGGAATCAGATGAAGTAAGGCTATTAACAAGTTTTATGAAGAAAGTACTTCTCCTTTCCCATGGATCCCGTTCAAAAAGAAATACTCTGCTTTATATCTCATCTGCTACGATCTACTCTCTCCCTTCAGTTGTAACTAACTACCAATGTGAATAAATCCTAGAATATTATATTGTAATTAATATATATTAATATTACAATTGTATTACCTAAATCAAACTTTGTATGTATTTGTGGTTAGAATGATAATACTTTAATTTGGTATTTTGGAGCTCATCTGATCATGGAGCCAGGAAGCGGTGTACTGCTAGTAAACGCCTCGAATTTGGGATCATATGATTTCTTTTGACGAATTCAACAGATTAAGCTTATATAGTAACAATGTTCTGTTGATGGATCAAAAAGTGTAACGTTTTTACGTTTTAATTTGGCTCGCTGTTAAAGCGTGTTTATTTAATTTGTCTAAACTTTAATGTATTATTTCTTTCGCTACCCAGTCACCGCTTGAGACGTTTTTCTAATAATCGCTGGCTCTTATAACTTGTCCCGTTTCTACATAATACGCTCGCTCATATAATTCACTTGCAGCTACTTTGCACGTTTCGTCTCGCTGCACATTTTGCAACCACTGAACACATCGGCAATTGCTCGCCTTGCTAAATTTGGCAGCACCTTTCAGATGACTTTGAAACGAAGAGGTTCTCGGTTTGGCAACTTTTTTATGTACTAACCTATCCCTTTTACATGAGATAGAAAGACACAGAAAATATCTACTCTAAATGTACCTGCTCGACTATAAATGTCTTAGGTCCCTCATACCCCTCTACGCGTCCATGGAAAATGTCTTGAACGAAATGATCTTATCAGGGGCCCGTCTTTAAAAATAAATAAACTTAAAGAAGTAGGTACAGCAGACTTCTGTTCGAATCGTAGCCGTCCAACAAGTACAGTATCTTCACCCTACAGAAAACCCGTTAGACAAAACCTTACTTTTAAACTTAAAACAGGCGTTATGCAATATCTCCTTATATTTTCTAATTAATTTACTTAAAAGTGTACGAACTTTTATTCAGTCACAAGTAGCGCCCGCTATCGAGTTTGACTCAGTGCCATATTAGACCAAAATTAATTTCTTCTACACATATTCAGATTAGAATTGAACCCACACCCTGGGGTAAAACCTTGGAACTTTACAGTCAGCCTCTAATCCTCTATAGTATTTAATCCTGTGGTCAAGTTCTAAGTATTAACAATATTGACTTGTTCACTTCACTCGACAAGTTATTTGTGGTCGAGCCCAAAGATTTGTGTAGTGTAGTAGGAGGACGAGGGGACAAACACGGGGGACGTTTAGGAGTTTCACTTCTAGGACAAAACAGGATATTTTGTGTGTCCATCTCGTCCCAGTGACGAGACGAATCAGACGAAGAAAAATACAAAGATAAGTTGAACAAATGTTAAGCATTATAGCATCGGGTTAAGTGCAATTTTTTTTTGGAATGAAGTTGTTTATCGCACGATACACTTCAGACGCTCGCGCGGACGGCGGGCTAGTCGGTAAAAGTGTTAGCACAACGAAAAATACTGACCGCGATTTAATTTATTTTATTTACACCATACGTGTATTCTGCGGGATACTACTGTACTTTGATGTTGTTGTATACTAATTATCCATATAATAATTCGGGCAACTTTGACAGGTGGTGCAATATTAATTTTATTTACACCATACGTGTATTCTGCGGGATACTACTGTACTTTGATGTTGTTGTATACTAATTATCCATATAATAATTCGGGCAACTTTGACAGGTGGTGCAATATTAATTTTATTTACACCATACGTGTATTCTGCGGGATACTACTGTACTTTGATGTTGTTGTATACTAATTATCCATATAATAATTCGGGCAACTTTGACAGGTGGTGCAATATTAATTTTATTTACACCATACGTGTATTCTGCGGGATACTACTGTACTTTGATGTTGTTGTATACTAATTATCCATATAATAATTCGGGCAACTTTGACAGGTGGTGCAATATTAATTTTATTTACACCATACGTGTATTCTGCGGGATACTACTGTACTTTGATGTTGTTGTATACTAATTATCCATATAATAATTCGGGCAACTTTGACAGGTGGTGCAATATTAATTTCGACATTTTACAATATTTACTAGGTATGTTTTGATATATTTATTAATTTTTTCAATCTATTAAATATGTTTATTTATAGCGGAAACAACTTCGTTACAACCAGGTGTCCCAGAGACACCTCACACGGCTTTTTTATACATGTCGGTATATCATTTTCCGTGCGTAGTTTGAGTCTCGATTGAGCTATGTTTAAATAAACGTTTAAATAACGGTTAGCGCTTATATTACGCAGTGTATACTTTTTTACCACGCTAATATTTCTTACAAAATACTCAGTACTTAAACCCAACTCACACTTGACCAAGCGTTTAATTTTGAATTGGCAACACCGGCTCCGGAACGGTAGCTACGGTCACGTAGAGGCTATCTACGTGCTACGAGCGCTGACTATTATTGCTACGAGAGTGCTACGGCGTAGTTTATCCTGATGACGTCATTACACCCGTATTGTAAGGATTTGTGTACAAAATATAAAAGTATGAACTATTTGTACAAACTTTGTGTTGGTAATTGATGTTTCTTATAAATTATCTGTCGTTTTCTTTAGGGCTCCGCACTCAAAGAGTGCCAACGGAACACTATTACTAAGCCTCCGTCTGTCCGCTCGTCCATCTGTCACCCGGCTGTATGCCTCTGTCTCTGTGCATGTCATGTGCCAGTGCCACACACAGGTAGATAGTTGAAATTTTCAGAGCGTGTATTTCTATTGCCAATGTTACAGCAAAACTTATTTTCTTGGATATAAAAAACAATATTTGTTTGTTCGTACTTTATGCGCTGCCGATTCCATATCGTTCATCCGATCATCATGAAATACTGTTGCACACACTTTGTCAGAAACACAGCCTTTGTTGTATTTCTGTCATGTATTATATGTACACATGTACATATACATAGAAATATCCAGACCAATGCAAATGGACAATATACATGCAAACTTTTGCACTTAGTAATGCAACGCGCGACCCCTGACATGGTAGTCGAATGCACGACAGCCACGCCACAGGTCGTCTTTACACTAACAACGTAATATCTCTAACAACAGCTGCTTTGCCGTCAGTCTAACAGCTAGACATGTTCAGACAAGCCGACACCTAATCTCGCAGAGTAATGCGCGCTCCAACTCGACACATCCTTATTAATTTCACTTAAGTGATGTATTCGAACGTACTGCACCAACTAGTGTTGTACTTTAAGGTAAAATCTTTAAGTCTCCAGGATCGTTTTCTCGGGAGTTTTTAGTGGTCCAAAAATTTCAGTATAGAGTTCTGAAAAACAAAAAAACAAGAAATTAATTATATATATTTTATAGCACTTTCCTTCATATACAAAATTTATTCATGATCTTTTTTTATATAATTCTAGCTTAAGTAATTAAACAGCAGTAAATAACTCAAGTGGTGCTTACCTGTAAGTAATTGTGACACTAGAATAAGTTAATATAAGTTTATTTTTTTTGTGATTTAACCAGTGTTAAAAATTGTTGGTGAGCCAATAGAATAAATAAATATTATATAGTGGAGCTGCCAGCCAGCTGGTGTTCCTGTCCTAGTGGCCTCTCCAATCACAGGAAACACTGGATGAACACGTTTGAGTACGCGACCCAGTCTCTGCGTGCTGCTGCAGTCTCGGTCCCGATCCCCATCCGAGACTAGCGTTATCCCTTACCCTAGGTTTCTCTCCCTACCCATTTTCCTTATACAAATTTACCTTCTTCCTTCTTTCCCGTCTGAAAACGACTACATTCCCAAGAATTCCCAAGGAGGGTTGGCCTCAGGCAGTCGGCCGGCCATAACAGAAACCAGCCATAATCCTTTGCAATGTTACACGTTGTGTTGTGTTGTGGACCCCAATGAAAATTGGGAAAAGGGCAGGAAGATAATAATAATATACTGCATAGTTTTATATAAATTAACAATTTTTTCTTTTAATTTAAACCTTTTTAATCCTCCGAGTTATGTCCAGCAGCGGCGCGTGTTCCCGGGTAATAAAGCAACGACGCATATCGTGGGTTTGGCTAAAGTTTGCCACACTTCTCTCGGAGTCATTAATCTTAACAGCTCCCTGAAGCTTAATGCGCAGTATAAGTGCTTCGATAAGATTGTGCCCAGGCCCAGCTCAGTGCACGCGCTGTCTGAACTCAGTATTTGGAGAGTTACGTAATTTACCTCTAATTCGGCAAACAAGAAAATTTCCTTTTTTTATTAGAAATAAATATATTTAATAAGAAAGGGATTGGCTAAAACTCCGGCAGCATAAGGGATTAACAAGACTACTAGTAACGTGTAGTGAAGTGTCGGATTGTTAAAAATGTATATCCGCGGAAACGGATACGAATACGGACCTCAAGCTACCTGCCCAGTTGATGGCGCTACGCGTGACTTTGATACAACAATTGACGTTGAGGACTAATAATTAATCCCGACTCATGTTTTGATTTTCACTGCGCGTCTTTGTTTCTATCATTATTTTGATACACATATCACAAAAATATAGCGTTTGATCGCGTTATAAAGATAATCAAATAGTATTCATTTGATATTTAATTTTAGCAAAATGAATTTATAATTTCATAAACATAATAAAATGTAGAGGATCTGTCTAACATGCGCCAAAAAGTAACGGACACGGATACAGAGTATTTTCTTCATCGGACATCCGCAGATACGGATAGGTATTCGAATATCCGGAACTTCACTAATAACGTGATACACACGTCACTAAATTTCATTCAAAATATAATTACGTTAATATCACGATATAAGTGAGTGAGCCGAAATTGCGTTTTATTATAGCCTAATTAATCAAACTAGGCAGAGCCTGTACTATGGTAATCAGACTGATGATAAACATACTTATATATTACTAAATGTAATGTATGTATACATATTAAAAATAAACAACACCCAGACACTACAAATGACCGTGCTCATCACACAATGATTTGTCCTGGGTGGGAATCGAACCCAAGAGTTCTTGCTTAGCAGGCCCGTCAATATCAATTGGTGGTGTATTATTTTTTTTAATATAACTTGTAATTTCTAATATATATGTAAACTTTTTAATTCATCGGTTTAATTTTTTGTTAAAAAGTTTTTATTTTTTAGTTTTTTGTATTTAAAATATTCAACTACAGATCTCCGTCATGGTGTAGTATCATTAGAACTACATACGAGTATGTGTGCTAAGTTTTGAACAAAATCGGTTCACAGGTGTAAAGTCAATGGTTGAACCATCATTCTTCTCCTATTTTCCTACCCTTAGGGTTAAAGCTTTTATTTAAAATTTAAATGGGACCAACTTCGAAGTATACCCTATCTAATAAAAAATAATTATGGAATCGGACTACCCTGTCATAAGTTATGTGTGGTCATACATAAAAAATATATATACGGGTTAACTTGAGACCCTCCTCTAGTATTCGTCGATTAAAAAATAAACAGATATTGTATACTAACTACTTCACTATTATATGCAATACAAACATATTCAGTCTACGTAAAGTAAAGGTAATGTTCACGAACCATAACCTAATTGCCTTTATAAACTGCTTTGCTTAGCGGCGGGCACTTTAGTATCACTCAAAAACTACGATCTAAATGATTAATATTTAGGGTTCCGGTTCTCAAACTGAAACTGTCTGTTTGTCCATCTGTCAAGCCCCTTTTTCCTCAGGAACCCGTGGACGTATCAAGATGAAATTAATACTAAATACTTATGTCTACGGTCCCTTGAAGCTGTAAAAAAATCAAGCTTCAAAATCAACGCAATCAAAAGATACTGCCATTAGGCCTTAGATATTAACAAATTTGAACATTTTGCAAGTAAGTGAAACCTCTAGGATACTTTCCATTTACCTATGTAAGAAACATTCTCATAACCACTGACATAAAATATTAAAATCACTAACTACAGTAACTGCCAAGTTGTTTGTACCATTCTTCGCACTCAAGACCATGTTCTGAACTTATTCCTACCCTTTTTATAACCCCACTATTCATTAATATTTATCAATCGACCAATACCATTGCGTTACCGGTATAACCAGTCAAAATAATGTCTATTAACTTATTCTTATTAAATAGTGAACTGTGTTATCATCTATTATAGTTTGTCCCTAATTTTAATAAAAAAAATAAGAGTTTTTGATGTGGCGACGACACCTATGATCATGAAATTGGGTAACAAGCAAGGTCCGACAGCTCAAGTAAAAGAAAAAATCGAATAAAAAAATTGTTTTTGTGATTAAAAACTTATAATTTGCGGTTGGTATACGAGAGTATATACAGTTAAGTTTGTCTTTCGGAAAACACAGGCAAATTTCGAAAATTGATTCCCGAGCTGGACGTCCTATCTACTAACAAGTTTGTTTGCTTACGGAACCCACGGTGGGCGAGTCAGACTCGCACTTGTCCGGTTTTTGTTTAATAGAAACCTAATCATTCATGATATTAAAGTTGAATCGAACATCATACTTTCAAAGTTTCAACATTGTTTGTTGGTGCTCGTTTTGTATCAAAATAAGCATCATGGCTATTAAAATAATGACACACATACGTGTACATACAACACAACACCAATCTGCTACAAATTGTTTAACAACGACTTGCTCTATTTGATCAACTAACTGAACATTAAACATTTATTTCACTGGCAGTTGATGCCCGCGACGTCGTCTGTGTAAAATCTCTCCCATATAAGTATTGATCCATAGTTTCACCACCTGCAAGTTCCTGCCCATTTCCTTCTCCAAAAGTCCCCTCTATCTTAATATCAAAATTAATCGAAATTGGTTTTTTTGGTCCTTGTATGTGTGCATTTTCAAATTAACCGGACGTCTTGAAGTTGGTGCAAAACTAGGTTGAAAGATACCGTTACATAGATAGATACAGTTCAAGCTAATATAAAGCGTGTAAAAAGGAAAACAGCTCTCTAAATAAATGGATGAGCCCTAATACTAAATTAAAATCTCGATAAATTTTGTCGATACGTTGACAACACTAGTGTTTGTTCTAGAAGTATAATTTAAAAAGTTTGCGAGAAGGGCGAGAAGCATTAAAATTAAGGCTTAGCATAAAAATGCGTTTTTATCACTTACGTTTCGTTATACGCATTATAAAATAGTCTATTGTTAACCGCCAGCAGTTCATAACGTCTTGATTTAGAATCAGTTTTTTTAAATTTGATAGAATTTTGAGTTTGTTGAAAATAATTCTGCGGTAAGCAACTTCAAGGCCGTTTATTATTTAACGTGAGGGCCCCGAGAGGGATAGAGGTAATTTCTTTTATATATGAGTTTATCTCTAGGATAACATTTTACAATGTGTTCTGCAATTTTGAGAGCAAGACTCACAATACATTTTTTCCCCTCTTGGACCCCTTCAAGTTTTTTGTTTGGGATATTGGATAGCTGGTGTGGTGGAAAAATTATTAGGGTTCCAAAACCCCACCCTATAAAATATTTAAATGTGTACACACGAGCGAAGCCGGGGCACAGCTAGTATATAATATTAGTTTAGATACTCGAGACTACCCTCAACGAACCCCTCGCTTCCGTTTTCATGAAATCAAACAAGTAAAAAACATTACTTTTTTAAACGGTATATCGAGAAACAGTCCTTTAAAAATATATCTTTGATGAAGGTTGAACACAATAATGGTTTAAACAATAAATCCCAAAGTGTTGGTCATTCGCGCTCCATTATCGCCGTCAGCCTCTCCAAGAGCAATCCCGCGTCATTAACACACAATGACACCGGGAACTCGGCGGTTTGTTTCGAACGGCCGCCATTAGATGACGATCCCGGCACCGGGAATTACCCAAGTTGCGTACAACACTAATGACGGACAAGATGTAAGGCAACTATGTATAGAAGTGTCACTAGACTAGATGTTGGTTCGACTTTGTGAGAGGTTTTGTAACGTTTGAACAAAATGATCTTTCAGACCCACCGTGACTTCAGAGGACACACATTTGTCTTTTTTGGTTTTATCATTTGTTTACTGAGAATAAAGTGTTTCCGTTCTTTATAATTAACATAACCTTAATGTTGTTATTTTTTTATTGTATTTCCTAACGGTTATACTTAAGATACTAGAATAAATGTATACTAATATTATAAACTAGCGACCCGCCCCGGCTTCGCACGGGTGTTACGATGATACTAAATATACTACAGAATGTCTTTATGTACAACGTTTACAGTTTTTTTGTCATTAGACAATGCAAACATGTTTGCTTCAGGGGTTACTCTTGAAAGAGCGACATATACTCGTAATTAGCCATGTGAAAAACACTCAACGCCTGCAACCGCCGCAACCGCTATGTCCCTGCATTTTAAATCTGTAATATCTTCGAAAATATTTATTGAAATTACATGCTGTAAAGAGCCATTTTGATCTATATTAAATGCACACTGTATTTAAGCTACTTAATTGGATAAGGATTAATGCTGTATTGCTTAAAATCGCCTCGTAAATAAGCCATTATTTCTCGTAAAAAGTAAAAGATAAAAAAATGGTTATTGTGGGTTATCCCTAAGAGATAGACATATACCATTGCGGACTTTTTTGTAGAACTTTTTAAGGTGTACAATACTGTGGTACATTATTTTGATCTATCTCGTAGGGTTCAGCCAGCGTTCGCAATGTAAACGCAAAAAAATGTGTTTATTTACGATATCACATTAGAAACCTCTAAAGTTATCAGTGTTTCTCTACTATATTACGCATGTATTATACATATAAACCTTCCTCCTGAATCACTCTATCTATTAAAAAAAACCGCATCAAATTCCGTTGTGTAGTTTTTAAAATCTAAGCATACATAGGGACAGACGGACAGCAGGAAGCGACTTTGTTTTATACTATGTAGTGATGCGACAATAACTCTGTCTGTCTGCTACGTTTTCACGCCTTAACCGTTGAACTAATTTTGATGAGTTTTAGCATAGAGATAGATGACACCTTGGGCAAATGATATTTTTGTCGCGAAAATAAAACTCAAAGGTGGTGAAAAAAGGGAGGGCGGGAAAATTTGTATGAGAGACATTCTGCGTAGACGAAGTCGCGGGCAGCAGCTAGTGGCTCGTATAATAAAAGTTTTGTAGGTACATGTAAATATAACTAGGCTATAAGAACTATAATACCTTGGTATTATCAGTCGGTGTTCAGATGTTACGAGTACTTCGACACTGGTAACCGCTTCTCATTAGGCGCCCGTTACACGGTAAGTTTTGCTGTCAGTTTTGCCACAATCAAAACAGTGATTGACGAATAATCTATCGTCTAATGCAGTGATTGACGGTTGCATGATGAGATTTTAATGTCGATATTATTTTGAAATAAAACTATTTTTAACGGATTCTATCGCGATTTATTTGGTGTTATTTTACTATTTACACTGATCCCGACGTTTCATTTGCTTTTCAGCAGCCATGGTCACGGGTAGACTGATAGATCCGTTAAAATAGTTTTATTTTAATGTGTAACATTCGCGTAAACTTTCGACAATATCATGTCAAAATTATTTCATCAATCATGACTTTTGGTAATGATTAACGTTTGCATGAGCGTCTAATGGACGCATGGTAAACAAACACATTGTTTGCCACCTTCTATAAATAATTACATCGAACTTGTACTCAAATGTGAATCTTTCTTTCAACAAGTTGTTAGTCCCGGTTATAGTCACATATTTTAATTTTTGCATTTTAAACTCATTACAGACGTTCGAACATGGTACGGACTAACTTGCTAACTTGGTCCGGTCTGTATGAATATTATTGAGAACAGTAAATAAAAAGTATTTTGGCGAAGGTGACCGCTTAACATCAGTCGGACTATGTATTGTGTTTGTTTGCCACCATAGTTATGAAAAAACTTCTTCGATAGACAAAAATTATAAAGGAACAATTTTTCACTCAAGTTCAATATTCACTCGTTGAATACTTTATACGAAAACAATAGTTTCTGATTTGCTCCCTTAATATATTATTAAAATCCCGTATTGTCCCCGCATTGAATCCCGGATTGCTTGTCCCTCCCTTCTCATCTGAGCGTAACTTATTAGATTCGCGTCACGAGCGAATCTCGGAAAAAATATGTCTTGATTTGGCCTTTGTTTGTTATTTGCATGCGAAGGCACCGCGTGCATATGTTATGAACGCAATGGAATGCGTGTTGTCACAACGCCTGCGTTTGCAAACGGGTGAGTTATTAAATTGTTAATTTAGTGTGATTTGTTGCTTTAGTTTTTGTGTAGCAGTGAGAACTGTTTCTTGTTTTAACTTCACCTTTATGTATGAAGCGTGAATAGTTAATCGTTTTACGACCCCGCAATCTTTTTAAAATATCTGATATTCACCAAGTGATTAAACATTGCAATATTTATTATGAGCGGGCAATATGAATAATGACATGTCAAATTTGGCTGTGTGATGAATACTTGTACAAAATACATTATTTATAACAACGTCTGACAACTATGAACATTGCTACAAAACTGTTAGGCAAGTTAATATTTAAGCCAATTAAGATACACAAGGCAGGCGTTAGGACCAAGAACATCCATGGAAGGACTATGGTAATTAGCATACACGCGCTGCCACAGAGTGCATCTTTTCTATTTAGTTTACGAGTAAAATAGCTAATAAAGGCGGACGGGTTAAATTGTTTATATCTTGAATTGAAAGCTATTACAACATTTCGGTAAAGTATGTTGCAATTCTTATTCTTCAATTCTTAGCCTTCCTCGATAAATGGGCTATCCAACACTAAAATAATTTTTCAATTCGAACCAGTACTTAACTGAGATTGACGCGTTCAACCAAACAAACAAACTCTTCAGCTTTATTTTTTTATTTATTATTTATTTATTAGGACAACCAACAAGCCATACACTGATACATGCTTAATACTATCTTAATTTGTAATTAAAAGGTTAAGTGTTGGCCAAATTTCAGGTCGCCACAGCATGCATTCCCCTTTCTACCACACATGGTAGAAAAGGAAAAATATACACATGTGCAATGAAACAATAAAACAAGTGCTGGCAAGCCAGCAGACTGTTTTAGAAATTTTAAACGAGGGGGACTGACAGGGCTCAATGGTTGTTTATGGATGTAAGGGCTGACAAGATATTGCGGCGGTAGGTGTAAATTTTATTCGAGAAGATATCTATATTATTGTGTGTTTTAACAATATTTTTGTATTGTCTGCATATACGGTTTAAAGTGGAGTACTTTATAATATTACTTACTTACTTACATACATACTTACTACAGTATATTGATTTTATAATAATAAAGTATGATATCAAAGAATATGCATTGCGTTACCGGAAAAAAATAACACATGAAATACCCCCGACTCGAAAATACCTTCAACGATTACAAAAAAGTTGATGAACTTCAAACTGCTGCACAGATTTTCTTGAATTATATCTAACAACACTCTCGATCAAGTCACCTTTAAAAAAAAAAAAACTCAATTCGGTTCATCCGTTTGGGAGCAACGATGCTACAGACATGCACACAGACACACAGATACACAGACATACAGACACGTCGAACTTATAACACCCCTCTTTTTGTATCGGGGGTTAATATTATCAAATACTACAGTACAAAAAAATAAAACAACAGTCGGTTTCATTTAATTTAACATCAAGGACCATGACATGTTTGATTCTTTATTGATTTATGAAAATAAGAGTTATCATAAAACCGATTTATTATTATTGAAGAGAAGAAGAAGCTTGGTTTTAATGTTATATTGTTCCTATATCAGTATTAATATAACAAAGCTGAGGAGATTTTTGTTTTATTGTTTGTTTGTTTAAACGCGCTAATCTCTAGAACTATTAGTCGGAGTCGAAAAAATATGTTTGTATTGCACAAAATATTAATTGAGGAAAGGTATAGGCTATGTAACATCGCGGTACAACTCTTGTAAATGCAGAGAACGGCTAATTCTAAAATATGATAAAAACTGCACGAGACAAATACACATTATTTAGTGTAAGCGCGAGCGGGTTCAATTTAAGCAAAAGTGGTACAAGGCGCGTCACACTTCCATCGAATAGCGTTGCGTTATAGAAGTTAGAGAGAGATATTAGAATATCAACTTCTTAATGATTAAATTTCACAAATTTCTATTTTCTACAGCAATCAAAACTAAAAATAAAAATATTTTATAGTCACGTGCATATTGAATTAAACACATATTTTTATTACTCTGCCCAATAGGTGAAGCATGTTATTCATATCGCCCGGTCAATTTGCTTATTACAATCGTTTTTATTATATTGCCTACTCAAATTGGACATTTTTAAACGGTATGGTCGGTCCATAACATATCTAATGTCTAATAATAGTTCATACAAAGTGATGTAGAATTTACCGTCTTGAAAAGAAGGAGGTATTTATTATGTGCGTTGTAAGTTTTTTTTTTGTGATTTAAACTGTACTGGATTAAATTAGATCCCGAAATGGTCGCATATATTTTCCTTTGATTTAGAGCATACCACTTTAAACAATATTCGGAAAAAATACTATTTGATTTGAATTTTTTTTTTTCATATGAAACAAAAAAACGATTAAAAACCTCCTCCTCTTTTAAAGTTGGTTAAAAGGTTAAAACCTCGCTTTGACGCGAGGTCTACTGAATATGATTCTGAAATAAACACACATTTCTGTAATACAGTTAATGGACACGTGAGAACGCCGCTTATAATTCCACAAATTCCACACAATATCGGATTAATCGATTTGGTGACAAATACAATTAGTCGCCATTACCGGCGACAACTGTTTATAGTGCGAGTGTCGCGGGTCGATGCCACTACGTGTTTACTACAAGACTGAGTGTTTATGGTCAGGGCTGTCACTTATCTGCGGGATTATATTAATGTGTTTTGTTTATGATTTGATACATTAATCGGCTGGCGTACACTTAGCGTACATGTGAGGCGTGACAAACAAACTCTCCAAGTAGAATTGTACCTACTAAAGTTTTAGTATATAATATAAGTTATAGCTAATATGAAAACCAGCGATTTCTTATTAAGTAAGTACAATTGACTTCAATACGTCGCTCACAACAATGAAGCCTTCCACCCCTACATTAGGTTTTTTTTTCTAATTTTCAGGTATCATTTCATCATAACGAATATATCGCGTAACACAGGTACACAAAAACTTACTTTATATACATGATACTTTTAGTTTAAACTAAAGGAAGTTTCAGGAAAAATAGGGTACTCAACACTACTAATTCTACGCTATCACGAGTACCAATTAGTTTTGTATAAATAAGAATTTAATTCCTAAAATAAGTGTATATCCTGTAGTAGCAACCCTGTCAGCGCCCGAACGACTGGCCCGTAGCGACACAGCCCACGCTGCACAGAGCTTATTCCATAATTGTTTTCTATTAGCTATGATAGTTTTATTTATTACATCCTACATTTTACATTGCTCGAGGAAGACTTAAAGCCATAACTAATCATCTACTGATACTGTCATGCATATGGCAGTTACATAATTAACCTTTAAAAAAGTATCTTTGACTCCGATGCGCCTCAATCATGATAAATTGTGCTAAGCTGTATTCTTGATGTCTTAGTTTTCCACACTTAGAGTTAGAATATTTTCTTCAAATTGAAATGGGACCAATCTTGAGTAAACCCCTCGAGTTTGGGCTCGTTTAATTCGTTTTGACGAGTCCAAGACAGATTGGGCTTATAATATGATAGTCTAATGACGAAGAAAGAAGGAGAACAGTGAAACTATTTTTTTGGTTCGATTCTGTCCCAATAATATGTGTATTTAGTAATATATAAGTATTTTTATCAGCCGTGTGGTTATTATAGTACAGGCTCTGCCTAGATTGGGATCAGAAGGCCGTATCTGAGGTGTCTCAAGTTATTATTGTTATATAAGTATAAGATATCTCAACGGCCAGTTTTGTCGTCTTCAATTAAAGTTGTCATGATTTCTGTCAAAAACACATTTTTTATCGCAATAAACGAGTAGAAATCAAAAATTTTAACTCCGACTGCGTAAAAATACTAACTAATAAACATGTAATTGTGTATTGTTTTGTAATCTACTTTTAAAACCCATCATGTTGATACCCCGCTCCATAGATTTGGGAGAAAATATATTTTTTTAAACATATATTTTATCGCCAAAAAGCCGCCATTCTGATTTTGAATAATTTTAACGCGACGCGTACATATGTACATACAGAGCAAAACTTATGACCCTCGTTTTGGACTTCGCCACGGTCGAGCAACAATTAGGCTATCGCTTTTGGTGATCATTTTTCTATTAGTGAAAGAATTTTTATAATTAGATCAGTAGTTTCTGAGGTTACCTCCAACATCTAATTTAAGAGCCTTTACCTCCGTATGGTACTAGCGTAGATAAGTGCAGACAAGAGGTAATATTTCTTTTATAAGCCCATAGGCTACACAAGATGCTCGTCTCAAGTCAAAATTAAAGGAAAGGTCAGTCCCCGGCCGCCGAGTAGTTTGAGCAAGTCCAAACAAAGGAATCTCATTTGTGAACTAATCTAACAATTCCTTGACCCGTTCAAATAAAATTATGGAACTTTGATAAGAAGCAAGTGAATTATTTTCTTTCGTCTATTTTCTTTTGTTGTTTAAATAATCAGTTATAGTTTAGTTCCCTTACATAAATGTTTTTTGTTAAGATATTGTCCAACTCCCGTATTCTCAAACAATTCCATGAGGACTCACAGTGGGCCCGGACGCATAGGGTTCGCAAGTTCAATTCTTAAACAATACTTGCTGCATGGACAATACTGTGCGTTCTTTAAAAGGACCCCTCAGGTAAAATAAATCGATAGCTATTTTACGCAACGCACGGTCTAAGTGACAGTTGATGAAAAGTGCTAATTTCATACGTTTGATTAAACAGAGGAGGAGAGGTGGCTAGTTGATGACCCGGTCCTAGTGGCCTCTCCAATCCCAGGACGACAGGTAC
This sequence comes from Euplagia quadripunctaria, assembly GCA_963859945.1. Lineage (NCBI taxonomy): Eukaryota > Metazoa > Arthropoda > Insecta > Lepidoptera > Erebidae > Euplagia > Euplagia quadripunctaria. The sequence goes on along the minus strand of OY982589.1, from coordinate 156,746 downwards.
ACGACCCTGGCCTCTTCGAGCTATTGCAGTCTCAGTCCCTTATCCCCATCCGAGACTTGCGGTATACATTACCCTAGCGCCCTCGCTCCTTCTTCCTTCAAGCAGGCGGCCGGCCATAAAAGAAACCAGACATAGCCCTTTGTAATGCCACACATTGCGCCAACCCTAATGAAAATGGGGACAAGGGCACGAAGATTATGTTGATGATTGAACAGAGGACAGTAATTACGAAAAAAGTAATTCGAGATTTTCAAAATCCTTTCAAGGGCTACAGTGAGGATGAATTTAGAAGACGCTTTAGCTTTACAAAGAATACTCTACTTTTTTGTACTCTTGCCGCTTATTATTTTAAATATAATAAAATTAACCAAAAGGGCTTCCAGTGCCGCCTATTAATCAATTACTAGTGGCCCTAAGATTTAAATTTTTCTTAGTAGTTACGTTAAGCGTCACTTCCACACTGACCCAACTTATGTTGGTGAATACAAGTATAAATTTCTTGAGACTAACAGTTATGATAATACAGAAACTATTTTACATTTCCTATTTCACCGCCCCCACCCCGTCCCTGCTAGGAGATATAACTCAAAACGAATTTTCCTCCATATTTGATTGCCCTCCATCTGCACGGCCATTATTAGCCAAAAATACTACAGAATAGAGTTCTTGACCAAATTGCTAATTAAAAAAATAATAATAAACGTAACTGTCCTGCCACAAAACGAATTACATACAGCCGCCACATGACTTTTAATTTTATTTATTTATTGAGTAATGGAATAGGCGTTTGCCTTTCAACTCACCTGATGGAAAGTAATGATGAAGACGAAGATGGTTCACGCCTATACAAGAACAACCTATTCACTGTACTCTTGAACGTTCCAGGATCTTTTTTTTTGGAAAAATTATATGATGTAAGGGTTCTAACGATACGTTATACATCCAAATCTGTACAGGCATGTAGTAGCTATGGAGGAATAAAGAAACTTGCATACCTTACACTCACAAACCTAAAAACATAACACACCTTTTTGAACAATCGTGTAAAAAGCCATTAAAATCAATTTACATGATCGCACGCGCCCATAGGCTACCATGTCCGCTTTCTATAAAACCGTCCGCGACGTTTTTTAACACCACTATTATTATTTTTTCTTTTTATGGTGATAGGGGGCAAACCAACAGACGGGTCACCTGATGGTAAATGACTACCGCCGCCCATGGGCACCTGCAACTCAAGAGTCACAAGTGCATTGCCGGCCTTTAAGGTGAGAGTAGGAGAAGAGGGGGAAAGGGTTAGGGTCTTCGGCAATCTCACTCACGTGGCGAAAATCATTGCTTCACTGCCGGTTTTCTGTAAGGCCGTGGTATCACTCCGGTCGAGCCGGCCCATACGTGCCGAAGCATGGCTCTCCCACGAACAAAAAAAATTACAAATGTTTAGCCCTTAGGCTTCGAGGCGAGGCGATATTCTAACAACTTCGAAAAATTGCGCCATCTGTGAAATTTGCCTAAACTAATATACGGATAATTAGTATACACGAGCGATGTTGGTCATATTTCTAACAATAATACATTCTCTTGCTTGGTTTAACTTTTAATGAAATCTACTATCTAACCAAGCATCGTACAAAAAGACCGGACGAACCACTTGTTCACCGGACAACACGGGCTATTCGGACAGTCGCATTGCTAATGGAAAATTACGAAAAAATATTGGCGGTGAAAAAAAATAGTTTAAAGAAATCGTCGAGCACATTTAAACGAAAATTGGGTGGCGTTGGGGGGGCGGCGCGCGGCGGCCGCCGATTGCCTATTATTATTACTTGTATTATATCTGCATTTTTTTCACGCACATAGAGGGCTTGCATGCCATTTTTATTTTTTCTTTCTTTTTCTTTTATAGGGAAATCGGTAAGGCCGGCACCCCCACACATGCGGGGCCGTTCGAGCCCAACAGAATCGAACTATGCGATGTCTACAAGTGGACAAACACTACAAGAACTATTGTATAACAGAAAAATAATTTACATGAAAATGTTTTTGGTGGGATTGATATAACGTGTAGATGTTTTTTTTAGATTTTCTGATTTCTTAAGAGTATACTTGTGTAGTCAAATCTTTAGTGTTCTAAACGAGGTCACCATTTCTAAAGCGCGTCTTAGTTACTCATTAAGAGCACTAAAGAAACTCCTACTTAGTCATGCGACCTTAGTACGTGCAGCACACAGAAATAGAGTATCGGAGAGGGTAGACACAAGTGTCGAGTGGCGTAGGTGAGTGTCGAGAGGCCCTCGCTTTGTGAATATTTGAATATTTTTTTACCTAAATTAGTTATTCGAATGATTTTATCTGTTTAAGAGAGTACTCGGTTGGGTAGTAAGTAGTGTGGGGCTATTCCTAATTTCCATGCTGTGATTCTTGAAGTTATACGATTTTGTCGAAAAGGTCGATCTGTCTCAGACCACTGACAGACAGATACCGCTCTAGAGACCCTGAAGCCGTCCGGCCCCTCCCCGTTTCCCTAGTGTACCAAAATGACACCATTTCTGCTTTCAAAAAAGCAGCAGCCGGGAGAACCAGCAGAAATATCTTCCTAAAAACAAGAAGAAGCACTAATGTTCAGGGTGAACCATGAGGTTTTCTTGACAGACTACGGTGACCGCTTTCCATCAACATACAATAAACTATATGACATTCCCTTCTTACCCACCGTTCCCTTTCAATATACCCCCAATTTTCCCATCTTTCATTTCCAAACTTTTTTTTCCCGGTTGACGTCAAAAGGCTCGCCCCAATAACGTGATATTTGAAATGATAGTTGGCAAATGTGAGTGTTTAAGAAGGTGGAGACAGACGCGTCTGCCCCCACCTTCGGGAATATAGGCGTATATGTGGATATTGTAAGCTTACAAGAATACTATTTAAATATATTTTAGCAAAAATATGCTGAGAAGTCAAAACTAAGCGTATTATCGGCAGACATCGGTCAAAGACAAGGCTGAGACACGAGTGTTATTAATGAACACATTAAGGTCTCTTCACATTGTCTGGACGGATGAGCGCCAGCGGTAATGTGACACAAGATGGATGGGTGGGCGGGGCGCGGCCGTGCGATTTGTACATCACTCATTCAGCCATATTTGTCTAAATATTATTACTTATTATTTTCTTGTATCCGCTGGTGTACGAACGAATAAAAGTTTAATTAATGTATAATCTATCATTTTGTTGTAAAGTTTAAAACCGTTAATTTCCCTGTTGTGGTGACATCTACATATAGCCAATGTAGGGTACATTCGTCTCTACGCGTCATCTACCGAAGATAGATCAAACTACGTACCCCGGACCCACATCCGCCTGTAAGGGATCCCTGAAACACACGCGAATACAACCATATAATCACTACCTTTTAGCCGGTCCCGGTAAAAGTCGTAGCGTCATGTTACATATCCTACAACCTTTCTCAATAAATACTCTATCCAATAAAAAAACATTATTCAAATCTGACCGACGGTTGCCGAGATTAGCGCGTTCAAACAAACAAAGTATCAAATACTTAGATAGCAGATAAATACACCTATCACGGAAGTTTTTACTTCTACATCCACATCACTAAAATACAAAATCGATCATTATTTTTTCAGAAACGTTAATTCCCTCCGCCATCACAGACAAAACTAAAAGGAGTTTATCGGTTTATCCCGTAAGCTCATTTAAGTGACAGCGGCCATTTGAAGACCGCACGCGAGCTCCCCTAGAGCCTTGTAATCCTAGTACTCCGTTTAAAATAATCATGCTATTTATTCTGTGCAAAGTTTCCTGGACTCAGTAAGTCCTAGAGATAAAACATGTCTTGCCCACTTTTTTATACTCTTCTGTTATTATTTCCACCGACTTGGAAAAGATTCTGCAACTTATGCTGGCGTAAGAGTTAATATCACCAACTCGGTCTCGGAAAGTACTTATTGTGTGCGCAATTCATTTGGTCAAAAAACAAAAACATAATTTTAATCAATTTAATTAAAATTTGTGAAAATTTATAACGCCCATAGCTCTCAATAGCGAAAACCTTTATTAAAAATTTCGTTGACGCGACACATCGTTTTAAGTTTTCACTTCTAGAACAGGTACAGGTGAGCGATTGCGAGTGTATGACATAATAGCGCATTTATTTATATTTAAGCTATTTTCAATACCCCTATTAAATAAATTATTTAAATCAATTTGTAGTAGTTCGCAGTCAGCAACTGAGTTGATGGTTAAAGCCAGTTTTACGTCATCTGCAAACTTTTTTTTTATGATTTGGCTTCGCAATAGCTGGTGTTGTAAGGAATGCCCTTTTAATTTGGTAAAAGAATTAGGGTTCCGAGCAAAATTTAAAAATATGTACACGCGAGCGAAGCCGCGCGGGAACTGCTAGTAATCCAATAAAATCGGGTCCATACATGATGGAAATATCGGTGAACATACATTTTAAAAAATAAACCTCATGTTTGAAGTCGGTTAAATAGTCTATCTTCGCGCTAAACAATTTTATACAGGAGGGAAAAAAATCGATGATAAAGTTAGTTTTGAAATTATAAATACATTTTTTTATCATATCTCTGGCTAAACAACCGATTTATTCTATGCCATCTTATATAATGGATAACATCAAGTCCTAAGGATGGCTTTAGGTATTTTTATCGCTACACTCGATATCCATGCGGACAAGTTTGTCTTCCAAGGTGGACGCCAGGTCTGTTTTCTTATAGTGGTCGGTTTAGTGTTTGTAGAATACGTCCATTTCGTTGTGTACGAAATGGACGTACTAACACTAAAATTTGCAGTTACATACATCAATTAACGACAAAGTCAACTTTCCCACCGCAAAATATAAATTAGTAATCACAAAAAAAAATCCCTTCTCTCTTCAGGGTAGGCACTACTAGGCAGAGAAAACAGTCCGCCTACCCTACCTACCCTGACATACCTCGCGAGCTTCCTCCACCGTCATTAAACCTTTCACACAAGCCCGGGGATTTAGAACATCACCAATTTGATCAGGATATGTTATCATGGACGATTACTTATAAAATATAAATGATAAATTATTTTTTTAATATCTTACTACATGCATACATTCTATCTACTACCTACTTGGCTTAGCTGGCACCGACTTCAAATAGATGGGTAGGTGGCGCTTATAATAATTATATTAATTTATTTTTCGCTTTTGAGTGCCTATTTGTGGTTTTGAAGTCGGTTTATTATTTTTATAAAAATAATTTATTTTACTCTTTTTAGTGCAAAACAAGTTTTAATTTAATAAATCCATTTACAAAATTTTGTATCTTTCCTGTTCGCCGTTGAGGAATTCTACCAAACCGGGAAGTAAGTCAAAATTGACTTTTAAGATTCCATCATCACATCCTGACTTGATGATAATGGGACCACCTCGGGAGTATACCCTTTCGAACCAAAAAGTTTTTTTTTAATAGGTTCACAATTGGAGAAAATATCGATGAACATACACAAAAAAAAACATACAGACGAACATATAGCACCTCCTCCTTTTTGGAAGTCGGTTAAAAATAAACATTATTCAAACAAACTCTCGATATTGCCAGACCCGTTTCATATTCATGTGTGCATGTTTATACACAACAAGTCCGCAGCAGGCAAAAGTTAGTTATAGCTAACAAAGGTGTGAGTATGAACTGCAGTGCATGAATACGCCATCTTTGAATGCGAGTTGATGCGGGCCCCGAGCCAACATATTCAGAACGAGCTGCCATGGGAGGCGCTTTGAAACCATTTTCTTTACAACTGCTCTGTACGTAAATGGTAGCGTTCCATTGCCTCTGAGGTCGCTAGTACCAGGAGCATATAAAATGCTGAGAGATTTTGCATTGAATATCTGAACACTCTAAAAAGTATTTCCTTTTCGTCGGTTAAAGTCAGCCGTTCTATCTGTCTTAGAAATAAACTTCCATGATATTGATATTCATTGAAAGTTGTATTTTAGATAGTTATTTGTGTATTTCGGGTTCCAACAGGCCCATTGTCAAGGACTGAAGGGACCTACCGTGTCAGTGTCAAGTACCACAGCATCTGACACCTTGTATTTTTTAGGATTCCGTACCCGAAAGGTAACCAACAGGCCCCTATTACTAAGACTCCGCTGATCATCCGTCGGTCCGTCCGTGTGTCTGTCAGCGGGCTGTACCTCAGGAGCCATAATAGATAGACAGTTGAAATTTTCACATAATGTGTATATCTGTCGCCGCTATAACAACTGCTCCCCTACCAGAAACGTGTTTTTTTGCCTTTTTTCGCTCGATCTTAATATTTTGTTCGACGATGATAAGGAAACCTTCGTGGGCGAGTCTGACTCGCACTAGGCCCGTTTTTCTATCCCAAATGTCAGAATTAAATATACTATATTTCTTTATTATCTCTTCAAGGTTAAGGCGTCCATAAACGATAAGGACCTGTCCCAAATTGAAGATAAGAGCTATATTGATTAGAGTGAGTGAATAGATTGCAATCGATGCCTTCCGTTCATTGTCGTCGTATCTGATTGTAATCTAAGCGTCCCTTATTATTAAGAGACCGTTATCATCTAATAATATTAAGCCTGGAGTGGTAATCGATACTAGTTTTGACTTGATGTCGCCTTCAAGTTAACACATAGACACCCGTAACCAACTTTAAGCCAGCAGATAATTACTGTATCCCTGTACTGAAATCGGTCGTGAGTTGTTTTCAGATTCATTAAAGATGTATGGTTTTACTCATATGAGTATGATTGAATAGACGATGTGTAAAAATCATTTGCAAATTTCAATATAATTAATTAATTAAGAAACGGTCAAGTAAAAGTATTCTGTTTTTAACACGTTTTTTAGTTTCCCTTATAACTAATTAGCTAACTAGCTAACTAACGTATTATGTAAACAAACTTTGTATATATGTGTAGTTCGGATGACAATACTATTTGGCATCTTATAGCAGATCTGATGATAGAACCAGGAGGTGAATAGGCGACACTCTTCAGTGTCTATTATGAAACCCCTTGAGTTTGGGCTCATATGATTCGTTTTCACGAGTCCAACAGAATGTGCTTAGTAACGACAGACTGATCATAGAGCCAGGAGTTTTTACTTTTTAAACCGGGTATTTTAGTTTTCTTAAACTATAATTTTTTAATTTTACAAACGGCTGATATAAATCACTTGCTAAAGCATTCTTTAAATTCCATACAAATGCTGTCACTGTCACTTCATACAGTGGTGGTTATAAATAGGTACTGCGTATACTTATCACCATTCATATTACAATTTCTATACACTTTCTGATGCGTAGTGCAATTGGGTATTACGTGTGGTAATCATGGCCACGTTATCATCATCATCTAATCGCCGAACCCACATAAAATTCGGCCAAGGGTACTTCCCTTGTCCGAATTTTTGTATGTAATTTCATGTAGGGTCGGCGCAATATGTTTACTTCTCCCATTCTCCTCTATCATTCGTCACATCATTGCTTACTCCCTCTGTGGCCGTGCCTTCTTTAACACAGTCCATCCATCTCTTGTATTTGTTCGTCCTCTTCCTCATCACCACGTTAGTATTATAAAAAACTGTCAGTCGTAGGACTGCACGTCAGAAGTGAAAAACAACTGACAAATCTGTCATCCTAACGTGACGGTCACGCGAGTTCAGTGCTTTTTCCCCATACCAAAAGTGCCCAACGTGCTTAAAGAAGTTTTCACTTCAAAAATTGTTAATAAGTAATTGTGACTGGCCGATCAGAAGTGTTCATTTTTGAAGAAAGTGATGCCATCTACTAGTGACATCCATCAAACTGACGTACGTTCGGACAAAATTTTGAATAAAGGTTTTCGCTATTGAGCACTATATGCGTTATAAATGTTCACCTTAATTACAATTATGTTTTTGTTTATTTTACCATATGAATTACGCGCACAATAAGTACTTTATTGAACTAATTATATTTCTAAAGATTGAATAAGGAGCTGACAGAACTCAATGTTTAGATATGGCCCTCTAGTGGATCTATATACCTATGTACTATTAGCGTGACGGTGCGAGTTCAGTGCTTTACCCCATAGCAAAAGTGCACAACGTGCCTAAAGAAGTTATCACTTCAAAAACGCGTGAGGTATCTTTGGGACACCCGGTTGGAATAAAGTTCCATTCGCAATTTCTTTTTTCTTTCTTTTTTTAAAAGGCAACTCCCGCATCAGGAATATTCCTGTGTCGCGGGGGCTTCACAAACATTCAAACAACGGGCACAAAGAACACCTAGACTCGGAATTACCATTTGTGAATCACACAAATTTTTATCCCGTGTGGGATTTGAACCCACAACACTCGGTGCGGCGTAGTGGCGAGGGGACTACTTAAACCATTGCGACATTCGTGCAGTTTTGCTACATTATATTTAGATTGAATAAATTGTATCAAAATATTGTTAATATTGTAAAAACTCGAAAATAAAATTGCGCCATCTGTGAAAGTTGCCCGAACTGATCTAGCGAAATAACCTCATCCGCCAAGTGTCTGAAGTGAAGAATCCACAAAAACCAACTGCAAAAAATTTTCAAGTTAGTTTTAATGGATTTTCTCAATAACTGAGTGAATAGTTCCAAAATTTAAAAAAAATTACCATTAATTTTTTTTTTACTTTACAGGTTCCATCTGCTTTTATGAAAAACGCAGTAAACGTAGTTTTTTTTTCAAAAATTCTCTTTGTAACTGCATGCTAGAGTCATGTACTTTCAGTGATTTAAACAAGTGTTCCTTTTTCAAATACACCCTGTATAATTATGTTGTCAAAATGAATTTCTTTTGCATTCAATGAGGATTCGTCAACCGTTCATTTAATATATTTTTTAATAAGATACGGTTGACATCTGACCCTTTGTTCGTTTCTTCAAAGTCAGCTCAAATATATTTATTATGAAATAAAAAAATACTTCAACTCTACATAATGGTGTCCTAAAATAATTTCAAAGTAAATGAAAGCTGTCAGATCCAAGTAAGAATATATTTTGCGTTATGTGCGGCAAGAGACGTGTTGTTTTTACACGAGTAGGTATCTGGTATCAATATGTATCTAAAAATGCGGAAGTAACTCCGTCTGTCTCTCTGTTACATTTTCACGCCTAAACTGCTGAACTAATTTCGATTAATTTTATAGTATAGAGTTCTAGTATTATTATAGTATAGAGTACGGGATCTTAGAGAAGGATATGGTCTAACTTTTTGTCGCCAAAATAAAACTATATGCGGTAAAAGTGATAAAACAGGGGATGAAAGTTTGTATGGGACAAACTCTTTTTTGACGTGATAACATCTTATAAATCGATGACGCCGGCTGCACGCACGAAAAAGCATGACTCATTGTCACGTTCCGCCTGAGCCGAGCGTGCAAGCGAGAGCGCGGAACAAGCGATAGAGAGGCACGATCGGCCTAAGCGTTCGGATGGTGACGCATCTATCTCTCTTCCACTGTTTCTAACCGACGAAAAAAAAAGGAAGTTCTCAATTCGACCGTTTATATATATATATATATATTTTTTTTTGTTTGTTCAGCCCTCTCTCCGTTATTTATGAACCGATTTTGATTATTCTTTTTTGTTAGATAGGGTATACTTCAAGGGTAGTCCCATGTCAAGAAAGTCAGGATCTGATGATGGGATTCTGATAAAATTGAGAGAAACCCTCGAAAATTGGAGGAACGAATAGTGTTTCTGTTTACTTTTCATTACTTTATCAGGTATTTGCGTTCAGAAATCATCACATCATGTAGCTGAGCTGATGATGAAAAAAAATCATTAAATAAAAATCTTTTTAACAAAAAATTAAACCGACGAAATAACTAAAAAGCAATAAATAAATAAATAAACCTCTTACGGCTTGAGCTTATTTACATAAACTATCAAATTTTATATAAACTTATTTTGAGTCGGCGCCAAATAATAAAATGATTAATTACCTACGTATAGCCATGTCCATTTCTACGTAGGTACATATAAAATTTAGATAATTAATCAGTTTTTTTATAAACGCAAAAGTGTTATAAGTTTAACGCGTGTATTTGCGTGTCTGTCTGTGGCATCATAGCTCCATCTTTAACAGAACAACCGATGTGGAATTGGTTCTTTTTGTTGAAAGGAGACTTGATCGAGAGCTAGCTTAGCTATAATTCAAAACAATCTGTTCAGCCGTTCGAAGATCATCAGCTCTTTTCTAATCGTTGGAATTGTTTTCGATTCAGGAGTATTTTAAATGTTCAATTTATGCTTGTATTTTTACTATTCCGTTTATACAGCTCTGTGCATCCGTCCGGATGTACGGGCGTGTGTAAATAAACTCAGCGAGCGCGTATCGTACCAAAACATGTATTATCATCAGCTAATACTTAGTTACATGTGTACAACAATTATTTATACACGTGAAACATTGATCATATAGAATAATAAAAAACCGCGTGAGGTGTCTTTGGGACACCCGGTTGAAAGTAAGTTCCTTTCGCTATATACAGGTTGCTACAGAAAGGTGGCCAAGTTTTAGGAGCGTAATGTATAGCCGACAAATAGTTGCTTTAGCTTGAAAAATTATTCTGAAAAAAAAATTTATTAAAAATCACGGATTTTCATAAAATTGTTAGCTATTTACGTCATTCACGGGGACAGCCTGTATATACATATTAATGGACTGAATAAATTGTATCAAAATATAATAAATATTGTAAAAACTCGAAGTTAAAATTGCGCTAACTGTGAAGGTTGCCCGAACTAACATTTGGATAATTAGTAAACAACCAACATTAAATTACATTAATATCACGCAAAATCCACACATGGTGTAACTAAAAAACTAACTCGCGGTCAGCATTTTTCGTTACGCTAACACTTTTCTCGCTTAGCCCTATCAGCCGCGCATCTGAACTGTGACGTGCGATAAGGAACTTCGTTTCAAAAATAGGTTGACTGGTAAAGAAAGATATATATATATCCAGTCATCATATTTGTGTGAAACTAGTTACACTAGTGACGTGTGTGGGTCGTGGTCGTGGGGGACTTCCCCAACTAAGAGTCAAGATTTTTCCGGGGGCAGTTTGAACCCGTAACCACTCGCTCATTAGCCTTCACCATTAAGCTACTACAGTCGTACAGACAGTCGCTATTTATATGAATTAAAATAATGAAGCCATAATATAAACATGTCTGTTTATTGTTGAACTAAAAAAAAAACAAAGTAATAGCCAAGTTGAACGAAATGTCTTGGAGTGTAACGCCGCGCCGCGCCGGTTTAAAACTGTTCAAATGTGTTTGAAGCTTCGAGATGTCTCTTAGGGAACTATTTTTTTCTGTATACTTTGTAAAAATGGAAACTTGATTTAAGTTTTTAAAGGGAGTGTGGAAACCAGAAAGTAGGCGTCGTAATACACAGTTAAAATTATGAATTAATTGAAGAATGTAGATAATAATTGCACCAAAAGTCTTCGGTAATGTTTGACTAGAAACATATAAATGATAATTTTCCAAGAAAGAAAAGCTTTTAAAATCGATTGTTGTGTATTTATTGCGAGATTCACTATATTTTTGGAGTTTACTCCTTAAGAATCGATTCTCATATAAGGCGCCCGGTATGAACAAAATATGAAGAGTAAAATTGAGTGATCGTAGGGCAGCGCAACGCTTTAACGCTTTGTTGTGCTTTTTGTGCTTTATTGGAGTTTACTCCTTATCCTCGACGCATGTAAGTAAATATGTGTATATACCTTTATGTAGAAAATATATATGTATATATATATATAAATAGAATATATACTGTGAACCTACAGTAAATTGTAAACTCCAGTCGTGGGTCGGAGCTGACACACACCTTTTTTTTTCTCAAACATATAATTTTAAATATTAAAGATTTGACGTTTACTGGTTTTGCATTATTTTTATTTTGTGTGTAATTTTGAAGTTTTATTTATAAAATTCTATTTTAGATAATAATTCGTTTGTCAAACTCGTGATTTTAAAAATAGATTTTAATGACGAAAGGCAGTATTTACAAAACCAGTAGTGCTATTATTTTTAATTGATTTTTGTTATGATTGCAATTTCCAGTTCTAACAAAAAATTATTAACAATTACAAATCAATTGATGTAACCAATGAATTAATTATATTTCAATATTTGTCAAATAAGTAATTTTTCTAAGGAGTTTAACTCAAGGTGAAAATATCCATACTAATATTATAAATGCGAAAGTAACTCTGTTTCACCTTTTCACAACTAAACGGTTGAACGAATCGTAAGAAAATTTGGCAAGGAGATAGATTATATCTTGAGCAGGGGCGTAGGCTACTTTTTATCCCGGAAAATGTACAATTTCCGTGGGATAAATTTGGTGTCGCGCGCAACAGCTGGTAAATTATAAATTTTCAAAACGTTCTTCTATTTTTAAAATGATCATTTTAACTTGTAAGTTTACCTATACGTATATAAGTTATGTTACAGAACCTGTACAGACTCGGATACTATAGTTTAGAGCCGTACAGTTGTAGCCATGTTTAGTTTCCTTTTCGCGTGAACTCTTTTGATCTCGCCGCGAGTGAGTGACACTGAAGTGACGTGTGTCACGTCGCGGAGCCTTTTGTATGCGTCACATCCGCTCGGTGGGCGAAACACCGTGTCGCGTGGCCTTTACCTACAACACACTAGTATTAACGGCCGAAACTCCCATACAAAAAACAAATGTATGAAACAGGCGCCAAAAAATATGGCAGCTATTTCATGTAAGAAGCAGGCAGGCAGGCAGCATGAAGAGACAGGTCTATGTAGACCTGTCTCTTTTCATCCGCATTCCGCTATTTCTAACAAACAGAGACTTTGAAACCCGAGCTTTACGTTCGTACATTCAGTGCATAATGACAGTGTGTGCTGAGATCTGGTGCGTCCTTCCATTATGACGTACAGTGACGTTGGACGAGCAGGAAATGGCACACTTGTGTGTCAGCCAGCCGAATGGACGCGCGTGGGGCTTGTCCGTTAGGTTTGTGATGACACTGCATACGTTGAACAACTGATGCCACCTAGTTGACGCATACCCGAATTAAACGTTGGATTGTGAATTGTATGTGAGTAACAACTATGGAAATTAAATAAGAAAATTTTCACATATTGCACATTGGGGGATTTAACGCCTCACCTCCATAGACATTACCTATCAGTCAAGGTTAAACAACGCAGAGATGAAGATGATGATAAACATTTTGAATAAAAAATATTACTAATTTACACGTCATTGATGTAATTGTTTTCAATCTTATAAAAGCATGTTGTCGTGATCTAGAGTTAATTAAGATTATTCTTCTCTGGCCGTAGTCACAGGCAGCCTGTGACTACGGCCAGTGCAACCTGGTCGAAACGTCAGGGAATTCAGAGGTATGTAATACTTTTTCGTGATTGGCGTTAATTCTCGTTTAAATACATAATTATATCATGGAACGCGAAAGTTTAAAAGTTATTTATTGTACACTAGATGTAGATTACATATCTTAAAAACGAGGAAATGGTATGTACAAAGGCGAGCTTAACCCGAACCTGAGTCTTCTTCCAGCAAACCTTGGAGTGAACAGAGGATAGGAGCGAACGTTAGAGGCAGTCATGTGCACGTTAAACTAACTATAATGAGTATACTGACACGTATACTCATTATGAAATATAAATACCTAAATTTACACATATTTATAAAGTAGTGTATATTAAACATTTACAAATATATATAGAAACATACATACATATTATAAGTCTGATTTATTGTTGGGAGAGAGTCTTATTTTAAAAAGATTTTAAAAATGTAAAATGTAAAGTTCCAAGACAGTTTAAGTGTTCCTAAGATTATCCAGATAAAATGATGCACAAAGAACCATCTTCTGTTTAGCGTTGGACAATCTAACAAGATCGCGTTATGTGTGCGCCTCAACAAAACCGTATCTCAAATGAGATCTAGCGAGGACGCGGACGCGGAAACTTTAAAGGAAAATTATAATTTTTCTTAAACATATAAATGTTCTTACATTTATATTTTTAAGAAAAAAATATAATTTGATTTTGTGTGGATTGGAAAAGCCCCAACACACTCATTAGCAGCAAGAGAGCAGCTCTTTACACGATAACGGTTATGAATAATTGATGTGATCTGTATGATTAGTTAATTAAGAGAAATGCAACAAATTATTTGTAATTTTATGAGCTCTATGTTTTTATACCAATTAATAAAATACCAACCTGGCAACTAGAATTAATATAATATTGTGAAGTTAATTCTCACATAATATGACGTTTTTGCCTTTGGCAAGAGACGACATAAAATAATATAATAGAAATGACTAATATTGACTTAAAAATTGTTCAAAATTAAAATTGTATGTAGGTATAGGTAATTTAAATAATCATTCAAATGTACTTACAGACACAATTAACTAATGTTTAAAGTAAAAATAACTAGCTCAAATATTTACACAGTTAAGGACAATAAAAGTATAGATATGTATACGTAAACATTACATATGTATATATAAGTATTAAACCTAAACTCTGCAGGTTTAGGTGTCGAATAACTATTTCTCATCGAAACGTTACACTTCAGATGGTAATTTAATGTTGGTTGTACTTATCCATATATTAATATTTACTATATTTTGACATAATGTATAGCAAAAGGACCTCGTTCTAACCGGGACAATTTAAATTTTTGATCCGCTCTTCCCGACCACACCTTCAATGGTTGTGATTAATGGAATTTCATTTGCACTTATCCCTAGGTTAAACTTGACTTCCAACATTTTTTTTCACAAACACCAATGTGTTAAAAATACTAATTAAGATACCTATTACAGAAACCTTTTGAATTTCTTAAAAAAGTTATGTTACGTACGGTGCTGACCTCTAGCGTTAATTACATGTAACAAATGAGCCGTCGCCCTGTTCTGGTGAGCCCTCTCCGAACTCCGAACAAATGCTCTGCGTGACTTTCAACTAATGTTTAGGAATGTGGCCTCAAGTACGACAGCGGGGAGGAAACGAATTGTATTTAGAAAGGTCAGCCGTGACCTAACATTGTTTATATACAATGTTAAACTTTGTATATATTTGTGTAAACTTCGACGATGGCTTATGTATGTGGCGAGCGGTAGAACATTTGACTGCATGCAACGTCAGACGTCAGCAGTTCGATGCCCGCGTAATCCCTGTGTCATATGTTTATGTGCATTGCTCTTGGTGCTTCTATTAATCAATAACATGTGTGTTATTACTGGTGTTGGGAGGAGGTGACAGGTACACCCGAGGTACCTGTTCCAGCTACAGCTTAAACTCCCCAACCCTTCCGTATAAGCAATAGGTCTCTCCTTCCTTCCATTGCCTTTCCTTTTTTCCATTTAATTCCCAAAATACCCGGTTGACGGCAATAGGCTTGCCTATTACGTAAGTGGGATTATAATTATAGTCGGCAAAAGTGTTCGCATGTATGTGTATATTTACAACTAGTGACCCGCCCCAGCTTCGCACGGGTGTGATGTAGATACTAATGTGGTGAACAATTATCGCCGTATCATTATACAAAATAACACAAAACAATATAAACCTTCCTCTTGCATCGCTCTATCTATTGGTGTGTCTAAAACTCTAAACCGAATTAAAATCCGTTGCGTAGTTTAAAAGATCTAAGCGTAAAAGCGGCGGTCGCGACTTTGTTTTATAATATGTAAAGAGATGATAAATATGTTAGTATGTATATCCCGGTTCGAGAAGCCATAGCACAAGGTAAGCTTATTTTGGGTCTAGATAGAAACATGTATGACACCAAAAATGTGTCCAGTACCATGTAGAAAAACCCTAAAATAACTTTGAAACTATTGTTCGAGATCTAACGTAATCGCGTACAACTTAAAACACCTCCCTTTTTTAAAAGTCAGTCTAAATTTTGTATTTAATTTTTTTTTTATATTATCAGGTGACCCGTCTTCTCGTTTGCCCCTGCAAACGAGCAGACGGGTCACCTGATGGTAAGTGACTACCGTCGCCCATGGACACCTCTAACTCAAGAGTCACAAGTTATAACTTGTGACTCTTGAGTTAGAGGTGTTATTGTTCCCGGTAAATAATTCAAAAAGCACACACGTTACCTTCTTTTATTTAAAGTCATTAAAAACGTAACATTTATTGATATGATGTCGTATTGTTCACAGAGGAGGAATGCGAGGAGTCGGTGCTGGCGGGGGTGCCGGTGCGACACAGGCCGGAGCCGCCCGGCGCGCTCGCACAGGTCACCAGGTTCAGCGCGCACGAGATCAAACTCATGTACCGGGGGTTCAAACAGGTTCGTCACATACACTCCTGCTGCTAAACTTACTACAACGCCATCTAACGGTAATAAGCCGAACTACATAGTAACTACTGAGCCTGTGTCGCGCAATAAAAGTTCTTACGCCGCTGTTCCTCAACCTACTCACCACTGGAGTGAAATCATTGCTCGTAAACCATGGTATTATATTGGCGCAGGTGTGTTTCCCCGGTCGGGCTGCGACAATTTGGGCAGAAGTCTGCTGTACCCTACCTCCTCCTCCTCAAAAACGTGTCTCAAATACAGCAGCTTATAACCAGCCTGGGCTATGTCAATTGTAAAAAAATATATTACGTTTCCAGTTCTGTTTGTTCCGGTGAGTTGAGTAGGTGATGTAGATATTATTAATAATTTAATTTGTTTCAGGAGTGCCCGTCGGGTGTGGTGGACGAGGAGGCCTTCAAGAATATCTTCTCACAGTTCTTCCCTCTCGGAGGTAATGAGTCTAGTTAGTTCACTATCTCAAACGAGTAAAACGTTACGATGATACTCCTTGCTCCCAACAATTTATAAAACATTTTTTGATTAAATACTAAAAAATCCGCACCAAATTTTTTTCCATTCGGCTGTAGAAGTACTTACACTTCTATGCTGATAACACTTACTTTTTTAACCAACTTCAAAAAGGAAGAGGTTCTCAATTCAATTGGTATTTTTTTTTACTTTTACAAGTACATTAACTGACAATATAATCGCCGAACGTGTCAAAAGAGACACTGAGAAAGAAACCTGTCTCACAACCACTCTTTTCAATAACATTTGGATAAATCTATGTTCATGATAAAAAAATGTAGGTAGCTCAAAGTGAAGTGTTGCAACCATCAGCTAAATGCGAAAGTAACTCTGTTTGTTTGTTTGTGACCTTTTCAAGACTAAACGGCTAAAGGGATCGTATTGAAATTCTACAAGGAGATACATTGTATCCTAGGGAAAGTCACGGGCTACTTTATATCGATGCGATTAGTGGGATAGATTCAATTCAATTCAATTCAATTGATTGATTCAATTCAATTGATTCAAAGATTTGAATTTCCACGCGAACGAAGTCGCGGGCAACAGCTAGTTATGTATACCTAGGCCTGCCATCACTTAAATTGCCGACGCCAGACAAGCTCTTAAAAATCCCGGACACATGTGTTAAATCGAGATTCTTTCCCGGACATCTTAAAAAAAACGCCGATTCTATTTTTTTAAATTAAACAACTTGTTCATCTAATAACTGTTGCCCCTGGCACAAAGTTGGGTTTTACCCGGACATTTTTTGAAAACCCCGCCCGGACGCTCCCCGGACACCCTCTAAACTAGAACAAATCCGGGGAAACCTGGACGGATGGCAGCCCTATGTATACCTTAATGTTTTAAATGCGAAAGTTGCTCTTCATATCTGTCCGTCTGTCTGTTAATTACTCAACCGATGATCAAACAAAGAGACAAGCTGGTATATTTATGTATTAATAATTAGTTCTCTAGATCTGGGGGCACGGTAGTGACCCCGCCAAAACGAGCCAAGCGAAGCGCGAGGGCACTCTCTATATCTATAGTCAAAATATGTGGTCAGGCCGTTTCGTTATCACAAAAACTATTGTATCACAGTCAAGTAATGAGCAGTAAATAAATGTTTCACTTTACGCCCGTGTGACAGTAGCAAAACGGCCGAACCACATATTTTGACTAAGGTGCAGAGTTCGTGGAGTTAGGGCTTCTAGAGTTAGAAGCTTCGCTCTACAAGAGATCTGATAACTTTTTGACAGTCCGAGCCATATGGTCTTGGCAACATTTTACATGAAAATGTTTTTGGTGGGATACTATTTTATTTACTTGGTAATGAAGACGCAAAACAAATAATACGTAGTACTAAAAAAGCGCAGTTTATAAAATCACTATTGAAATTGTGACTCTCGCAGACGCACAATAAAGTGCAGTTTAGGTTTCACGTGTATCATTTACAAACAGGATTTTTTAACAATAGATGATATTGCTTTTATCATCTATTGTTAAAAAATGTCGTTTTATCCCAGAAGATGTGTAATTGTTTTGTATCTCTTGGCCCGGGAGCATGTACGATGAAACCGTACACTATTACCGAACAAGCTAATTATTACAAAACTCCGATCAGTACACGATCAACGGCCTTGGCGTGTACTTCCTCGCTCCTTTGTATTGTAATTCCTTGGTCCCATCAATAACTCACTTTAATTGTCTATCAGCCGTGTCCTTTAACCGACTTTCTAACTTCTACAATTCTACAATTCTAGGGGTGCGTTACAACCCTTAAAACTCAGGTTGGTCACAATAGATGCGGGTGATGAACGAATGTATGTGGTTTGTTTCAGACGCGACGCAGTACGCGCACTACGTGTTCAAGACTATCAAACATAAGCAGACCGGGAAGGTCAACTTTGAGGTAACCAAATTCAATATTATTCTGTAAATCCTATCAATATCAGAAGGAAACGGCTCTCTTTATGACGCTGACCTCTTAGCAGACGCACACTTGTTGATACCAAAGTTCTGTCGCATGCATCTACCAGGATGTCAGCATCATAAGGAGTTTTGTTTTCTTCTTGAAATCTCTGTTAATTGCATTGTAAAACCAGTGCTAAATAACCAGTGCTAAATGCTAAATAACGCATTGTAGAAATAGAGCTATATTTTAGGGTCGTATAGGAGACCCCGTGAAGAAACTCACAGTCGTATTTAAGGATCGTAGAGGAGGAACTCGTGAGGAACATGAAAAATGTTGACTTTTAATATTTTAAATTTAAACTCGAAAATTGAGATTAAAATGAACATCCCGTAAGAGAGAGGGCTGACATGAATGGCCCATAGATATTAAATACCAGGGGTGTTGCTAGAATATCCAAACTTGTCTGGACACGTTCATGTGAACGTTTAAAAAATCATAGCGATTGACATGAAAATTGATAAAACATTGTTTAAAAATGTGCACCTCGACGAGAAAAGGTTTTTTTTTGTTCCTGATTTTTTCGCGTAAACTCAAATATTCTATCTCCTAAAATATTACTAAACCTGTTTCCAACATGTTGTAAAGCTGTTTTTTCTTTTATAGAAGAATATTTTGGAGCTCGGTTTTGTTACGGGCGGCGTAAATATACGAGCTTTTCTTTTTCACTACGAGAGCGAAATAAATTTGATCAAATTTATTTACGAATCCAACTACGTTTTATATTACAAATATGTATGTACGTTTGGTACGAATGCGAAGCAAGTCCGCGTAGCCAATCATGAGCTTGTGCGGAAGTGGGTCAAGTGGTGCGCTCTACGCATATTGCAGGCGGGCTGTGCCGATAGGGGGCGCCACTCTACTAGCTTTTAAACTTATGAATTCTGTTTGTAAGTAAGTACCCTATTGGTAATGGTACGACGACGTATAATTATTCCCAACTAGCATGTGCCCGCGGCTTCGCTCGCATTAAGGTAATATTTCGATACCTCGGGAACAAAATCATGTAATTTGGTAAGGAGCAAGGTCTACAGCACAAGTAAAGGAAAAGCAATCGATTCCCGAGATGTACATACTATCTATATACAAATTTGTTTGCTTACGGAGCCCTCAGTGCGCGAGTTAGACCTTCTCTGTACCTCTGACAACATGCGTGAAAGCGTAACAGACAGACTGACAGAGTTACTTTCGCATGTATATGTATATATTATTACTAGCAACCCGCCCCGGCTTCGCACTTGCTACCTAGAGACATCTTCAACATATTTCAACCAATTTACTCTAAATCGTAACAAATTATACACCTAAACCTTCCTCATGAATCACTCTGTCTATTGGGGAAAACCGACGATGACCGAGATGCCATTAATATTTTCTTCTGGGATCTGCTGCCGCTTCTGGGATAAGCCTCTTTGTTAAATACACTTACAATATATTTATTTTAAACATTCAATACATATTAATGGAATAAAATATAGCCTACGTCTCTTCTTATCAGCTTACTTCTATATGTTAAGGAGATGGTTCAAACCAAATAAATGCAAAATGCACTTCACTTATCTAGAGACTGAAGTGAAAGGTGTCGGTTAATATATTGGTTGCGATCTTCTGCTCAGTAGAAGTACTACACCAATGATACGACTCTGATTTGACATATGACACTGATGTGCTTTACTTATCTAGAAGTCACGTCAACTCTTATATTTGTGTGATATTACGGACGAACGATCAAAGCCATCATGGCATTCAAAAAAGTCTCAAAAATGATTTTGATTGTGATGGTCTTCAAATCTCCCATTAAGTCATCCGCCTAGTCTAACGATTGTAATCAAATAGACAGACGATGGAAAGTTAATTGGAAGTGAACTGACTCGAGATTTGTACTAACTGATATGAAAAAAATTATTGTAACCTTTCACGTTGTTTTTTCGAACCTCCAGGGACCTTCTCTTATACAGTTATTACAAGCGAGATCTGTGCTCGCACAAGTTAACACACAACGGCCCTTTGTTTGTAGCATCGCTACCTGTTGCGTCGCCTCAAGCGTCGGTTTTTTTGTGAGGTTCGGCGAGGTTGTTTTTTGGTTGAACAGGCTAATATCTCAATCTACCATTAAAATTTGAAAAAGTCTGTTAGCATTTCATAGCCTAATTCTCAAGCGAAGCAGTGATCACATACAAAGATGAAACAGCGGGTAACCACTATTCCAAAATAATAAGTAAAGTTGATCGTGTGCATATGTGTGTGTTTGTTATTCTCTCACTTTGAAACGGCTGGATGAATTGGGATAATATTAGAAACGAAGGTAGTTATAGTGAAGTATACAGGAACTGAGATCCACCAAGACAGAGTCTTGGATAAAAGCTAGCCAGTAATTGTTATTTCTATGAACTGTTAAAGAAATAGGAGTAGGAAATTTCAAGAATAATAATTATAACAATAGGCAAAGTAAAGGGCAGAAGCCTACATCTGACACTTTGCACATGACATCAGTTTAGCGTTCAAAGTCAAATCGTAATAGACATGTGATTGTTTGCAACCGACTTGGCCTATATTTGAAGAGTTGTCTCGGCTTCTCAAATATTCCATCATTCCTGACATGGTGACAATGAGACTACACCCTTTCAAAAAAAAGAATTTGTAATCGGGAACATACATAAAAAATCCAAAGAATTGAGAACCTCCTCCTTTTTTGAAGTTAGTTAAAAATTACTAAGTGCGACAAACAGGCGAAAATATTTTGTATAGAGATTCAGTATATAAATTATATAACGTTGTCACACACCCATGAACGAATAATTGACAGAGCCTTAATATTTTTGTACAAAGATCTTTGTTGGTGGTGAATTGAAACAATCGGTCCGGTCCAGACAATAGACTTCGGAGCCATTCAGTCTGGGTGGCTCTCTCTACACGTATGCCAAAATGCTTATGTTTCTCTCTTAAACTACAGAACGCATAATCATTTCAGTAAGCTTTTGGCTTTAGTTCAAATTAGTTACACAATTCAAACAGGTCATTTTATAATGGCAAAACTTATATTAGTGTACAATATCCAATTAAAACTGAACCCTTTTGCATGGGGCAAGTTATAATTGATTATTATGTGTTTTGTTCTACAGTTGAATGGTCGCTTTGAAAGTAAAACTTGTACCATTTCAAGGGTACGTACAAATAAATTGATTTTATGGTTCTTACTTCGAGCGTTGAAAACTCAAATTTCAAGTTACTGTAGTCTTTGAACAAATTTCATGGCTACTACTTTATCTTGACCCCTGCGAAGTAGGCAAAAGTTGTTCGAAGCGATATTAAAGCTGGAGCTCAATTTATATTAGATTTCCTATATAATATGCGAATAACCAGTACAACAAGATCCGTTCAATTGTAAACTAGAATTACAAAGCGCTTGTAATAGAAGTTCAGCTAACAGTGGCAGTAATGGAATTAAATTGATAGACCAATATAAGTTGGTATCTATAATCCATCCCTACGTCCTTGGTACTTGCTAACGGGTTGTGCCACGTGTCGAGTGACGTCACGACCTTTCAACCCTTATGCCAAGAAGGCTTTGATTTGATCGGTATGCTTACAATTTCATGAGTTGGAGTTGTAGTTTGAGTTGAAGTACCAAGAGCACAAAATTTAAAGGAGGTTAACTTATCTTGCATTCAAAGCGATTCAAAAATATCTTTTAATTCCAGGCAAGCCTCCTTTGTTAGACGTTTTATATTAACTTGACCTGTATCTACAAAAGTGTCTAGGGATCAAGTACTTTTTAGAGTATCACCGCAATTAAGAATTATTATTTTAACTTTTTTGGATCGTTATTGATTCTTTTTAGTGACTTTCACTATTTGAACAAAGAATTTTCTTTAAATTGTGACTAAAAATAGAAAATCAACTGTCTATCAGGATTCCTATAAAAGTGTGTAGTAGCGTTTTTACAAAATCATTACAATTTCAGCATCGTAACTGAAAAAAATTATCATGCTGCATCGATATGCAGCCACAACATCATTTGAAAGGAGAAGAGTTGCAAGCTGGTTCCAGGCAACGTACTGTGGACATACTCGAGTTTGGAGCACCTCTAGACGTCAAGAACTTTTGAAATTTTGTCAGGAAGTTCATTCATATGGAGGAGGAACAATAATGGTTTAGGCCGGTTTTTGGATCGGTGGAAGAACCGATCTCATTTGGATCAGGGGCAACCTCAATACTCAGATTTATGCGGAAAGGATTGTTTCAGACGTGATTCATTTCGACTAATGCACGACAGTGCACGCGATGATACAGACGGCTAGATTCGTAACATGCACTCTTGCCGATGCTCGCATCAACGTTCTGCCGTGGCCTGCTCAATCGCCAGACCTAGTTGAGCACGTATGGGATATGGTCTGAAGAAGACCACTGCCAAATATGGATACCGTGCATACCGCATAACAACTTTTTGACTTGTTAGAAAGAACGTGGGCGGCCATTCCTCAAAGTGATTTGATGAACTGATTTTAAGCATGCCAAATCGCTGTGATTGTATGATTTGTGTCAATGGTGCAAATACAGATTATACATTTTTTTATCTTTACAATAAAAATAAAAAGAATCCTCATTATTGCCTTTTTTGCCATTTAATTGACGATAATATCGTCACTTGGTTAATTTCCCACAATTTGCAAAAATTGCAATTTTTCTTAATTTTTACAAAATGTAAGGGTAATTTGTTAACTTAAACATTAGGAATTAAAGTAAGAAGCCAATCTGGAAGACTAGATTTGATAAATATTAATTGAATAATGTTTTATAGCTAAAAATGTACTTGATCCCTAGACACTTTTGAAGTGTGTATCTATGTAACGGAATCTTTCAAAGTAGTTTTCAACAATTTCAACACGACCGGCGTCCGATTAACTTGAACATTTGCAATTTGCATTAGTAGCTAGGTTTATTGGTAGTTATTTATAAAAGTAGACTGACTGCTGCTGACCTCAATAACATCACCATGAGATAAGAAAATCGCGGTTGTATGAGTACCGCACGGACTAGTGACCCGCTCTCGAGAGTAGGAATGACACAATAAGCCTTATACAAAGACGAAGAGAAACTCGCGAAGGACGACACTCGAACCAGTTACATATGACATAAAGAGAAGTTCTGAATAATCCTTGCTTCCTCACTAATATTATAAATGTGAAAGTGAGATTGTTTCATATGCTTTCACGCCTC
The DNA here is from genome assembly GCA_963859945.1 of Euplagia quadripunctaria. Lineage (NCBI taxonomy): Eukaryota > Metazoa > Arthropoda > Insecta > Lepidoptera > Erebidae > Euplagia > Euplagia quadripunctaria. Next base: position 132,641 of record OY982589.1, on the reverse strand, counting down.
AACTTCTCAACCTGTTCATGAACGCTGAGTCATCTTGAAATGTTGCGTACTCCTTGTCAGGGGCACACAAAAGGACATAGACATATACATTCAGAAAAACACAGACAAAATGTACCTTAGCGACCGACGCCGCGGGCTAAAGCTAGTCTATTAAACACAGACAAAATATACTATAGTGAGCGACGCCGCGGGCAAAAGCTAATCTATTAAAACAATTACGCCACATTTTGTTCTTTTAAAATGAAATGTAAAAATTGTAAAGTGCAGAACACGAGAATATCACATATCTCGTTAGAGATTAATGCTAGATGATGAATGAATGATTGATGAAACCTATAGGGTATTTCCCATTGACCGAGGTTTTGATTTACCTGCGAAATGTTCAACTCCCCGACTTTCGCTGGATATCTTTTCTTGACAGAGGTATGAATATGTTAGCTTGTTGTATTTCCTAGGGCCACATACTTCTCTGAATTCGTTTGAGTTTACCGACGCTTTAACAAAACCACAAACTGTGTTGGAAAACTATTTACTATTCTCGGTTACAAATGTTTTAGTTTCATTGCCCAGAGTTTGACTTGTCAGCTCCGTTGGGTTAGGTTCATTTTGAAGTAGTTTTTAAGATAACAATGGATGCAATTGATTTTGCCAGCATCCTAACGGAGCCTATTATAGTTGACGGCAAATCAAAAATTATTAGATGAAAAAGCCCAGAACTAGAGAGGTCCCGTAAAAGGAACCAAAATGACTAAAACTCTAAGTTTCTTTTAGGAGTAAAATCTACAGTTTTATGATAAGCAAGAAGGCAAGAATAACCTAACTAAATCTAAAATAAAATGTATGGCTATAATAAGTTGAAAGAGTAACAATGAAAAGGTGATGTTACTTCATCTTTCTTTACAATTTAATGCATTATTGCATGTTGTTTAAAGGTTTGACATAACAATTCACCAACGTTGGAGTTTGGGAAACCAAAGGGTTTCCATACTTATCTGGTGATAACTTCCAACGGTAAGACTTGACAGGCTCTCAGTGTGGTTTCATAAAACAGTTAAGAGCTAAGAACACTCCCTCATAGTTTCAACTCTGTAAATACTACCTAACAATCAAATTCTTGTAACAATTTTACAATAGGTTGGTGCGTGTTTTTAACCGATAACATTGTGTGGAACTTTTATTTTAAATTTGTAACAATTAAATACCTATTAAAATTAAAGCCTTGTAGAAGATTGATAATTTAGCATTTTTTACAATTTAAATTTAAAGGAGATGATGACGCAGCCACGTGGCACCTGCCCACCATTTTTTTTTCTTTAAACTTTTTACATAGTTGTATCAACAGAATAAAAACATTCATCCTTTAAACTAATATTTATCTCTGCCAGCAGTGCATCAGGCAATTATTCGAATTTAAATATTTGACTGACGTAAAATAAACATGACATTTGCAGTATTCTTATTTCCGGCTTTACTGTATCTCGATTAATATTAAAATGAAGGAGTTTTAATTTGAAAAATATTATATGAATATCTAATACTTTATTTAACTGGAGAATCTTAAAATATAAATATTCAAATGGCTTTATTGCTTTAGATGCTTTTCACGCAATTTACCAGGATATCGATTTAAAAAAATATCCTGGACAAATTGTGCGGTGGCCGCTCCATTTCGTTTGGATCCGGTACAACAATAGGAACGATGGGAGACCGCGTCTCCTGTGCCGGGTTTCAGATTACAAATAAAATATCTTTAGTATATATATATTATATTCGTGTATTTTTTTTGTATAGAGCAAGGAAGTTGATAGGTAAAGGTAAATTTATATTTACACGGTTACTAGAATATTTGTCTTTTAACAGCACTCTCTAGTTCATCACGAAATTGCGTAGTTCTCGATTCGGTAGTGATTTCGAATCCGTTAGAAATAACGCCAATTATTTTGATTTCTATTTATTATTGGATTTTAATAATTGTATTTTACCTACATACACCATATACTCTTATTAAAATATTTGTTCTTCACAATGTGCGTGTATTAAAGTCGCAAGTCCTATTCAGATATCGTGTATCGAGTAAATAAGTGTGGTCGATCGTAGATCGCATAAGGTTGAACGTCACTCGTATTATTTGTTACGTATACACGTACGTTGTTATAAACGCAGGTGCCAATTCCATAATATCCTCTTTTGCCAATGACCATGCTTTGAAGGCAGTGTTATAGACATTATGAGCTTTGTAAAGTGCTAATTTGTTGATATTGTGGTGTTTTCTGTCATGCTTAAATTTATTACAATTCCTTACCCAAAATATTTTTTCTACGTTCTTCTGCCTTTGTATAAACTAGGGGTACGCGATCACGATTGTTTCTTTTTTACAGTAAAGGGGGCAAACGAGCAGACGGATCACCTGATGGTAAATGACTACCGCCACCCATGAGCACCTGTAACTCGAGAGTCACAAGTGTGAACTGCAATGCAAGCATTGCTTCACTGCCGGTTTTCTGTGAGTCCATGGTATCGAGCGGAGTTGAGCCGGCCCATACGTGCCGAAGCATGCCTCTCCCACGTTTCCATGGGTCTAATATCTTAATGTTTTAAGTCACGCTCAATAGTTTCAAATCCGGCTCGGGTGTGAAAACGAGAACCAGTACACAACGATGTGCAACATTGCCCTTCGTTACCGACACTTAGTTTTAGTGCAACGCTCAATGTAACTATCTTATTTAATGGGTTGTGGAATTGAATTAAATGTATTAAATTCCAGCTGTTGCCCGCGACTTCGTTCGAGTGGACATTTTGGTGAAATCTATTTCACAGGAACCGTAAATTTTTTAAGGATAAAAGTAGCCTATGTGCTATTCCAGGCTATAATCCATCTCTATGCCGAATTTCATCCAGACTGGTTCAACCGTTTTCATCCATCCATCCATCCATCCCTACAAACTTTGTCCATTATACAATAATTAATAAGATTATCCCTCCAGACCACCCTGTGCCATTTGGTTTATGACAGCCAAGCCAAGTTGCTGGTATAAGTAAGTTGACTCGAAATAATCAAAATCTATACCTGTATATAAAAATTTCGTGTCATGTTGTTTGTTTACGATGAAGGCCTAAACTAATGAACCAATTTTGATAAAATGTGCAGTTTGGTCGAACTTGAGAGATAGGATAGTTTTCACCACAATTTATAATCACAATATTTTTTTATTGCAAATTACTTAGTCACAGCAACGCGTGGTCGGGTCGCTAATATATGTATGTTTATCAATTATGTTATCGAATATCATTGCACGACTTGGCAGAAAACCTGAACGAACTGCGATTCCTTAGATGTATCTATGGGTGAAATCTTTTATGAAAACCATATTCTTTTCGTAAATATTGTTGCCTATTCTAACTGGCTCTAATATACAAATAGCTTGTTCTACAAGGAACCAATTTTAACATTTTAATAAAAAAAAACGAAAAAAAAATGTTGTAAGCATCTAAGCCATAAACTTAAAAATGGAAAGTGTACTATGGTGTTTGTGAGAATTTGAGTGATCTCGTAAAGCCGCGCCCCAAGTTAACGGTCAATTAGCTACAAGTGGTAGAGTTCAGTAAAGTTCTGAACAAACGTTGTGTCCTATCTACCATCTGCGTTCGCACAAATTACTCGAGATTGGCTCCGAGTGATATACACATCTGTACAAATATTTAACGTTTAATTTTAATAAAAGTATTATGCTAACAAAAGATTACAGAGATTCTTGATGTAATTATAATAAATTTCAGTTTTACAAAGTATTATATTCGATCAAGCTTTAAACAATTTTGGTACACTCATAAATATGAATGACATATTGGTTTGTGGATGGTTATAGATATTAACAATGTGCTTGGTAAGTGGTGACAAATTTAACTTAGTGTTTAAACCACGATATCTTGCGGGTGCCATAGAAAGGTTGTACCCAATCTTTTGTTTTTGTCCTTCTAGTAGTGAAGTTCGTCATTTGATGTCAAGGCACGCGACAATAGGCCTGTTATGGATTATTGCCTCGAGAGCAAAAAATGGCTGCTATACGAGCAGTTGGGGTAAACATGCTCTCGTGAAAAGCCCAGCTTGGGCTCAGCGCCTCTACCTAGCTATCCGTGCGGGATGCCTCTCAATCGAAATACGTCAAAAAGGAAACGAAAGAGTACAAGTTTAGTTTAGAGTTTGTGGAGTTAGGCTTGTAGAGTTAGAAGCTTAGCTCTACATGAGATCTGATAACTTTTTGACAGTGCGAGCCATATGGTCTTGGCAACATTTTACATGAAAATATTTTTGGTGGTATTATAATTACTTCAACTTCTTTAAAACAATATTGAAAGGAAAACTAGGAAAGAGAAGACGAGAAAGGCCTAGAAGAAGTTTTATTCAGCAAGTGAAAGAGAAAACGGAAGTTGAGTCTTATCAAGCAGTCAAAAATAACGCAGAGGATAGAGAGAGAGTTGCGATTGCTCCACCGACAAGAACGACTTTAATTTGAAGACGAATGTATCTATAAAGTAAATATAAGTATGTGTTTATAAAAGTCTAGAGAAAACAATCAGTGGAGTCAGATCTTGACTGACTTATTTAGTTAGTTGTTTAGTTTGAGGATAGCTTCATATATTTATATCGGTTTAACAGTTAATTTGCCAACTCTGTCAGTAGCATGTTGTTTGTGAGCCGTGTTTTGTATGAACATTAAGGAATACTACCATTTGTTTGTCTCAAGGCTGAGCCAGCCACTTAGTTAGATTACACAATTAGGGCCGCAGAGTTGCTGAGGAGGTAAATTAGAGAGCATAAGCCGAATGATAATGTCTACAACACTTTGCATTAGCTCGTCCGTCTAAAGGTTATTGAGGATCATCCAAATAATCGAACCATGCCCTAAAATCTGTTAATTAGCTAAAGTGTAGTTAATATCAATCTCTTAAGCCTCAATTTATTCTAAGTTATATGTTTTGTGTAAATAATTCGGTTGTTCAAATTTACAAATATTATTGTAGCAGAAAAAAACAAGAAATTTGTTTTAGAATGTTGCATGTTCTTATACATAAATTTTAATATTATCTACAGAACTGGGCATTCTTAACATTCAACTTGGCTCCCATTTTCACCATTATGTTTTATTATTATGATGGGATTTACTTTTTGGAAAGAAATTATTATTATTCATCATTGAAAAGTGATCTGATCTTTTTCCGGTTTGTTAATTTTCTCTTTTGTGCTATTTTCAACATTTTTTTTGACGTTAGAACTGTTAGAGCGCATCGCCCGCTCATTACCTGCAACTTTATTACACGTTTCCTGTTAATGCTTACATTGGCCACGCAAGGCGGTATAACGTTAGCAAGCGTTTGTATTCTACTATACAACTTTCTTTTGCCTTAATTTGATTAGGATCTAGATAGATAAGATGTACCCTGTCTGGTGTTTTAACTCTGGAGAGTGTACCCTAAATTTTCTCTTCTTGTCTTTGACTTTTATTATTTTCAAATATACTCAAGTGGCAAGATTGTGTAACAATGTATTTATTTTGTAACTGTTGAGTTTAAAAAAGATTACGGTTAAATAAACGAATTCTATTTAAGTCACAATGTGAGCACTACTTTGTACAATGAGAGCGAACGGAGCAGAGACAAGGAAAACCTAGTGAAGCTACTTAGTTACATAGTTTTAGTCTATGGAGAAGGCGACAATTTAAATAATTCTTAACAGTAACATATTTGTTAGGTACAATTGTTCGGAATGATGTCATATCGCTAACCCGGGGCTGCCCGTTCCAGTTTTTGTTATTATTATTTGTCTAAGTTTTATAAATAATTTGGTATACAAAACGATAAGTGACCTTTTATTATGTAACCTACCCTCCCACGAAAGAAACAGCTTTTGCCATGATAATTTCGAAAGGAGCTAGGTGTTAATAAAATCGATTGCTTGAAAAAAATTCAAATTGTAAAAATTCAATGCTTTCTGATTTTTCCTTTGTGTATGTCACCGTGAGATTGTGAACGTCGTGTTAGAAACAATCTCAACACTATTGCTATAAACTCAAACTCAGAAACAAAGTATTAAAGGCTTCTGACTCAATTCTTATGTTTGTGTCGCACATAGTTCCTACAAATATAGAAATATCTGAACACCTCATTTTATCCACATACCCTCTTTTTTATTAAATACCTGTAGCGATTGATATAAGTTGGTTTTTTAAACTAATTCATCTAAGAAACTATAAAATTTAAACTTCTAACTGTAAGTTATATAAATATATGACGAGAACGAATCCGATAGTACGTGTATTTGCTTTAATCACATCATCACTTACTTCATCATAACGTCGGTAATTAGAATAAAGGGTCACGCTCAGAATACTGATACTAATGATAACGTTTTGGTTTACTGATTATACAAGAACTATTGTAAAACAGGAAAGTAATGAACAGTAAATAAATGTTTCACCTTACGTCCATGTGATTTTGTGAAGTTAGGGCGCGTAGAGTTGGGCGATCTGACAACATTTTACATGAAAATGTTTTCGGTGCGAAGTCTTTTGTTTTGTTACTACACGTGACGTATTTTATTTTTAGGGTATGGTATGGTATGGGTTCCTCAAACGCCCTATGTCGTGCGGAACATGTGGTACGGTACGACTAGGTGAGGTAGAAGATTTTTCAGCCACCCGCACATTTTCGATATTTTTAATATTTTAGTTTTGCCATGGGCCGTCACATGCTATACTAACAGTGTCCCTATTTAGTAAGCAAACCAATGTGTCCTTATTTTGGTGTTTTTCTGACGGCGCATAATAGCGAGCACTTATGTTTTCTGTCACTTAGTAAGGGGCCAGGACATAACTCTTCTAAATAAAACCGTAAACATTACAGGAGTTCCTAGACATCCTGTCGCGCGTGGCTCGCGGCTCCGTCCAAGAGAAGCTCTCGTGGGTGTTCACGCTGTACGACGTGGACGGCGACGGGCGCATCTCCCGCTCGGAGATGCTGGCCGTCGTCCAGGCGATATACGAGCTTCTGGGGCGGGCCGCGGTGCCGCCCGTCCACAGCACCGCCGCCAAGGACCACGTCGACAGGATATTTCATGTGAGAGTTTTTTTTTTTAATATGGTATAAGTAGTTAGTGAGTACTGCGATCTAGTATTGTTATAGTTATTTAGTATTGAGGGAAATTCAGCGAATAATATTACAGAACAGATATAATTACTAACTGCTGTAACTTTTCTGCACTAATAACCATAATCACTTCATTTCTGAAATAATACGAATATTCGTATTACACTAGAATAATAATATACTTGTTCTAACAAGTAATACATTTTAACATGATAAAGCTGAAGAGTATGTTTGTTTTTTGGTTGAAGGATCGTCGGTCGGATTTGATAATTCTTTTTGGATATTAAAGCCTGGTTCTTGGGGAAGTTAACAGGCTATTTAACATCAGACTACGGCCTTTAAAAGCCGAACAGTGACCATAAACGCGGGTGAGACTGCAGATAACGGCCAGATTTGGATAAAATTAAGTTTAATACCTTTCAGCTGATGGACACAAACTGTGACGGCGTGGTGACGCCGGACGAGCTCGCCCGCTGGTGCAGCCGCGACCCCGCGCTCCTGCTCTCGCTCGAGACGTTCGACACCGTGTTGTGACACGCCGACCCACACCGGTATGCCTCATACCTTGTATACAACACTCCAACAATATTGCTTACTGCTTTTGCTATCATCCGCAATGCACGCAAATCGCGACCTGCAATAAAACCTTTTGAACTAATCGGTGTCATCATCAAGTTTGGGGTAAATTCTTTCCGGGGTTAAAAGATTTCATTCCAATTTTGTTCTGGATCACCCTTTTAATAGATTCGAACCTTATGTCAGGTGAAGATACTTTTAAACAAAACAAAAATTGTAATCCAACATTAAGGTGAGTATGAGTGAAAGTGTAATGGCACCTTTATGATAGGTAAATCTTGCCATTTATCTTTTTCCTTGGTCTCCTCGAACCAGCCCTGTCGATACGCATCGAAGTCTTCACGCCACCTCTTTCTGGGCCAGTTTCGGCGGCACCGTCCGTCTTTAGACACCTATTACACCCATTACAACCATTTTAAATTAATACAATAGCAAATTTCAATCATTTTGTTTCTTATGTGTAAAATAATGAATATGACAATTAGTGCATTTGTAAAAAGTTAGAATTCCATCATAAACATCAAAATAGAGCATTTCAATAAGGAATTTCTCGAAATAAATAAAGAAATAAAAAACTATGTCACATTGCAATACACCACTTCGCAGGTTGGACTCAGCCGGCGCCTCCTGCTCCACAGCCGCCGACAACTGCTCCCCTCCCCCCACATCTTCAACCATTACGTTCGTGCCGGAAACCCACGCCCCTGTGTACCAGGAGTACAGTGGCGCGAGAAGTTCTACCAGTGGCGACAAAGAGAGCAGTGGCGTACGAAGCAGTACGACCAGCGGTGTTGGCAGTGGCAGCGACGTGGATAGCAGCGTCGCGGGGAGCAGTATGGTTGAAGGCACGGGGGGAGGAGAGGTAAAGAAAGAGATAAAAGTAGAGAAGAAACAACCTCCTCCCGTGCCAGCCAGAGTCACTGCTTGTGTAAGTGTGCTGCGATTTAGTTTATTTATTGCACTTGATGTATTTAATAACTCAAAAACCGTTGGACTCCATTGAATTATGGAATTTAAGTATTTCCAGTCCTCATTTTGTACTTGACAACACCTATTACACTTTTTTTTTATTTAAATACGGCAATATTAGTGTAAACTAGTAAGCAATAATTTATACTAGATGAAAACCCGGATTCGCTCGGGTGAAATGTGGCTCTTAATACAAAATGTAGATATATATTTAAAAAAAACATAAAAGTTGTTAAGTTTGATAGAATGAGTACCCGAGAAGTTGGCAAAGGTACTTATTAAGAGTCAGACAGCTCAATCAATAAAGGCTTATTTATACACTGAGAACACTGTGTCATCACTGACACTGACTGACAGGGATGCGTTCATAGAAAATATGGCGGTACTGTGCCCGACCGGACGGAACTGTAACTTCAATGACATGTGTGAATCGGCCTTAACGAACTCAAGATGGCATCCGAGTGGCCAATATGGCGACTGCCATTTGCACCATTAGAAATTAACAAAATACTCGTCAATCCGAATTTTGCGGATATATGTTGTCAACTCGAAATCGTTCTTTTTTTATGTTTTATTATTCAGGTAAGGGTTCAATTATTAATACAGATAGTTTACCAGTTGCATTAACCGTTACGTGGCAGAAATCAATCCTTCATTAGTTATTGAGAAAAGAAAACGGTCCACCAACCATCATTCATCATTGGTATAAACTCCAACAATGGCAACAGCCCAGGATGAACCTCAGTGCCAGGGTGGCAACGATCAGGCTGCCAAATCGTGCTTGAAGATGCCTGATGTAAACAAGTGTAGTAGTAATAAGTGTCGAAATATACAACAGCAGTTGAACATCTCAGGTGCAGCAACTCTACAGCTACCTACCGCCTGGTAAGTAGATCTTTGTTGAACAATGGCTGTGGCAATCTATTCAGATTTACCTTTGGCTGTGGTCATTATTGGAGTTGACAAACCGAGTGTGATGGTGGTTTTTCCTCCTCGCTTTCTATTTATACAAAGTTTATCTATTGCCTAGTTTGGTATGAGATTGTAAATCTAAATTAGATCTTAAAGAAACCCTCACTTCGTCTTTCTGGTCACTGTCGAAACTGTCTGTGTCAAATAGTTTGAACATTTTCTCTTTTGGACCAGTAATAGATAAATGTATTTTTCGTGGTGTTGATACAGATAACAGAGGAGACGGTGACTCGCAAAGTGAAACGTCGTTCGCGCAAGTCAAGCTCGCCGCAACAAGCGCGGTGAAGTAAACCATACCTTATCCACATCAATATAAGGCTCATTAACAATATCTCTACCGCTGTGCTTATGAATTTGCACTACCGTGTGTACCTTACGCTAACTTTAAGCGCTGACTCTAGAGTTTAGTCAATTTATCGATTATTATTGATTCTAAAAGATTCTAAATGGATGTTAAACTATTCGATGAAAACGTCTGTAATCGTGTTAATATATTTGATATGCAAAGTTGCGACCTGATGATTCTGACGCTGAGTTAGTTAGTGAGTTGAAAGATATAGTCATCAAACGAGTGAATTCTAATTCCTTGAGGCAGTTTTCAAGCCTTTAACAGGCGTTTTCATAATTAAGTGTGTTTTGCTCGAATAAAAACTTTTGTGAGTGGTATTCATATTAGTTAAGATATACGGATTACTCACGTGTATATTTCGGGGCTGCCCGACTAGTTTCGGACCCGACGGGGGCCCTTTATCAAGGGGTGAGGCGTCCTGCCGCGCCGGTTGCAGGTGCCAGACTGGATTGTTGTCTGTCCCACCGATTCATTTGACGTACTGACCGCCGGGATGTGGACGCCTGCGCTTCCATTGCGTTTTGTGTTGCGAAATCTTTTATTACAGGCACCGTGGTAAACACTGAACTGACTGTGTCAGTATTTGGAGCCGTAACAGTTTCGTGGGACATCAGTTTCAAGGACGGTCGCCAGGCTGGAGGTAATGCACACCCATTGTCTCTATTGAAGTTCGGACGACGGCTTATTGCGATTGCCTCTCGTATTTTTCGTGGTACGAAATATTTTTCTCTCGCTAAAACCGAAGCCTTGTCGAAACGTATAAAATGAGCCGTGTCGGACTTTGAAACATGTTCAGCGACGGCCGATCTGTTGCAGTCCATGTTCTTCACATCGCGTATATGTTCACGTAGCCTAGTTGCGACGCTCCGACGAGTCTCACCCACATACCTCAAGCCACAGTCACAAGGAATCGAGTATACGCCGGGGGCCCCAAGTGGATCCACATCCTTTGGGGATCGCAGTAGGTTTCTAAGCTGTCCGCGTGGGTGAAAGATAGTTTTGACACCATATTTTCGTCCCAATATACGTCCCACTTTATCAGTCACTCCCTGAAATATACACATGAGTAAAACCGTATATCTTAACTAATATAAGTGTGTTTTCATCAAAATAAATATTTAATTCTTTTGGATATGCATTCTTTGAACTGTTATTTATTGATCGCTGTAGATATTCTACTGCTAAGACTCGCGGTGGTTAATATATACTTTAAGTGTCATCTAGCAATGTTGCATATGTGATTCAGCTACATCTAGCGACAGGATGGCCTATCATTGATCCTAAACCATTTTCTTTTTAAAGTTACTATATGAATTTTTCATGTTAGGTTAAAAATTGTTATACTACAACACTGATGTGTGTAGTTTATGTAATTAAACTCGCATCACTTAGAAACTCCATATTTTAAATATCTGCCTTAATAAGTGCTAAATCGTGTGTTCTACACGCTTCAAGGCGTATAAAGTTTCTTTGATGAATTAGGTTTGATAATACATAAGACCTTTAATATCAGTTTATCTCTGTATTATAGGAAGGAATTTTATTTTAGTCGATGTTTACATTTATAAATGTAAAAAACACTTCTCATGACTTTAAAATAAGAAATTTGAGTTTAAACGTTCATTTTCACGTTAGAAACATATCTCTAATTTTATTAATATTAAGACTTAATGAAAATAGACAGTCAATAAAGTTTTTTTTTGGGTCTAAAAATATAAAAATTGTAGTTTATTAACGAATTTCTGCTTGTACGTGTTAAGTTAACTGAATAATGTTCTTAAAGATATTTGAATCGTAATGAGATCGTCGATAAACGATACGAATTGTAAGAATATATAAAAGTAAATAATACAACTATACATTTCATTCAAAATAATTAAAATTAAAGAAATAATAATGTTTCTAAAAAACTAACGACTTTATTGAATGTAAGTACTAATAACTATTTTACTATAATTATTATAATTAAACATGTATTTGAGAGTTATTGTGGAAATGTGCGGAAGAAATCTATCATAATTTCATAGAATTTTCCTATCGTAGAAGCAATCAATTGTTAATACCTTTGGCTTTTAAATCTTAAATAATAATATGTGTCACAGATAGTAATAAAATATTAATTAAAAATACTTATTGGTTCCGCGAGATGGCGTTAGTGATAATCAAGTCTCAGTTATGGTTGGTTGGAAGATTTATAGAATGAAATCAACAGTAGATAAAAGTTTTCACGCTTTTTTACTATTTCATTACAATTTTTTAAACCTTACCTTACCCTAATGTCATGGATAATTGGGCTTTATCCACTAAAAGTAAAATGTTTAAATAATAATACCTAAAAATTAGGATAGCTTGACCACCATTCCAAGTGATAACTACCTTTATTTGTAGCAAAGTAAACCAACCTCCCTTTAGGTGACTGACACGTAAAACATAAGTATTTCTACAGAAGTTGCCAGTCCAGGTCCAGGTCTGTTTTAAATTTATTCTTGGTTTTAGAAATAAACGCGGAAATTTTTAAAGAAACTTGTTGCTCTTTGGAAATTAGTCGTTTATGTTTATAATAAGACTTACATAAAGTAACCTGATGAACTAGCGACAATACAACGTAAGTGCCAAACCAAAGTGTCCTTCGCAATGATGAATAAACTTATTACTATCTGCGTCACAACGAATTCTCTATTAAACGAAACGAAGAGCAATACTTACTCAGTATTATATTATGTAGATAGATCCTATTTATTAAATTAACGTTTCCACAGCTCGACTAGGGGCGGTAGGACCTTGTCACTTATTATTATATTCCTATATTTTAGTAAATCAATAGATATCGACCAATAAACACGCTGGAGTCTGTCTCCCTTTGTAATTTCAAAATAAAAATAATGATTACTTGGGACACCCGGCCGTCTGATACCAAACAAGGCAGAGCCTGTACTGTGGTAACCAGACTGCTGGTAAAGTACTTATATACTACTAAATACATACACATTACAGATAAACTACACCCAGACACAGAACAAATGGTCGTGCGCATCATCACACAATTATTTATCCTGGGTGAGACGAACGCACGACCTCTGGCTCAGTGGTCAGGACCACTAGATCAACAGGCCTGTCAAGAAATTAATATTAAAAACATTGATCTTGAACTGCCTGGATGATACAGTAGCGACGTATAGGACTGTCGTACTGAGATACTCGATTCAATATATTGTTTTTCAACAAAAAAATCCTCGGTTTTGATCCCGGAGTTTTGAAATTTATAGCTATAATCTGACCACCTTCATGGGTAGGGCTGCCATCCGTCCGGGTTTCCCCGGATTTGTCCTAGTTTAGAGGGCGTCCGGGGAGCGTCCGGGCGGGGTTTTCAAAAAGTGTCCGGGTAAAACCCGGACACTGTGCCAGGAGACAATTATAATTGTTATATGAATCGTTAACAAGCTAAATATTTTAATGGAATCGGCGTTTTTTTAAGGTGTCCGGGAAAGAATCTCGATTTCACCCATGTATCCGGATTTTTTTAAGTTTTTGTGGTTCATGGGACGTAACATAAATAAAGCGAAACGTGGATATCCTATACCACCGCACCCTAATGCTGATGTAGTTAGATAGATATCCCACGTCAAGTTCAGTCCATGCTCTTCATGAGACAGGACGACCTTGGCTTACTCAGACCGAGGGCGCGTTACTAAACGCTCTAACTAACTCAAGCGTGTTTGTCAGCGATGTCTACACGGAAACTTAGAAATTAACTATTGGACCTCAACTAGCTGGTAATAAATTATGTCTACACAAGAGTATTATAAATATAGTGAAGTTTTAAGGTTAAGTACGTCTCGGTAAGGTCCGCCATATTAACTGTTTATTGATCTTATGAGGATAGTTCGCGAACCAATGAGCGTAGAGGTCCAATATACTGACCAGTTGTTACTGTGACAGGGTTCTAAGTTAGTATTTGCATGCGCTTTAACTTACCTTTGTCAATCTTTCTAATATCTTGAGTACCTGCCTAGATATATTTCTATTGAGTAACAAATTAAAGACCATTTCATAATGTACTGCTTTGAAATATTGGTTGTAGAACAGAGCAAAATTGCTATACCTTTGAAGGTTGTAATTGTGTACGACCAGTGCTGCAGTGCCCTCACGAACACGCGCACAGTTTCACAAGCTTCTGAAACTCACTGGTCACTGGTTTTATATAGGTTAGCTGTTTTGCCACCTCGGTAATGTTTCACTTTGAGGAATATGCTTACGCTGACAAGTTATTTGATTTAGTCAGTCAGATAAAGATAAATATGTTCTTGTACATACATCACCTAACAAAGAAAATAGTTACGTTTAGGTTTTATTGAGTTGTATAAAAACGTTTTCCTGAAAGCTAGACATTTTGTAAAGATTTTGAATTATGATCCACTTTCGCGTTCCGTGAAATAATTATGTCAAAAACGTGAGGCAATTCAGATGTATGTTATTACTTAATTAATTTCTTTTTCGTGATGGCGTTAATTCCCGTATAAATACATAATGAATGTGGTTAAAGATCGTAACTGTATCTTTTCTGTCACAACTCTGTTCTAACATTGTCGTCTGAAAGCAGCGGCTTGTTCTTACAGCTCCTGAATTGATATTATTGTAACCGTCGAACTTGCAAGACAAATGTCTTCTGCGTTTTGCCTTAGTTTAAGTCTATTTAGTCATTCAACTGTTAAGTTTAAATAGTCTAACTAATAGAGCTGAACGTACATTGTAATTATAATTACAACAAGACACCTTTTATTATAAAGTACATGATTATATAAGAATCGCATTGTTTGTATGTATCAGTAGCTTGAAAATGATTCCCTTCCATAAGTGTGCTAAAACAAATGTTATCTGTTATTTACTAATACATATACAGAAAAGATAAGTTGAAAGTGTTCACATGTCGTCAACAACTAATGAGTCGGATCACAGTCGGAACACACTATTCATTCATCTTAGTAGTCAAATAATCCGTTTCTTTCTCTTTGAAACTTTGACACAAAAAGGAGTGCTGTTATACGTTTGACGTGTGTATCATAGCTCCGAAACGGATGGACCGATTTTGATTTAGTTTGTTTTAACGAAAGAAAATCTGTTCAGCTGTTTGAAGATCATGAGCTCTTTTCTAATCGTTGCAGAGGTTTTTGAGTCGGAGCTATTTTAAATGTTATGCTTGTTTGGTACGTTTGGCACAAAATTTTGCAAGTGATCTAATGAAATCCTACGCATCAATTCATTCAGATTCGTGTGAATAAGTTTGATATAAAGTTAAAAAATGGATGTCTCACTCAGAATGGTACACAAGTAAACAATTGTATTTTGTGTCTTACTGAGAAGTTGTGACTACAGGTTGTTGAGCAGTAAGGCACTCACTTGTTCAATTCAATCAATACTTTAATGTAATAAATACCACGAGGAGTAACGGTAGGTATCCTTCTAATGGTATGGTTTCAAATCCACCCAGTGAGAGCCGCGTGAATCGCTGCTTGTGCTTCGTTTTGTGGCCACATGTATTTCCATATATTCCATATAAAAATATTGTGTAATGCACTCTATCTTATATAAACAACCATTTTGTGATCCTTGCAAACTTGAACCTGGTTCACAACAACGAAGTTGTCGAAGTTCACAACAACACAAGTTCAAAACGAAAGCGAATTTTTGCCTTCCCACATATTTCAGAATATATTTTTGAACAAGTTACCTGTATGAAGTAGTGACATGTTTAACCTTGTTGAGTCGACTCGCAATGTTATACAAGTATATTCTGCCTCTTTCTTCTTGAGGCTTACTCGAGTGTGTTAGCTGTGAGCGCGCGCGTGTGTGTGTGTGTGCGGTGTTTCATTATATATCTCAGAGAACTTACAATTAGACTATTTCTACTTCTTTTCTTTTAATTTCTAAAATGCGTGAATGAGTTTTGACCTTTTATGTAATAATCTGGCCAAGAGTTGAAGTTTAACTCACGTATGACAAATATATAAAATGATAGCTTTTTTCTTGGAAATCTTAGAACTTTTGTAGATTAGGCTCAGCCTTAGGGATAAGGGGTAAGAGTGCATTGCGGTAATAACATCAAAATACATTTGTAGGTATTATTTATGCACAGTAACCACTTTCATGTTTTTAGTTTCTGATCTTACCGACAACCTCGCAAACTGACAGACAGACAACAAAAATGTAGAGGACCTCGTGGACTTGAAGCTATAAGATTTTGTAATATATCATCGTAGTACAGTGGAGCAGTGCACACACGACGCTACGTTCCGATACACGTATTAGTTAGTAGTAGATCTATACTGATTACGAACAACTTACACCTTATCGCAAATAACCAACCATGACAGCTTATACACGTGGACAATGTACGCTGTCATGGTAGGATATTCGAATTATTATCTATTTGGTAGACTACCTATGTTAAATAAATTCCAAACAAGTTATTCAAACGAAAGCAAATCTATCACGTGTGTACGAACAGTACGTGTATGCGAACGAAAGAAAACAGTTAACATTTAAGTCTACGACCAATATGTTTTGTGTGAGAGCGTGACTGTGTGTGTGTGTGCATGTGTACTGGTAGTGGTGACACGCAACATATACATCTGTGTATAATTGTTATTCCTAGCTGAAGACGAAGGTTCATGTTTAATAATAATTATGATTAAGTGAACTTCTGTTGATGATGGTGTTATGGAATGATATATGATGGTAATAAATGTATGTGTGATTGTTTTCAAAGATAATCCGTCTTATTAAATAACTGATTAATCATTTTTAATAAGTTTCCTTATGATAAGATCACGAGAAACAGTGACCCTCAAATAAGTTGAATGTTACGCTCTGGCTCTTGTAGTACATAAACATTCAAACTACACCAAATTTACATTAAGAATCACACATATTTATTTTAAATTGTACTAAGTCCGTCGGGTCAGCTACTAACTTAATAAGATAGCCCTTAACTTGTATTATCACTGGTGGTAAATCCGTTCAGCATCACACCAAATGTGTAGGTTGATTTTATAATTCAACCCATCCTCAGTATTTTACAACATTGTAACTTTGACTACAGCCTCGCCTCTCTGAACTGAAACAGTTGTTCAAATAAAACACTTACTTTGCAGTTTCCCGGTTCGTTCTTAACGAAATAGTATCTGTTTGTCAGCCTGTGTTTTACGATAAATATGATGTGCAACATTACTGTCAGCAATATACGTGAGCAACTTTACTGAATATCTTGTTTTATTTCATTACCTACCTCTTGCTCTTTGAAAGTAAGTATGTCTACGTACATGATAACCTAGAAAAAATACTCATAACAGGCGAAGTAGACATGCAAAAGACCCCGTGGCAGAAGCCCCATACGTTGGTCACAGCGGTTCAGCTCGACCCTGGGTACCACAGTTAACGATGCCATGACAAGACAGGACAAGATGGCGGAAAACAGTATTGTAACGAGGTCACGACCCTCAGCACTGAGGATACGCGACGCAAGGAGGCGGACCTACATGTTGCGCCGAATAAACATAAACAAAACATGCTTTAGTAGCGAACCGTCACTAAAAGTAGAAGAGAATTAGAGTATGCACCGCCTGACTCCATCATCAGACCCTTAAAGCCAATCGATCGATTGGACTCACCAAAGTGACCCGAAACTCGAAGGGCTTTACTAGAAGCTTTACTAGAAACTTTACTAGAAGCCTCTGAAGAGTGCCACTATTTACCATATGGCTCCATCATCAGATCAGCTCCAACAACATTCGAACTACAAACATATCATTACAAAGTTTCATTTCGACACGACAATTAGAAATATGTTAAAATTGACTTCCAAGATTCGATTACGTTTAAATTATACAAAAAATTTAAGTGAAGCTAATAAAAACATGTTAAAAGTACAAAGGTATATATTTTATATTATTTTTAACCGACGAAAAAACGGAGAAGGTTCTCAAGTTCGGTAGTTTCACTTAGCCCTACTAGTTATCCCCACCGGTAGGGCTAAGTGTAATTTTATTTATACTTATCCCTACCGGCAGTGATAAGTATAATAAGTAACTATTATTTATTTTTTGGTGGTTAATATTAGGTATAAAAATAGGGGACGAATGATTATTTACCCATTGTCTTTACACCTGTGAACTGATTTTGTAAAACTTAACACACATTTGTAGTTATAATGTCACTACAACATGACGGAAACCTGTAGTTGATTTGATGATGGATGCGGAAGCCAGTCGAGGGAACTCCTCAATGGTTTACAGCATCTATTGCGTGTTTGTTCTAATTAATTCATCTTAATGAGAACTTTAAATCTAATAAATAATTGTTGAATATCTGTTGTTTAAATATTTAAAACAATTAATAGTTAAAGTAGGTAATTATATTATACATAAGTTAATTAAGTAAATTAGGTTAGTAAGAAAGTAGTATGAGACTATTAATTAAGTATGAATATATTTTAGCCAGACAAAAAACAAAATATGAAAAAAATAATGAAACCACCGTCAGTTTATTGACAATGAAAGGAAACTAATTATTATTTAACCGAATATTCGATATGATCTCTCGACTAAATCATTATTAGTCTAATAATAATAATAATAATAACTTCACACATCTCACACACGGCCGTCTAATCCCAAACTAGGCAGAGCCTGTACTATGGAAACCAGACTGCTGATAAACATACTTATATATTTCTAAATACATACATATTATAGATAAATTACACCCAGACACAGAACAAATGAACATGCTCATCACACAATTATTTGTCCTGGGTGGGAATCGAACCCACGACCTCTGGCTTAGCAGTCAGGGTCACTAACCACTAGACCAACAGGCCAGTCATAATCATTTTATTTAAACTAATGAAGCATTAGTTTAAATAAAATAAGTGCAAATGAAAATTCGGTGAAATTACATTATTCCAAATAAATAATTATGCTAAATAAAATTCTACCAATTAAATATTCGGTCAAATGAATAATTATGTAAAATGACTTTATTGTAACTGAAATTAGTCGAAGTGATTTTCGACCAAACGTCGTTATACCAAACAAGGGTGGACCGTTCAATACGCCTCTGCCTGCCCCTTGCGTGTGTAGTACTTGTGCCTCTTACGGTTCAACATTGAGATTGATTGTATGTATGGACATACCATTTGACATTAAGTTTACCACCAGTGTAACCATTGTAATAACTACTTGTATGAGGAGTGGGTTCACGTCAGTAGTGTGTTTGTAATAAGATCATCAACACCAATGCATATCAGAATCACCATCACATCGCTGGCATGTGCTCGTTTGCTATCTTAGTGGTAAATACAAACAACACAACCTTTGAACAAATTCATCGCACTCTTTGAAGTTATTGCAAAGAGCATAAAAAATGTGTGATACAAATGTGTTTAGTCGAACCGACATGCGACACGACACCGATACGAAATCACTACGTTTAGTAATATTTAAAGTCCCTACCACCGCGAGTAAAATGAAATTCACTAAACTATATTAACCAACTGCACGACATATGTAATTTACAGTTGTTGATTATTTATACAATAAACTGCACAATTTCTGTTGAATAAATTGTGTTTCTTTAAGAGTTAACAATAACAAGCATCGCTGAACTGTTTGGCAGTCTCAAAATGTTGTTACACACTTTCAAGTAATTTATTCAATATTATACATTTATCTTAAACACATTATTGTATTACATAATGGCATGTATTAGTTTGTAATAGGTTATTTTCAGTGTTTTCTTTAAAGAGTAATATGTATATTACTTTCGTTATATATTTTATAAAATCTATACTTTTAATTATTTTGAAGATGGCCAACATTGAACCTGAAATTATACAACCCATAAATAGTTCATAAACAAAAACTTACGTAAATTATTTGCTTAACAATTATTAAAGAATACATCCTCTTAATTGTTTATCTTTCTGTTACATTATTTTTCAGAATAACTTGTTTTGATTAAAGATAAGAAGCAATAAGTTGGTAGTTTCACTACGATGTGTTCGTAATACAGAGCAGACAGAAATTAATTAGCAGAGCAGGGTGAGTATAATATATATTATGTGGCACGCGCAATCACACGCTATAAAACATAAAACAAACCGAAAGATACTTAGAAATGATGAACGATTAAGAAGAGGTCATTCACCGATACAGAAGAAGGTGTTAGCTCCAACGTGGATAGGGAAGGTTTATGGTTAAACGATTGATCTTAACCGATGGAATAATATTCTCGCAATGTCGGATCGTATTCGGTGCCAGCTCATGTAAAAGTCTCGTAGTTGTTACGATATTTGCGCGTTTTAGCGACGGCTAATCTTCAACGCCACGGTTCATACGCGTGCACATATTAAAGGCGGCGATGTACCCGCGTGTTTACTGCGAATGATTACATCAATATGTTGTACTGCATGTTGACGTTTGTTCTGATTAATATACCACCTAACATTGGACCACTGACAACTTTATGTTTGTTCGTTGTGTTTACAATATTGTTCTAATAATATACAAACATACATACATTGCTGTTCTCCCTTCTGGGTAGGCAGAGACACCAGTCGATCACTTGCTTTTATCCTTCTTCGTCCTCCACTGTCATACATTTTTTGACTAAGGTGTAGAGTTTGTGAAGTTAGGGCTCATAGAGTTAGGGCTTGTAGAGTAAGGGCGTGTAGAGTTAAAAGTTTGGCTCTACATGAGATCTGATAACTTTTTGACAGTGCGAGCCATATGCTCTCGTCTTTGCAACATTTTACATGAAAATTTTTTTGGTGGGAATTCACTTCTTTTTGTAAGTTGCTTATGACAATATTTTTTTATTTTGATCATGGGGGGTGATTTACTAAAAATCCTGAAATATGTATTTTATTATTTATAACAAGGAGTCCCTGTATTATAAATTTTCAGACCTCTAGCATCAAAATTTGCCTAAGTCTCATACAAACTTCCATACCTACCATACTTCAAGAAAAGAGCGTACTCCCATCTCAAAGGCCGGCAACGCACTTGTGATTCTTGAGTTACAGGTGTCCATGGGCGAAAGTTGTCACTTACCATCAGGTGACCCATCGTCTCGTTTGGCCCACTCTATTGGTGAAGTGGTATGTCGGAATCGAACCGACTAAAACCACACGGTGTTCCGTGTGGTTTTAGTCAGTTCACAAATATATACCTTAGGAAGGTAGTCCCCGAGAAAGGAAGGAAGTCCCCGAGAATCGTTTGGCCCACTATAATATAAGAAAAAAACCCTAGTTTAAGGGGTAAAAGTTAATATTTTTAGAAATTTTTACTAATACTAGCTTACGTACCACATTGCAGCTTTCTAGGACATCAGAAAGTACCCTAAGAGTTTTGATGATCATCAGTGAGTCAGTGACGAAATCGGAGTTTTTTTATATATTAATAAAATCTAAAGTATAAGAGCTATGCAATTGAAACTTTATATATTTAATAAATTTACTATTGACATAATATCCCGAAAATTATGTGTATCTGGTGTAATCCAAACCCAAGTTATGGGGGTTCAAAAAAGCTTATTATTTGGTGCCGACTCAAAATAAGTTTATATAAAATTTGATAGTTTATGTAAATAAGCTCAAGACGTAAGAGGTTTATTTATTTATTGCTTTTTAGTTATTTCGTCGGTTTAATTTTTTGTAAAAAGATTTTTATTTGATGATTTTTTTCATTATCAGCTCAGCTACATGATATGATGATTTCTGAACGCAAATACCTGATAAAGTAATGAAAAGTAAACAGAAACACTATTCGTTCCTCCAATTTAGGTAGAAGGTCTACACGACTGCACGAGCAACGTACTGCACGAGCAGTTCCACTCAATCAATCTCCAGTCGATTTGTTTTTCATGTATCCTACTGACCTCGTCGAAGTTGGAAACATAATTACTGGCCTACAAAACGGCAAGGCCCCTGGGATTGACGGTCTTAGTAACTCCCTCATTAAGCACCTTAAACATGAAATTGTGCCTCCGCTTACACATATATTAAACCTCAGTCTTTCACAAGGAATCTTTCCACGGAAGTGGAAAACTGCTTTGGTTTGTCCAATACACAAAGGTGGACCGAAAGACATCCTCAATAACTACAGACCGATTTCCCTTCTAGAAGCCTATTCTAAAATAATTGAAAGACTAGTCAATAGGCGCCTCATAAACTTTCTTGAAGATCGCAATCTGATTTCCTCTAATCAGTTTGGCTTCCGCAAGAACAGGAGCACTGAAGATGCTGTCAAGCGACTAACATCGTTGGTGTCTTCACATTTAGACAGGAAGCAATGCTGTGTCGGTATATTTCTGGACCTGGCTAAGGCCTTCGACACTGTCTCCGTCCCTATACTTCTAAAAAAGCTGAAGAAGCCCTGGGAGTCAGAGGCACCGCCCTAGATTGGTTCAGGAGTTACTTGACGGAGCGGAGACAGTGTGTAAGGATTGGCAGTACTGTGAGCGGCCCACAAAACATTAATTACGGTGTACCACAAGGAAGTATACTCGGACCAACATTGTTCATACTATATATTAACGATATCCACGAAGTACCAATAAAAAATGCCGACATGCTGTGCTATGCAGACGACACTGCCATAATTATTCACGGTCCCACGTGGCCAACAGTGTGCTCTTTAACCGAAAAGGGGATGTCGCAAATATCACATTGGCTGCAACAAAACCTACTGACTCTAAATACCAAGAAGACGATGTACCTATGTTTCCATATAAACGCTGTCACAGCCCCGAGTACCAAAACGAATATAAAAATCCATAATGTGACGTGCAGTGAATCTTCCTGCTCTTGTGACGCGCTTACACGCGTTAATGTAATTAAGTACCTCGGCGTACATTTCGATGAAAACCTATCGTTCAAGACACACATTAGGATCCTCTCAGCTCGTTTGCGCAAAGTCATAAAAGTCATGCGAAAGATACGTGACGTAGCATGTATAGGTACCCTCAGAACAGTATACTACGCGTTATGTCAATCTTTAATAATATACTGCATCACATGCTGGGGTAGCGCTGCTAAAACTTTTATGATTCAGGCTGAAAGGGCTCAAAGATCGGTCCTAAAAGTGATGCTAAAAAAGCCTTTCAGATACCCTACCATACAACTTTTCAAGGACGCCGAAGTACTAAGTGTGCGCCAACTTTTTATACTCAGAACATCACTTTCTGTGCACAGGTCTACTATGACATCAATGACTTACAATTCTCTCATAAAGCGTAGAGTTTATAGATTGACCTCTCCATCTGTTAACACAAGATTTGCTCAGCGTTTCGGTCAGTTCATAGGCGCCCATGTTTACAACAGGGTCACCAGGTATTGTGATATAAAAAATAAAACTACGGCTGAGTCCAGGAATATTATTTATAAATGGTTACAAACCCTAGATTATGACACTACTGAATTGTTTTTAAAAATTAATTGTTAGTATATACCTACTTTTATTTCATTTTTTATTTATTTTGTTATTTTATATACATTTAGACTTTAACTAACCCAGTTAATTTGCTAAGACATTAGCAAATACATTAAGAATCCAGGTTTCCTCGATACAGGCTCGCCTAGTGAGAAAACCAACGGAAAACCTAGTTCTCAATTAATACGCCCTCTGTAAAATGTATGTCACTAGATTAAGTCATCTGATTGTTATTACCTTAAAATGTAACTTTTTGCAGTAATAAATTATTTTATTTAAAAAAAAAAAAAAAAAATTCAAGGGTTTCTCTCAATTTTATCAGGATCCCATCATCAGATCCTGACTTCCTTGACATGCGACCACCCTTGAGGTATATCCTATCTAACAAAATAATCAAAATCGGTTCATAAATAACGGAGAGAGGGCTGAACATACATAAAAAAAAAATATATACATATATATACGGTCGAATTGAGAACCTCCTTTTTTTCGTCGGTTAAAAATAAAACCTTTATTTTCCTAAATGAAAAATAAATAATAATAAGGGTATCCACAAAACGGAATGAATATAAGCAAATATGTGTGAGCTCATGTCGGATCGATTGGTCCCGACACATGTCGCGCCCAATTGCGATCTCGCTCGCCCCTGATTAGCGCCGCGAACAATACATGCACATCATCCACACCGCACCGTTAGACACGGCGCACTGATTAATTAGGGACAACGTACATTCACCACTACACTAGCACGCACCTCAGTGCTATCCGTGTTCAAAGGCCACGTCAACTTATAACCGATGCTGTTAAAAACACAGCCGTTGGTTTCAACGTGAAACGTCTATGTCAGCCAGTCGGTTTTAGTGTTAAGGAATAAAATGAAAACAAGATTGTCTTCTTTTCAAGTTTTTTAATACAATACTGACACTGAATAGGTAGTAAGTACTTTATGTATATATAAATAGCAGAGTCGGCATCGGCAGCAATTAAGGTCTTCGTGGAATCGGCATCGTTTATTAAGGGTGTCTTGGCAATTTTACAAACCTCCCGAAACCACCTCGGTCACTTATCACCGGATATTGTGGTACCACTGCGTGGTCAATAACCCGCCCTTCCGACGATAGCCTTCATTTATATCTCCCGTTACCTTTTCGTTACGGTCCATTTTATAGACCTGGTACCTGTATGTTTTGGTGTGATTTTAGATGTTTCAATATCTTAGTTTTGGGTGTTTATATTGATGACCTAAATGTTGCGGCGGTGGATCATTCGCGATCTCCTCTTTTTTTTGAAGTCGGTTAAAAACGAGATATTCGAACCTACAGTTCATCTTTGTTTATTATCTAACTAAGGGGATTCATTTCCACAAATGTTGCACGAGTCAAGGTGAATTTTATTCCACCGCAGCATTGGTAGATCAAAGTGGAATAATTATTACAATTGGAAATAAATCCCCCACAGCAGTGGATTAGAGTAGAATAATTTGTGGAAAGGAATCCCCTGGTGGATTTGTTTTAGGGATTATAGTGGGATATACCAATTTTAATAGGGTAAATATCTGTGAGTTTTGTAAACGCTGTCAATTATAAGAGGTCACTAAGTCTAGTGTTGTCGCCGTTACATTAAAGTGCCTTGTGGCGACAGAACGGGAATAGTGTTTGCCTATTGGACTAACAAATCATCAATTGCTTTACTGTAAACAATAGAACTACGTTTGTTTACGAACATGCAACAGGTGGTCAAAAGTTAAAAAGTCAAAAGATTAAATAATTTTAATAAAATTATTTTAATTCGGGACTTAATCGCGATAATATTTAAAAGGTACAATACCTCTTGGTAACCCGACGTTTCGATCGAATTGCACCGATCGTGGTCAATTGTAATATGTATCAAAAAATCCTAATATGTATCAAAGTCGCGAAAGTTTAAAAACAATTAAATTATTTTAACTAGACTAATATGTATTGTTTTAGTGCATATTTTTGTAATCTCTAAAATTCCTTTATTTTGATCCCTCACTACACTAGGTGGGTTTGAAAGAAAAAAGAAGTTGGGATTCCACAAAATGGCTACCAAAATTCACCATTTTTTTTTTATTTTAGCCGCATATCCTAGAAGATTCGGGGGGCCAAGACGAATGTAACGGTAATTTAATTTTCAAAATCCATCCATTCGTTTAGACAGCACGACGTAATAAAACCAAAAATTAAAAAAATATGTAAAATACTCGCGAAAAACTGGTAATGTTTCTTGGCAGTACTTGTTTGTCTGTTTGTCTGTCAAGAACCTATCCCTCGTGTGATAAAGAACCAAATTCATAATCAAATACTTAGGATGTGGTGCATATTAAAACCTTTAAAATAAATTAAAACACGTCAACTTAAACACTAGAAATTAACCTGTAACATAATCGTTTATATACATTGGTAAAGAAATGTGCTACCAGTGTAGGCGAACAGTTGTGCTAACTTGGCACTCAGTGACCATGCGTTTGTGTGCGCTGCCCCTTAATCAGCGGACATCAGTCACAGCGGCACTGCAGCTGCGGGGGGCGCGAGACCATTGAGGGTATATACTTCGGGCGCCGGAGGGCGGAGGTGCGCACACGCCTCCCACACATGAACCTGCTACTTGGTGAGTACCGTCAGACAACATCTACTAACTAAATACTTTCTGTGCAAACCTAGAAGAAGTTAATAAATATGACTTAGACAATCTTGAGTAATATTATAAAATGGGAATGTTAGTTTGTTTGTTCGTTACACTTCCACGCCAGCGATCGTCCTGAAATGCGCACACGTTAGCAGGGGCACAGATGATTGTACAGTGTGTTTTACATTAGAGCTAGTAACTCTTCAGTTCATTGTGGGTGACTACAGTGGGTGACTGATCACAGTACTGGACTGGACTCAAATGAGAGAGAGTGCAGAGTGCAAATAGGTCGATCATAGTAAAGTGTTATTTAATTAATTAACATGGGGTAGGTGCGCGAAACTCGTTGTATTACCGTTCTTGGTACAATATAACATAAACCATCAGTTCAGGACAGTCAAGGTTATTATCCACGAGTCTGTGGAGCAACATTGCTTGAAATAGCAACCGTCTGGAATGAAGTGCTAGCGGTTTGTACTTATTTAGGTTCTTGTTATTCTTATGATAAAGTTATACATTGGATAGGCTTTAGTTAGAGTTTTATCAGTATGTAAGTTGAGATGGAGCTTAGAATCCAATACAACTCCCTGGTCACAACAGACTATTGAGTAGAGGATTCTAACACAATAATAGCTAACTTTTCCACTAATATATTTTTTTTACTGTATTTATTTTAAATAAAACCTATTTGCTTTTTCTTATATTTTGAAAGTTGCACAAGACAGATGCACTATTATTTTAAATATCATTCCAATGCAGTAAGTAATGTATATGCCTTCATCATTGAACTTTCTAGTTACCGATGTATAGAACAAAAAGACGCTACGAATTCATTATCTACCAAGGTTTGAATTAGAGATGAAACGTATATCCAGCCACATTCCGGTATCCGGTCAAAATTTACTATCTGGCCGGATACCGGGTAGTAAATTTGAGTAGGTACTTTATTTTAATCACATAATTATAGCATTAATAGTACTTGTACTGCACTACTGGCAAATTATGGTATATGAATACCAATTTCTATTAAATAATTGTCACTTTATTGAAAATTGTATTGTATCGAATCGTACAATAAGTTCCAAATTCATATTCCTATAGTTATAATATAATGTGTAGGTAACGCAATTTAATATTCATTTGTGACAATTGTACGTTAGTTACAGCCTTTAGTCTTTGAGAGTGAGCAGGCCATAGATAAATTATTTGTAGAGAGAACAACAGAGTGTGTGTTGGTTATGAAACATCCAAATACCTTAAAACAAAGCACACTGACACGGTATATCATAAAACGAAACAATAAAGTGTTAAAGTAACTTAATAATAAACACATCAAAGTGTAAAACTGTTTGTTTTTCCCAAATAAATTAATTACAAATAAATTAACGCGAGCGACACCGCGACCAAAAGCTGGTTGGTAAACAAATTTCTCTGTGAAGAGGAAATTAACGGTTTCGCTTATCTTTATGGACAAAGCCAGCTAAAAAAAAAGCCTTCTGCTGTATACACTCCCGCGGGGTGCATTTTACACGCTTTATATATTAGCTTCACTTGTATGTTTGTTTGACCCACTTTAAACGGCCAGATTTCATTCAAATTTTACACACCTGTCAAAGACTGATGACAATGCAATAATTCGATTAATTTTTAATTTTTTAGTTGAATTTTCTATAAAAGCGTGTTTTTTAGTTTTTTAAACTATAATTTTATTTCATATATACTGTCAAACTTCGTGAAGCTCGTGTCAAGATCACTAATTAATTCCCACTGACTTTAAGTAAAAATCAATTTCTCATGATTTTCTTGATCGTAAGACTAATTACTTATTGTTTTTGTTTGCTACCATTCTTTATTTAGTTCAACTTTTTTATACTTTTTAGGGCAGCAACGTGATACTATTTTCGACAATTAGTTAAGCAATTGACAATATTTGGCCAGATATCCAGCTATCCGGCCTGTAGGCTGGCCGGATATGCGGTATCCGACCAAACATCATTCCGTTTCATCTCTGGTTTGAATTATTTTCTGAACCTTAAAAAAAAGCATTTTACTGCAAATAAAGATATTCTATTCTATTCTATTCTAAATAATGAACAACTTTTAACTAGTGAATGAATTAAAATCTGGGGGCACGGTAGTAACCCCACCAAGGCAAGCCAAGTGAAGCGCAAGGGCACTATCACTATAACTTTTCTCGAAGCCCTACGTCGCTTTTTTGAACCCTCATAACTTGGGATTGGCTAATACCAGATACACAAAATTTTTGGGATATGATGTCATAATAAACTAATTAAACATATAAAGTTTCAATTGCATAGCTCTTATACTTTAGATTTTATTGATATCTAAAAAACTCTGATTTCGTCACTGGCTCACTCATGATCATCAAAACTCTTAGGGTTATTTCTGAAGTCCTTAGAAAGCTGAAATTTGGTATGTAAGCTAGTATTAGTACACAAACAACTAAAAATTCTAAAACTTTTAACTTTTACCCCCCAACCCCTTAAACTAGGGGATGGAAGTTTAGATGAGACTTCTGCAAATTTTGATGCTAGAGGTCTGAAAATTGGTGATATAGGGACTCCTTGTTATCACTACATACGAGGGCTACACTGAAAATTTCGGGAATCAAGGAAGTGACACAATATTACTATTTAAAAATGTATTTATTGCTTTTCGAAGTATTCTCCGCGAAATTTGACACATTTTCCATACGATGGAACCAATCATTGAAGCAACCATTCCATTTGGAAGTTGGGGTCTCCAAAATGGCCGTTTTGTAGGCGTCTACAGCTTCTTCAGGTGATGAAAATCTCTGACCACGCAATTTTTATTCTTTATTTTAGGGAAAGTATAGAAATCATTAGGGCTTAGGTCGGGACTGTACGGCGGATGGTCTAATAATTCTATGTTTTCTTGCTCTAAAAACTCTTTTGTTCTGTGCGCGGTGTGAGAAGATGCGGCGGTTGCAGTTCTCTTTACGGAGTTCGGAAACGACCTGTGGCAAACAAATGCTAGCATACCATTCTGCATTAACCGTTCTTTGTCCCTCAAGAGGAATAGTCGCAACATGGCCGGTCTTGGAGACAAAAGTGGCCACCATTTTTTTTGCAACACTCCGTGAACGAACAATTTTAGTTGGCTTTAACTCATTTTCGAACACCCAAACTCGTGACTGGTTTTTTGTTTCGGGTTCGTACGCGTATATCCAGGATTCGTCACCTGATACAATGTTGTATACAGCATTTGAGGATCCTGCGTGGAATCTTTCGAGAGTTCTGACGCACCAAGTAACGCGAGCCGCTTTTTGCTCTTCACA
This sequence comes from Euplagia quadripunctaria, assembly GCA_963859945.1. Classification (NCBI taxonomy): domain Eukaryota; kingdom Metazoa; phylum Arthropoda; class Insecta; order Lepidoptera; family Erebidae; genus Euplagia; species Euplagia quadripunctaria. The sequence continues at coordinate 103,177 of OY982589.1, read as the reverse complement.
GAGCAAATGCAGTATCCATCGGGAAAACAACTTTTTTACACCTAATTGTTCATGTAAGATTATTTGTATTTGACTCATGCCAATGTCTAAATTTGCCTGAATTTCGCGGTATGTCACATGTCGATCTTCCTCAATCAGCTTACGCACAGCATCAACGTTTTCTTGAGTGACTGCAGTTTTTGGACGACCTTGACGGGGATCATCACTGAGCTTGACACGTCCACGTTGAAATTCAGCAAACCAGCGATAAATTGTGGTTTTGGATTAGGCTTCATCACCAAATGCAGAAAGCATCCGGTCAACACACTGTTTTTGTGTTAAACCGCTTCGAAAGTCATAATAAATCATCGCCCTTGAATTTTCTCGAGTCAATTCCATTTTCTCAACGACTAAACAAGTTTGAGAAGACCTTGTGAGAAGACCGAGAATCTTTTTTTAAATAAATAAATGGTATTCGATTTTTAAAACCAAGGAGTTTTCAATTAAAAAGATTTTAATATGATAGGAATAGTGGAAATATTCCATTCCCGATACTTTTAGTGCAGCCTATGTATTATAAAACAAAGTCTGTTCACGATAAACTGAAAAACTACTGAACGAATTTTCATGCGGTTTTCACTATCTACGTGTATAATTGTAAGTGTATAATAAGTGTATAATTTGTTAAGATTTTGTGTAAATTGATTGAAATATGTTGATGATTGTTAAAGAAGTCGGGGCGGGTTGCTAGTAAATAATAAAATACATATTTCAGGATTTTTAGTAAATCACCTGAAGGGCGATTTACTAAAAATCCTGAAATATGATAAAAAAAACAGTCAGTCATAGGACTGTACGTCAGAAGTGAAAACATAACTTCACCATGTATTTGCATATACACACACACACACACATCTGTATATATTTCCACTATTCAAGTTCGACCGTAGCTCTCGTTGCATCTAGACGTGCGCACGCGATGTCGCGTTCTCCGCAACGAGGTGTCTCGAGCGATACGGTAATAAAGTGTATTGAGTGTAATGTGGTGATTAACGAGCTGTTAGCTTTTGTCTCCAACAAAGTGGATACACTTGCTGAGACCGCAATTGTGCAAATTTGTTCGAGTGCATTTGCCGAAGCGGAAATTGAGAATGCCAGGCAAATCGTATTCAAGCTGTTGGCCCCTACAAGGAAGATAACAAGAAGAAAAGAAGGTAATCAACAGAAGAGCGTGCAGGATATTGTGAAGATCGTCAAGGAAACGGAACCTGAATGTCTACCGGTATTTGTAGCCAAAGATCTTAACAAACTACCGCCGGTCACTTTTGATCACATTGACGTGACTACGTTCTTGAAAGAAATGTCACTACTCAAAAAAGAAGTTGCTAGTATACGTAGAGAAAAGTCGGAGACATTGTCGCAGTTGGAAACTACTGAGATGATATCACTAAAGAGTGAGATCCAGCAATTGAAAGAACTGGTTCAGGTTACATTATCAAAGAATGACTGCAGGAACGTAAATGTATTATTGGAACATTCAACGAAAAATGTGTCTAATGAGTCTTGCAAAAATTTTAGTAATAATAGTTGTGAAAACAGAGAACAGATCTCGGGCGCGGTGATCGAAGCGCGCAATTCTCTAGCACCGCCGCTAAGCAGTACGGGCCGTTCAAGCGGGGCAGAGGTGCGAGGGGGGAGTGCATATGACGGCGAGCGACCGCCCGTACCGTCCGTGTCGATAGATGAGACGCAGACCCGGAGCGCGATGCAACATATGCAGCCCGTAACGTGCGAGTCCAGCGAAATGATAACGAATGAGAGGCGCGAGTATACAATGGCAGACGCGGTTAAAAGTGGTGGTACTTTTGGTAATAATAAGATAAAAGATGATTGGATAACAGTGCAACATAAACGCCGTAAAGTACAGAACAGAAGAGGGCTAGCTGAACCACTGGAACAATTCAACTTTAAAGCCGCTGACAGAACAATATCCTTATATGTGTCTAGAGTGCATATTGATACCACTCCGAAAGACATCGAGGCGTTTATCAAACATAAGACTGATTTAGATGTACAAGTCTACAAGATTAATAACATAAATAAAGAATTTAATGCTTTTAAAGTAGTTGTGCCCTTAAGAAGTATTGACTTGTTCCTAAACGACAATGGTGATCAGTTCTGGCCTGCCAATATTGTGTTTAGGAAATACTGGGAGCGCAACCGAATACGTAAGATGGGGTCGCCAGCCGTCGAGTTATCAGCTCACACGAATAATAATACTACAAATTAATATGGCTTGTACAACTATAAAGCTTGTCTCATTTAACTGTAGATCGCTGAAGACCTCAATACATGAAATTACACAATTATGTAACAACCATGAAATAATTGCACTCCAAGAAACATGGCTGTTTCCTCATGACCTCGGGCTATTGAGTACAATCAGTAAGCAATTCGGTAGTCATGGTATATCGGCGATAGACGCGGAACAAGGTATAGTGCGCGGGAGGCCGTACGGAGGTGTGGCTCTCCTGTGGGACCGAAGAATATTTTCATGCGCGGAAATAGTGCATTGTAACAACGATCGCATGGTTGCGGTTAAACTTGTGCGCGAAGATCGGTGTTTATTAGTGTTTAGTGTGTATATGCCTACCGATTGTGAAGACAATTTTCCTGAAATGTCACAGTGTCTCGCTAATATGAGTGCGATAATAGAAAGTGCGGATGTGGAAACTGTTTTCATTCTAGGGGACTTTAATGCGCACCCCGGGACGCGGTTTTACAAAGAGATGTTGGACTACTGCTCCGACGAATTATTATCGTGTATAGACCGTAAGCGACTAGGTGTAAACACATATACATATGTAAGTGATGCGACAGGGTCGCAGCGGTGGCTCGACCATTGTCTAGTCTCTGCGGCGGCCGAGGCAGCGGTAAGTGATGTGCACGTATTATACGACACGTATCTGTCGGATCACCTCCCACTAGTGATACATGTAACATTTAATAACATTATTCGCAAAAGATTGATAATAGATAACGAGCTTGATTGCAATTTAAAATACAAATGGGGCAATAGGAATAAGGATCAATGTGATAAATACTGTGATAATTGTAGTGAGAACTTTGGATTAATGGTTCATAGTAATTATTTTAATTTGTCATGTAATGATCATGTATGTAAACTTAAAGAACATGAAGAACTTATTGATATATTTTACTGTAATATTATTAAGACGCTACAAACAGCGGCCGAACGCACTTATATCTATAAGGATGCCAATAAACGAAATATCATAGGCTGGAATTACCATGTTAGACAGTATCATGACCTGGCTAGGCAAACTTTCGTACAATGGAATATGTTTAGTAGGCCTTGCTCGGGATATTACTACGAACAAATGCGTGCCGCGCGTAGGGACTTTAAAGCCGCTTTTAAGTATGTACAAAATAATCAGGAGAGGATTAGGATGGACATATTGGCTCATCAGGCATCGTCAAAAAATTTTCGTAGTTTTTGGACTGAAGTTAAAAAGCTCAACCCTAGGAGTAGTACTCCAGTTAGTGTAGAAGGGGAGACCGATAAAAAAGCTATTGCAAATAAGTTCCGAATGCATTTTGATTTATCACAGCCTGTCACTGGTCGGTCGCGACCTGAGCTTCCACTAAGAGAGCGCACTGCATCTGGTGAGGAGGTTTTTCACGTCACATCCGACGCTGTTAGTGAGGCGCTGGGAAGGATGAAGAGTGGAAAATCGCCGGGTCATGATGGGTTAAGTGTGGAACATCTGTTGTACGCGGGCCCCTATATATCTGAGATTTTAGCGCGGTTTTTTGGTCTCTGTGCGAGGCATCAGTACTTGCCGGCGGATCTTATCCGTACTCTAGTTGTACCTATAACTAAGAATAAAACAGGTGATGTCTCGAGTATGAACAATTATAGGCCCATTTCTTTAGCGACGATTGTGGCCAGGTTGCTTGAACGTCTTATTCATAATAAGTTAAGTCCCTCCTTAAAGATAGACGATGGGCAATTTGGCTTTCGCGCTGAATTGTCTACCGATTTGGCCATATTTTCACTCAAGCAGGTCGTGTCGCAGTATGTCAGCCAGGATACAAGTGTTTACGCTTGTTTCCTGGATCTAAGTCGCGCATTTGATACAATTAATCACGATCTCTTATGGAATAAACTAGATAATAGTGAGGTACAGGCTGGCGTTGTGGGACTGATTAGATATTGGTATTCTAATCAGTCTAACAACGTTAGGTGGGGAGCTGCTATGTCAGACAGCTACAAGCTGTCATGTGGTGTTAGGCAAGGTGGGTTGACTTCTCCTGACCTGTTTAACCTTTATATAAATGAATTGATCGAGGAGCTAAGCAGGACGCCGGTAGGTCTTAAACTTGGTGATAGATACGTCAACAACCTGAGTTACGCTGATGACATGGTCCTGCTTAGCCCTTCGATCAAGGGTTTAAGAAAACTATTAGCTATCTGCGAGCGATATGCTAAAGAGCATGATTTAGTTTATAATGGTAATAAAACGGAAATGATGGTATTTCGGTCGGGGAGAGGGCCACAAAATGTCTCACCGGTATGGATAGCAGGTCGGGTCGTGAAGGTAGTGGAGACGTTCAAGTACCTGGGTCACATATTAACATCAGATAGGAAGGATGATGCCGATATAGATCGTCAGCGTAGAGCGCTTTCAGTCGTTGGTAATATGATAGCAAGGAAATTTTTTAAGGCCAATGTTCAGACTAAGGTGCATTTGTTTAGAACGTACTGCCAGAGTTTTTATACGTGCCAGCTCTGGACGGTTTACACGAAGAGGTCTTTGGATGGCATTCGGGTACAGTACAACAACATATATAGACACCTGATGGGTTTGGCACCATATTGCAGCGCCTCAGGAATGTTCACAGAGGCACGACTGAACTCGTTCAATGCCATCCAAAGATGTCGAATCGCTGCGTTCATGGCCCGAGTTGTTACGTGTAATAACAGTATAATCCAGGAACTGGCTGACAGATTGTGTAGTAGTTCAATGTATAAAAAATGGTTAAAGATAGCTGCATAAGTAAGATGCAAGTAGTATAAGAATAATATAAATTAGGAATAAGTTTAGTTTAGAAACAAATATGGAAACTATTCTGAATTAAAGATATATTATTATTATTTTTGTTATTTTGTTTATCTCCCTTGATAAAAGGGGCATGATAGTCTAATTACACGGGCCATAGCCTAGTGCAATTAGGATTTAAGTGATGGTGTATGTGGAAGAGATTGATGATGTGGTGAGGAATTTACGAGTAAGTCGGCAGGTATTTAGTAAAACTGCTTTCTGAATTATGTGAAGTGTGTGTTGCGGTATTTCCAAGATGTCAAGGCTGCGTTGAAGACTTTTGGGTATGATCCCAATTGAAGAAATGACTATTGGAACTATGTGGATGGTTTCTGCTCGCCACTGCCGTTTCAACTCTATTGCTAGATCTTGATACTTAGTGAGTTTCTCAGCTATAGTGGATTGGACGTTATGGGAGTTCGGTACTGCTACATCGATGAGATATACAATTTTGTTTAATTTGTCGTGAAGTGTAATGTCTGGTCTATTGAAGTGAATTGTCTTATCAGTTATTATAGTTCGGTCCCAGTATACTTTGTGGCTTTGGTTTTCTAGTACTGTTTCCGGATTGTATTTGTAATAGGGTCTCTTTTTGTCTATAAAATTATATTTTTGAGCAAGATGTTGGTGTATTATAGCAGCTACTTGGTCATGTCGATGTTTGTAATCAGTTTGTACCAGAGATTTGCAAGCAGAAGTTATATGTTGAATAGTTTCGGGGCAGGTATGGCAGCGTCTGCATGCATCCGAGGGGAGATTCGGTGCGTGTCTTATATACTTCTGATAATTTCGGGTATCTATGACTTGATCTTGAATTGCAATCATGAAAGCTTCTGTCTCAGGAAATAGGTCTCCACGCCTCAGCCATTCGTTCGATGCAACCTTGTCAACATGTGATAGCTGCAGATCCTTTCGATGTCTTCCATGTAAGGATTTCTGCTGCCATTGGGCAATCTTTTCTTCAAACTCAATTATATGTTCATTGCATTGCGGGTTTTGGTCTATTAAATTAAGTGGGGTAAAGCGTCTGTCTGCAAGTGTTATAATTTCGTGGAGTATAGAGAGTTGTGATCGTTGGTGGAAGTACTGTCTGAGTGATGTGATTTGTTTGTTATGTAGATTGCCGACATCTATTATGCCTCGTCCGCCTTCTTCCCTCGGTAGGGTCATCCTTTGCACGCAGGATCTAGGGTGGTGTTTTCTGTGAGCTGTTAATGTTGTATTTATGGTGCGCTGTAGGTTTGTAAGTTCACTTTTGGGCCAGTTTATTATGCCGAAGGAATACGTTAATAAGGGGATTGCGTAGCTATTGATCGCTTTAATTAAGTTGCGAGAATTGAGTTGAGAACGGAATAAAGAATTAAGTCTGTGTTTGAATTTTCGTTTAAGGGTATCTTTCGTTTCCTTCTGATTAATTTGTCTGGCTTGTTGAAATCCTAAATATTTATATGAAGTGTGAGGTTTTAGAGGTTCAATTGTTTCTCCTGACTGTAATGTGTAGCTGTTTGAGGTAATTTTTCCATTTATAACAGAAAATGTTTTACACTTATCAATCCCGAACTCCATGTGTATATCGTTTGAAAAAGTTTGTGTGATATCTGCTAGAAGATGCAATGACTGTGTACTATTTCCATATAATTTTATATCGTCCATAAACATTAGATGTGTAAGATTTGTTTGTTTGTGTGGTGTCGTGATAGTGTAACCTAGATTGGATTTGTTCAATATATTGGAAAGGGGGTTGAGAGCTAGGCAAAACCATAGCGGGCTAAGTGCATCACCTTGAAATATTCCTCGTCGTATCGGGATTTTAGGTGTTTCTGTACTAGAGTGTCCTATGTTGTTTAGTGTCGTGGTCCAGTGTTGCATTGAGTTTTCAAGGAATTTTATTATTTTGGGATGAATTTTATAGAGATGGAGTATATGAAGAAGCCAGCTGTGTGGGACGGAATCAAATGCTTTTTTATAGTCTATGTACATGGTGCTGATGTTTTTCTTTGTCGAGATAGCTAGTTTCATTGCTACTAAGTCTATTACTAACTGTTCTTTGCAGCCTTGACTACTTTTTCGACATCCTTTCTGTTCTTCTGCAAGTATGTTATTTTCGCTAACATGTTGATGAATAAGTTCCGCTATGCATGCTGTAAGTATTTTGTAAATTGTTTGTAAACATGTAATAGGGCGATATTTGGCTGGATTCTGGTGATCTGTGTCTTTTGGGATCATGTAGGTGAGTCCTTCGGTAATATAATGTGGCATTGCGTCTGGTGTCTGAATAAAGTTATTGATAAAATTATGTAGGAAAGGGTGAGTAGATGTGAATTTCTTATACCAGTAGTTGTGTATACGATCGCTGCCAGGTGCTTTCCAATTGTGAAGTTTTTTCAGTACGTTTGCGAATATTTCTATAGGTATTTGTTCAAAATTCATATTATTAATAGAGTCTATTTGATCAGTTGCATAGGTGTCTGTCTGAAGCCATTCAGCTTCTGAGTTATGGAGTACAGGCTTTGACCAAATATTGGACCAGAAGTTATGTAGTTCATTGACAGGGGTTGATACTGGATCTTGCACGTTTCCGTGGGTGTGTTGTTGTGTGTTTAAAGTTAAGTTTCTGTAAAAATGTTTTTCGTTGTTAATAAATTGGTTGTTTTGTGTTTTTCTCAGTGTACAGGAAAGGTATCTTTTTTTATTATTATTATTATTGTTTTTGATTTTTTTTTCTCAGCTGTTTGGCTGGTTTTAACTGCATTTACGGGCCTAAACCAAGTAAACGCAGATTGTGGTGTGTATTATGTGGTGTCTTCGTCTAACTGCATGAACTTTCTCACAATTCTACATGTATTTAGTATGACAGCTTTCTGTAAATTGATGTATAAGGATTCTGATAAGCCTATTAATTTTAAACTGTGGAGAAGATGGTTCGGGATGACCCCGGTTGTGGAGAGAACTATCGGGACTACATAAACATTTTCTTGTCGCCAGATTCTTAAAACTTCTTCTTTTAATTCGGCATACTTGCTTATTTTTTCAGTTATTGTTTTTTGTAAATTATGTGTGTTGGGAACTGCAATATCGATTAAGTAGGTGACTTTTCTAATCTTGTCCTGAAGTACTACATCTGGTCTATTATAGTGGATAGTCCTATCTGTTAGTATAGCTCGGTCATAGTAAATTTTGTGTGTGTTATTTTCTAGTATTGGTTGTGGTGTATATTTATAGTAAGGGGTTTTGGTGTCCTGTATAAGTGAGTGTTTAAGTGCGAGTTTCTGGTGAATGATGTTTGCAACTTGGTTATGTCTATGAGTGTAGTCTGTTTGTGTGAGTGTTGTACATGCTCCTGTTATGTGTTGTATGGTTTCAGACTGAGTATGGCATCTGCGGCATTTGTCGTTTGTCATAGTTGGCTCTTTGATAATATATTTCCTGTAGTTTTTGGTGTTGATAATTTGATCTTGTATGGCTATTATGAATCCTTCAGTTTCCGGGAACAAATTTCCTACTTTAAGCCATTTGTTAGAGGCTAGTGTGTTAACATGAGGTAGTTCTAAGTCATGAGGGTGTCGTCCGTGAAGTACTTTCGATTTCCAGTCTTTTATTTTTTGCTTCTGTGGGTCAAGATTGTTAGTGTTTTGTGAGTGTGAGTTTTCGGGATCACATAAGTTAAGTGGTGTGTAGTTAAGGTCATTTAGTACAATAGCTTTATGAATGTTGCTAGTGTCGGATTTGGTATAGAAAAATGTTTTCAGCCTGGTTATTTGTTTCTGCCAAAGGTTTTGGATATCAATTAAACCTCTTCCGCCGTTCTGTCTTTTGATGGTGAGTCTTTCAGTTGCAGATTTTGGGTGAAGATTATTGTGTTTTGTGAGTGTTGTGCGTGTGGTTCTCTCTAAGTTTGCTATGTCAGTTTTAGACCATTTTATTATTCCAAATGAGTATGTTAATATTGGTATGGCAAAAGTATTTAGAGCCTTAATTAGGTGCTTTCCAGATAATTGTGTTTTACATATTACAGAAATTCTTCTTTGATACTCGGTTTTTAATGTGTTTTTAATCATGGTATGGTCAAGCCCTTTAAGTTGTTGGTATCCTAAATATTTATATAAGTCTGTCGGTTCCATTGCTGCTATTGTATCAGTTTCGTTGACTACGTAATTACCCGGTTTTACTTTGCCTTTTATAATGTGTACTGTCTTACATTTGTCTAGTCCAAATTGCATGTTTATATCATTACTAAACTCTGTCGTAGTATCTAAAAGATTTTTCATTTGTTTTTCTGTTTTTGCATATAATTTAATATCATCCATATATATAAGATGTGAGATAAGAGTTTCCTCAGCGTTAAGTTTAACACTATAACCAGCTTGACATCGGTGTAATAAATGAGATAGGGGGTTTAGGGCGAGACAGAACCACAGAGGACTCAAGGAATCACCTTGATATATACCTTTTCTAATTTGTATCTGACGGGTTACAAGAGTGATAGGTCCATTGTTTAGTTGTAATGTAGTTTTCCAGCGTGACATTATACTGCGTAAGAAATCTATAATTAGTGGATTAATTTTGTATATTTCTAAAACTTGTATTAACCAAGAATGTGGGATGCTGTCGAATGCTTTTTGATAATCTATATATGTGCAATGTAAATTCCTATTTTTTGAGGTGGCATGTTTATGAATTGTAGAATCTATGATTAGTTGTTCCTTGCATCCCATGTGGCCCCGCCTACACCCCTTCTGCTCCTCGGCTATTATATTATGGGTATTAATGTGTGAGTTAATTTTATCTGTGATTGCTGATGTTAAGATTTTATAAATGGTAGGCAGGCATGTAATTGGTCTATATTGGGAAGGTTGTGATGCACATTTAGTTTTGGGTAACATGTATGTTATTCCTGTTGCAATGAATTCAGGTATATTCTGTTTTCCTAATATGATATCTGTCAAATTTTTCGCTATGGGTTTATGTAATGAAGTTAACTTCTTATACCAAAAATTGTGTATTTTATCTAAACCAGGTGACTTCCAATTATGTAATCTAGCTGTTATATTAGTAATATCCTGTTCTGTCAATTCTATAAATTCCATTTTTTCTATTGAACTCCATTTTGTAGTTTCTTCTTGTATCCAAGTTGCTTTATCATTGTGATGTGCTTGTTCTTCCCATATCTTAGCCCAAAATGTTTCCAAATTTTCTTTTGTAGGTATGTCAGTTTGGTTTTCTACTGGTGTGTCAGATTCCGGTTTTTGTATATTTCTATAGAACATTTTTTCATTTGTAGCAAATATTTTATTATCGTTTTTACGTTGTTGGGCCTTTTTATATCTTCTGAGTCTATGGACTTTAAGTGCTAATTTTTGTTTAATTGTATCTAAAAACTCTTCAGGTTTTTTGTTGTTGTTTTCGTGTCTAGTGTGAGTATTATTTGTTTTACATATAGCTTCAACTCTCTTAACTACCTTATTAGACCTATTATTATTGATGTATTGTGTAAGTCGACCACAATCGGCTCTAAGCTTCTCAATATCGTTTTCTAGTCTTTGCTGCCATGGTGGTTTAGTGGTGTGTCTTAGTGTGGTGTTTCTTGTGTATTCGGTTATTTTAAAATTGAGTTCTTCAGATATAACTACCGCTGTGCAATATATAAGTGTGTGTATGTCTGTTAGTTGTGTGTCAATAGATATGAATTGTTGTAGTATATCTTCATTAAAAAGATTAACTAGACGGAAAAGATCAGGGCTGTACCGAAGTTTAGGTAGTTTTGGTCGAGATGCTGGGTCCATCCCAGAATAGAGAAGTAACGTTGAGTTAAACTTATCCTGTATTTTCTGTAGGTGCGCTTGTGTTAAGGGATTCCGATTTGCTACATTTAACGTTTCTATATCATTTTCTATCATCAAAGACAGTGATTCAGTTTGTGTGGATATATGTGATGTTTGTGTGAGTATATGTGATGTTTGTGTGTTTGTTTGCGTTAGATAAGGGGGATCGTATGATTGCGTTTGTATGTGTAATTGTGTGTCTAATTGTGATGGTTCTTGTAAATTATTTTCGGCTGTATTTTGTAATTGTGTGATAGTGTTACTTGAGTTCTCTTGCAGTAATACACGTACTTCTTCTTTTACCTGATCTAAAGTATCTTGGGTTAGAAGTTTGTTTCGTATTATTATACGCCTTTGATCGGAAACACGTTGTTCGCTGACTTCAACTGATGGGTATCTTTGTGAGAAATGTTCATGCAGTTGTTTTCTGTACGTAGTCATGTCTGTCTCTAATTTCGTGATGAGGTAATATGTGCGCATGATGAATAAATTTACTTCCTTGCTCCAGCTCATGCGTTTTCTTGGTTTTCCAGCCTTGGTGGACGCAGGCAAAAAGGTATTCACCTCCTGCGCAACAGTCAAGGTTGGGTTGGGTGGATCTGTATGAAGTATGTTATTGGGGGGTGATGATGGTAACGATGGTGATGATAGCCTAGATGGTGTGTATGATATTGTGCTAGGGCTATACGGTTCGATTGGTGTGTTTGTTCTGTGGGTCAGACTGGGACCATCGTCACTTATTTCGGCTGTAGTATCTTTGTCGGTGAGAGCCCGCCTGTTCAACTCTTCACCGCTGACGGTTCGCATGCTGAGACACCCAGCGTCAGCTCCAGGTGTGCCCCGGCGATCGCCCCCGGGCAGCGGTCCTAATCGTTTACGTCTTGACCTTGTCTCCATTTTGAATGGGTTTCCAGAGCCATGTTAGCCGCGCCAGTAATTATGTTATCGCGTATCCGCCACCCCACGTGAGTCTGATGTTCGACTCGGACGTATGGTTGTGTTGGGGGGCTTATTATTATTATTATTATTATTATTATTATTATATATATAATTAGATTAAAAATAAAAAGTAGGTAATAACATATCTAAATGTATACATAGGGTACACTGGAAGTTCTGCGCTCCTGGCCGCTCATAAATGTTTGAATTTCGAATGTCATATTTTTTAAATATAAGAAACTCGGCTCCGCTAAATATAATGAAAATATAAAAAAGTAAGTAAGTCTGTACCTGCCTACTCCTACTAAGTACCTGAAATAGGTACCTAACTAGGTAGTTAGGTACCTATTTTAAGGTAAGTAGGCACTTACCCACTTTAACTGCGTGTTCTGAGGATGAGATTTTTCTGAATTATTTAAATCATTCAAATATTATCTCTAACAAGTGCAAAGCACAAACTCATCTGCATGTTTTTCGCAGGAAAAAGAAAATGCTTGTTTTGCGTAGCGAGCCCTCAGTTTGAACAAAATAAATCTTTAGCTATACACGAAGTTGACTATGACGAAAACTATTGTTTGACCATTTTATCCGAATGGGAGGATACAAATAAAACAATCCTCAACAGTCAGTAACGGGCGTCGGGCGGCAGGCGCGCTTTCACACATAATCACAGATCGCGTTTATCACATGACAAAATCACCTGCCCGCTCAGGGCACCTCGTTTTATGGTATAGGGGGCAAACGAGCAGACGGGTCACCTAATGGTAAATGACTACAGCCGCCCATGGGCACCCGTAACTCAAGAGTCCTAAGTGCGTTGCCGCCCTTTAAGGTGGGAATAGGGGGAGAGGGGGGACGAGCGGGAAGAGGGGAGAGGGGAAGGACGGGAATAGAGGAAAGGGGAGGGTTAGGGCCTCCGGTAACCTTAAAGCAATGAAAGCATTGCTTCACTGCCGGTTTTCAGTGAGGCCGTGGTATCACATATTAGGCATGAATGAACGAATATCAAAGTTATCCGCAGAAATTCAAATGTTATTAAGAAATGATAGAAACGAAGCACAATACGCAGGTATATTATACTCTATACGGTCAGTGGATCTATTCGCGAATTTTAGCTGTTTCATATGCGCAGTGCAGCTTTTTCATTCTAAATTGTCTACTGCGCATCGAAACTGCTAACTTTACGAATGATTAGTACTAGATCCGTTGACCATATTGTACCTACTGATATTAGGCAGATACTTTAGCTAGGATACTGTAGGTACTTCCGTCAAAATGATCTTTGCAACAGTACCTATAAACCACTTCGGCTTGACCGAGGAGTTTTGTTATCTCTCCGCATTGCTTTACACCACTTTTTTATTATTTGTGCATCTTTCGGCACAGTCAAAAAAAGCTTATTAGGTGCATTAACGCTTGTATTTTTGCATTTTGGGGCAATGCAATACTTATCTGACGGCATTATCACTTTAAAAATAATCTGAAAAATCAGCAATCGACGCGAAGGCGACCCGCCACTTTTGCCGATACGCGATGAATGACGTCACAGCCTTCACGGTCTTTCTCGCGTGCGTTTTTTAAGTTGGTGCACTAAAATCTTTGTATCTTGGTCATTTTTGATCCGATTAAAAAAAATTAAACACAGTATTTATTGTTTTTTTTATAGCTATAAATCTGCATACTTAACAAAAAACGGGAGTTATCCTCATTACTTACACATAGAAACACTTACAATATAATATATGCAATAATAAGAACACAGTGAAGCAATTACTTAAAGGTAAACCACTTGTTTATATTATACTAGCTTTTGCCCGCGACTTGATCCGCGTGGTGGCGGACATCAGACATCGTAGGGTGTAGGTAATCTAATTTAGGGTACCCCAGAGGCTCCGGCCATAAGACCCGGTAACTGAACACTGTGTGGTTTTAGTTGGTTCGAGTTCGATCTTGTTGTTTGGCCCCGCTGAGGTGATGACCCGTGGGGGTTAGATAGTAATTGAGGAGGGAAAACCCACTTACGGTTTGTAGACCAAAACGATGACCACAGCCGAGAATAAACCTCAACGAATTGCCATAGACATATTTTACATTGCTGCCGAATATTCCCGAGGATGCCCCGCGGCCCCGTTTAGAGGCGAAACACTGGTCAAACTATTATTATATGCAAGCGTAAGATTGCAATTTAAGGCTTAAGGTTTTGGAGGTACTTGCAACGCCTGGTAAGTATATCTCACTGTGGAGGGTGTTCGGTTTGGATTCCCTGTCTACGGCAATTCGTTGAGGTTAATGTCCGTGAAGGTGTTTCTTTCCCCGGAAATCCCTACATGAGCGTCAAATTGCGAAAATTCCTTTTTTTAAGTTGGGTAAAAATCGATGCGTGGTGCAATCAAAGTGTTAGTTTATTACAAACTTTCACGCCCTATTTTAACCCTTTAAGGGATAAATTTCTAAAAAATCGTGACACAGTAAACTCTTGTTTCTAACCATTAGCTCATAAGTTTTACATTTCTATCTTCAACAATGGCAAAGTTTCATGCAAACTTTCATCCCCTATTTTGACTATTTAAGTCTACGTCTACATCATGTAAGAAATACGTCCTCCAAATTATTATTACCTGTATACGTAAATAATACTTATTTATTTTTACGAAAAACTGAAGACAATAAAATAATTTAAAAATCTCGAACTTTTTATTTTATTTATTATAACGCCATCTATTACGGTATTGTATCTTACCTGTATTTATAATTTATGACCTTTGCAGTTTTGACTAATTTTCTTTTTTTTATTTCCTTTATTGTGTTTTAAATATTAACTTGTTTTTTATGCTGTAAAACAATGGGTATAGTTATTTTTTACCTTCGTTACCCGTGTTACTACCAGTCTTACTACCAGTAGTAACACGGGTAACGAAGGATTTTTTACTATCTTGCAATATTTTTCAAAAAATTATGAAATGTACAGAGTCAACAGAGTGTTTAGTACTTAGTTTAGTTTCTTATAACGCCATTTATTAGGAAAGTCTTATATTTTAACGCCATGTACCTCACTTGTCGCGTGATTGACGTCTTGACTTTTATTGTCAACTCAAACCAAGCAAACACGTGTTCCCATACTAACTTTGCCACCCCTTTTCAACCCCTTGGTGGCGGAATTTTCAAAAATCCTTTCTTAACGGATGCCTACGTCGTATAAGGAACACGTCCTCCAAATTTCACGTCTCTACGACCTACGGTTTAGGCTGTGCGATGATCCGTCTGTCAGTCATTCAGGACAAAGCATTTTATATGTATAGATTATGGCAATAAAGGAAATACTAAATTGTTTTATTTTAATAAGTTAAGAATAAGTTAAAAAAGTATTATTAAGTTTCTGATATACTGCTACTAAGTTTTGACAGCTATGTGAAAAGGGAGTCGAAATGTAGGTCAATTCTGTCACTAAAGCTTGATAAACTTACATATTCTTGCATAGGGTGAGCTGGCACCAAAATACATATTCCAAACAGTATTGTCGAGCTGTGAACTTGTTCAGCTTGACTACGACGGTGACGTCAGCAGCTAGCTTCAGCCATACCTAAGTCATATTTATAAGGAATTCAACCATTTTCATTTCGTTTAAAAGTAAACTCTTTAGTAATATAATGTTGAGTCTGTATAAATTTGTATTTTTGTAGCTTTGTGTCTGGTTGCGCTGCAGCCGGCGACACTGTGGAGTCGCTCGGTAGACGCTCGCGCCGCACCTTCGCATCCCACCCCGCACTCCTCTGAATCAGCGTCGGAGTCATGGGAGTCCCAGGAATCTGTAGAGTCTCCAGAGTCTCCGGAATCACAAGAAGTTATCGACTCCGACCTCGTCTCGCAACGACGTAATATTGCCGGGCTCCTGGTGCCGCTGATTGAACGAGGCCTCTCCAACGAACTCCATCCTGCACACAAGAAGAAAGTGATCCAAGTCCTCCCTCTCCGCACCTCTAAGGATCGCAGTGGAACTTGGCCACGCATCAACTCCCGCAAAAAACATGTTGTTGAAATTACACCGCTACGTAGAAAGGGGCGTGATGGGAAGCCTCTAGCTTACATTCTAGCACCTGCCAAAAACGACCCGAGACGACCTTACGTCAAACGTCCTGACAAACATCATGATGACCACGAGCACAAAGACCACAGAGGCCGTCATCCACGAAAAAAAACACTTAAAGAACTGAAAGAAGAAGCTACAGAAGAAGAAGTTACAGAAGAAGACGTTACAGAAGAAGAAGTTACAGAAGAAGACATTACAAAAGAAGATGTTACAAAAGAAGAAGTTACAAAAGAAGACGTTACAGAAGAAGACGTTTCAAAAGAAGAAGTTACATCACAAGAACTTACAGAAGAAGACGTTACAGAAGAAGAAGTCACCACTTCTAAGGACCACAGTCCAGCCTGGCCACGCATAAACTCCCGCAAAAAACATGTTGTTGAAATTACACCGCTACGTGGAAAGGGGCGTGATGGAAAGCCTCTTACTTACATTCTGGCACCTGCCAAAAGTGACCCAAGACGACCTTATGTCAAACGTCCTGAGAAACATCATGGTGACAACGAGCACAAAGACCACAGTGGCCGTCATCCAGGAAAAAAAACACTAAAAGAAATGAAAAAACAAGTCACAGAAGAAGAAGTTACAGAAGAAGAAGTTACAGAAGAAGAAGTTACAGAAGAAGAAGTTACAGAAGAAGAAGTTACAGAAGAAGAAGTTACAGAAGAAGAAGTTACAGAAGAAGTTACAGAAGAAGAAGTTACAGTAGAAGAAGTTACAGAAGAAGACGTTACAGAAGGAGTTACAAAAGAAGAAGTTACAAAAGAAGAAGTTACAGAAGAAGAAGTTACTGAAGAACTTAGTGACAGTTCCACTTTTAGTCCAAAACTCAAAACTACTGAATCTGAGCCTGATCGCATCTCTACTCCACAAGTTAGTAATGAAAATGAGAGAAGTAGCACTCTAAGCGACAGTTCCTCTGGCTCCACTTCAAGTGAAAAATCAAGTTCAGCTGGTGAGAGTGGTACATCGGAACCATCTCTGGAGAGTCGATCCGAAGAGAACGCTTCCGCAAGTACTGACCGGAGTCTTTCTAGTGACAGCTACAACGACAATAAATCATCAGGTGGTGAGTCTAGTTCTAAAAACAGTGATGAAAGTACTAATAATAAAAGCCAACCCAATGATACCCTACAGAAAACAAACTCAGATGATGGAAAAAAAGAAAAAAAAATTGGTGATGAAAATCAATCCACTAAACTATCAGATGAGATTAATGACCTAAATCACAGCTTAGAGCCTAAGGTTGAAATAACAAAAAGCACAGAAAGCGGGCTTGTAGCTGAAAGGACGTCAGGAAATAAAATTCAGAAAATTTCCAAAAGCTTTTATGTAACTCACGATGAGGAAAGCCATTCTGACCATCGCGAGGAAACGATAAACCCTCTACTAACAACTGATAGTGAGCCTCAAACTACTGAATCAAACCTTGACGAAAAATCCATCCAATACAAAGACGAACCAAGTACAGAAAGACATAAGCAGCATACTAAGGACCAGCATGGTGACGTACACTTAAATAGCCACCACAATCATAGACATTATAAAGAGGAGTATGAATACCATCATATAGCACATAGAATAGAGGAACCGAAACCCTTCAACGACACAAGATTTTATGACGAAAGAAATGCTAACACAAACTATCCTGCTACAAAGAAAAGTAAAGTAAGTGATGAGAAAGAAGAGAGATCTGCAGAAGGTAATAAAAAACAAGCTGGTAAGGATGCAGACGAGAAAAAACTAACTAGTAAAATTCATGATGATTTGCATAGTGAGAAGAGATCAGGTAGCAACAGTGAAGAAAGTAAGGCTGAAAAGACTACTGTTCCTACTCCAGTAACAAATAAAAATGAAGATGATCAGGTTAGAGAATCAGTGGTGGAAAAGGCAATAGAGGAAAACAAACTTGACAAACCAAAGCAAAAACGCAATGAAAAAAAATCGTTTGAAGAAAGTAAGTCAGACAAACCAACAGAAGAAAGTAAATCAGACAAACCAGTGGAAGAAAATAAATCAGACAAACCAGTAAAAGAAAGTATGTCAGACAAACCTACGGAAGAAAGTAAATTAGACAACCCAACAGAAGAAAGTAAATCAAATAAGCCTATAAAAGAAAGTAAATCAGACAAACCAATAGAAGAAAATATATCTGACAAACCAACAGAAGAAAATAAATCAGATAAACCAACAGAAGAAAGTAAGTATGGCAAACCAATAGACGAAACTAAAACAGACAAACCAACGGAAGAAAACAAATCAGACAAACCAGTAGAAGAAAGTAAGTCAGACAAACCAACGGAAGAAAGTAAATCAGAAAAACCAAGTGAAGAAAGTGAGTCGTACAAACCAACAGAAGAAAGTCAGTCAGACAAACCAACAGAAGAAAGTAAATTTGACAAACCAGTGGAAGAAAGTAAGTCAGACAAACCAACAGAAGACAGTAAATCAGACAAACCAGTGAAAGAAAGTAAGTCAGACAAACCAACACAAGAAAGTAAATCCGACAAACCAACAGAAGAAAGTAAGTCAGACAAACCAACAGAAGACAGTAAATCAGACAAACCAGTGAAAGAAAGTAAGTCAGACAAACCAACACAAGAAAGTAAATCCGACAAATCAACAGAAGAACGTAATTCAGACAAACCAACAGAAGACAGTAAATCAGACAAACCAGTGAAAGAAAGTAAGTCAGACAAACCAACACAAGAAAGTAAATCCGACCAATCAACAGAAGAACGTAATTCAGACAAACCAACAGAAGACAGTAAATCAGACAAACCAGTGAAAGAAAGTAAGTCAGACAAACCAACACAAGAAAGTAAATCCGACAAACCAACAGAAGAACGTAAGTCAGACAAACCAACAGAAGACAGTAAATCAGACAAACCAGTGAAAGAAAGTAAGTCAGACAAACCAACACAAGAAAGTAAATCCGACAAACCAACAAAAGAAAGTAAATCATACAAACCAAAAGAAGAAAGTAAATCAGATAAGCCAGCAGAAGAAAGTAAGTCAGACAAACCAGCAGAAGAAAGTAAGTCTGACGAACCAACAGAAGAAAGTAAATCAGATAAGCAAACAGAAGAAAGTAAGTTGGACAAACCAGTAGAAGAAAGTAAGTCAGATAAACCAACGGAAGAAAGTGAATCAGTCAACCCAACAGAGGAAAGTAAATTAGACAACCCAACTGAAGAAGTTAAATCAGATAAACCAACAGAAGAGAGTAAATCAGACAAACCAGTAGAAGAAAGTAAGTCAGACAAACCAAGTGAAGAAAGTAAGACAGACAAACCAACAGAAGAAAGTAAATCAGATAAACCACCAGAAGAAAGTAAGTCCATCAAACCAACAGAGGAAAGTAAATCAGACAAACTAGTAGAAGAAAGTAAGACAGACAAACCAACAGAAGAAAGCAAAGTAGAAGAGAGTACCACCCCGGAACATGCAGTACATAAACGTACGGAGGGACGCTCTTATGGCAAGAAACCTAAAAAAGGTAATGTAGCTTCAAAGAAAATAATAGATGACCAATTTTCTGTAAAGAACCTGGGCGAAATTCTCTCCCAGCTCCATATACAAACTAAGTTATCTGAGCCAGACTATTACTTTAAAAACGCCGGCAATCAATCATCGAAGCCGAAGGGAAAGAAATACGTACCATTGTCGGACGAGGTTAAGCACAAAAGCTCTGGGCCATGCGAAACCAGTATCCCATCTGGCTCGGCGAAGGAGACAACGCACGAACACAAATCTTATCGACTATCCTTCTTGTTTAATAAATAATTATTATTGACTTTGTATACCTATCAAGACATCACAAGTGTGTCATTACTTTCGAAACCGAGAGGTTTCAAAAATTATGACACACTTGTGAGAACTTATGCCCGGTTTGTGTGAGTTAGCTTCGGTGGGGTACTTAGTATTTGATTTGCAAAAGGATGAATTTGGTTTTTTGTTTTCCTCAATTAATTTAATTGATTCAGTAGTTAAACTTATCATAAGTACGCCATTAATGTAAAACTGCACTGTCAAGATGAAATTTAAACAAGACAAACATATGTCTCCGTGTGATGGCCTCGTTATATATTGTTATTAAAGGGTATCTCGCTAAATGGAGCTGATATTCAACACATGCTGATATTTAACACTAATGTTGCACTGATGTGTTTGATTGACTCGAGATAAAATTTATACGCGACACTAAATCCTTATGAAAAGTATTCTCAAATAATATTATATATTCTACTTATATTCAAATTGTATTTAAATATATCAATTACTCATTTGTTTTGTTTTGTGTACTGGTTATATATTTATTGTTATAATTTATTGTTTGGTTAATTTTACCTTATTTAGTACATATAGAACATACAAAATATTACTGAAATTTGGTACAAACGTGTTACAGATATATTTTAGCATATCTTTGTGTAGCCGACAAATAATTGAGTTACCATTCAAAACCTTTTCTAGTTTACTTCAGAAAATACTTTCTACACATTTACAATTAAAAAAAAGTAATTTGTCATTAAAATAATATCAAGTTTGTTTAAATTGAATATGCCCGGACAAAACTGTATATTCTGTCGACAGTCTTCCTTCTTGGAATATTTTGCTTACGCAGGGATTTTTTTTAAATCATAATTTCAAATTAAGATTTCTATATGGAAAGTTACAAAGTTTTTGAAAAATTGTAGGCGCTGAGCTTTACTATACGACTCAACGCCTTTATGTAACACCGTGTACGTTTATATAACAACTTGACTATTTAAGATTAAAATATTTGTTATTTGTCATTGTTGAGTTTCTGTCTCATAGTTTCAGATTGGATGGTTTCTGAATTCTGACTGGTTGACACGAACATGATTTGTCAAGTTCTCTGGCTTTGGCCAGAGAACTACGATTTGAGCGCAAAATATAGTAGCTGCTCACAACTGTTTGACCCTTTTATTTTATCCTGATCTCGTTTTTATATTATAAACAACGACCAAGGCTTACGAAATACGGATATGTTATAAGCATTTGTAGCTGTATATTTATTATATTATGTAGACAGTAGTGTGACGTAGTATGTAAGAAAGCATCCCAAAAATGTAAAAAAAAACTAGCGCCTTCCAACACGCGCGTTTCGTGTTGTGTTGTGTGTCAATGTAACGTAGTTGTGCGCGTGCGCGTGCAACGATTGTGAATCTCTGAGGATTCTATTAAATGTATCATTAAATATGTTTGTTTCATTTACATTGCTTCAGGGAGTTGTTGCTAAACTAAAGTAGTTATGACCAAATTAGAATGCCTATTTTGGGCCTACTGTGGACGGACAAGTCTTTATTTTATAAATTCTTTAAAAATGGCTGGATATCGTTATTTTATGGTTCCGGTCCTCAAAAGGAAAAAAATAAACCCTTATTAGAAGATCACTCTGCTGACCGTCTGTCTGTCCCTTTTTCTCAGGAACCCGCGGAGAACTTGAAATTAACATCAAATACTTATGTCTGCGGTCTCTGGAAGCTGTAAAAAAATGAAGCTTCTAAATCAACGTAAACAATATTTACAGCGTATAAGTGTGAAACTTACTAATACTACTACGTCCCGAAAACTTACAAAAACGACTTTTTCTAAATACTTATCACAATACAAAAGTCAGTTCATAAAAATGCGAGATTAAGGATTTACAGCCATTAGTTTTATTTTGGGCTACGCAATGTAAACGCCACAACCGTAGGTATCATTTTTGTGCTTTACGTTGAATTACTTTAAACGTTCAGCGCCGTCGAAGCAGCTGATTGCATAAAAGTTGTTTAATTGATTACATTGCAGTTTTTGGCCGTATGAAGTATTTATTTATTTTTTACGGTAAAATGTTCTGCTTACTTATTGTAATATCAGTTGTAACCAAAAAACTTAAAAAAAAAAAACATGTGAATTTTTTTGGCAGAAAATTAAAATGATTTTTGACTCAGAATGATGATCTGAATCTACTATTTCAAGATTGTATAACTGTAAACTTCTAGCTCTATAAGCCCTAACTTGACAAACTCTACATCTTAGTCAAAATATGTGGTGTGGCCATTTCGTTACTACAAGAACTATTGTATAACAAAAAGGTAATGAACAGTGAATAAATGTTTTACCTAACGCCCATGTAAGGTAGCGAAACGGCCAGACCACATGTATTAACTAAGGCGTAGAGTTTGTGAAGTTAGGGATTGTAGAATGTAGAGTTAGGGCGTGTAGAGTTAGAAGCTTGGCTCTACATGAGATCTGATAACTTTTTGACAGTGCGAGCCATATGCTCTCGTCTTGGCAACATTTTACATGAAAATGTTTTTGGTGGGATTTCACTTCTTTTTGTTAGTTGGTTATGACAATATTTTTTTTATTTTCTTCATTTTTTCTTTCTTTTTTTGGGGTGTATTTCTTACACATCAGAGATACCTTTTTTCGTAGCCCACTCTCTATCTTTGCCTTTTTGTTGTTGGTTTACTGTTTATAACCAATGATGATACTAAATATACTACAGAATATCTTTATTTACAACGTTCACAGCTTTTATTGGCATTAGACAATACAAACATGTTTTCTTCAGAAGATACTCTTGAAAGAGCGACATATAATTGGCCATGTGAAAAATACTCGAAGCTCGAAACTAAGCCTGCAACATTGAAAGTTTGACCCTGCGATTTATTAATGGTCATAGCAAAATATATATTTACCGGAAATTGTCCGGCCGGTAACGCCGCAACCGCTGTGTCCCTGCATTTTAAATCTGTAATATCTTCGAAAATATTCATTGAAATTACATGCTGTGAAGGGCCATTTTGATCTATATTAAATGCACAATGTATTTAAGGATAAGGATTAATGCTGTATTTCTTAAAATCGCTTCGTAAATAAGCCATTATTTCTCGTAAAAAGTAAAAGATAAAAAATGATTATTGTGGGTTATCCCTAAGAGATAGACATATACCATAGCAGACTTTTTTGTGGACCTTTTTAAGGTGTACAATACTGTGGTACATTATTTTGATCTATCTCGTAGGGTTCAGCCAGCGTTTGCAATGTAAACACAAAAAAAAAATGTGTTTATTTACGACATCACATTAGAAACCTCTAAGGTTATCAATGTTTCTCTACTATATTATGCATGTATTATACATATAAACCTTCCTCTTAAATCACTCTATCTATTAAAAAAACCGCATCAAATTCCGTTGAGTAGTTTTAAAAATCTAAGCATACATAGAGACAGACGTACGGCAGGAAGCGACTTTGTTTTATACTATGTTGTGATAACAAGGAGTCCTTATATCATCAATTTTCATATCTCTAGCATTCTTCAATATTCAATAAAAAAATACACAATAATATAAAAAAAGGCTTATGTTATAAACTGGGCAACAATTGCAAGGCAAAATAAGTTACTAGTGTTAAGTAAAATAATTACCACTTTGGCCCTAGGTGGCGTAAGCGTCAAAATAAATCGCACTATGGTTTGGCTCACAGTCATTGTATATAAGCATACACAGCATGTTCAATATAGTATCAGTATATACAGTATCAGTCTCCAAAAGAACGCATAGTTAGGTTAGGTTAGGTTGGGGTGAGGTCCTGTCTAGAAAACCTCCACGTGGTGCACCCTGGAAACGTTGGCGATGACGTTGCCTTTCCTCCTCAGTTTTTGAGGACGGCGTCATTGCCAACGGCTAATATTCTAGTAAGGAGACGAGGCCATACTTCTTTGGCCACTTGGTCGAGGCTGGTGCAACAGAGTATCTGTCGATTCCTCTGTTGGCTCTTCGCTCTTCGGAGCTATGAGGATGAAAATCTCGGTAAAAAATCACGAAGTTGGGTTGGGTTGGGTTGGGTTGGGTTGGGTTGGGTTTGGTTGGGTTGGGTTGGGTTGGGTTGGGTTGGGTTGGGTTGGGTTGGGTTGGGTTGGGTTTGGTTGGGTTGGGTTGGGTTGGGTCGCATCAGGGAAGCACTCCACTATCACGGAGTGCCAGGGTACCTGAGGCGGCTAGTGGCAGACTATTTAGAGGAGCGTACCGTCATGTACGAGGACCGAGATGGAGTTTTGAGTCGTCGGCCCATGTTGTGCGGTGTTCCGCAGGGGCTGTCCTTGGACCACTCCTGTGGAACATGGGATACGACTGGGCCCTTCGAGGCGACTTCCCCCCCGGGCTGGGCGTAATTTGTTACGCCGATGACACGTTGGTCACAGCCCGGGGGGTGAACTTTCAGGAGGCAGCGCGCCTGGCCACCAGGGGTGTCTCTCTGGTGGTCGGGCGCATTGAGGCGCTGGGCTTGCGGGTGGCCCTGGATAAGACGGAGGCCCTTTTATTCCACGGGCCCCGTCGAGGTCCACCCCCTGGCGCCTCTATCGTGGTTAACTCGGTCCTCGTACCGGTTCAGGCCCACATAAGGTATCTGGGCCTGATCCTTGACGGTAGGTGGCTCTTCGACGAGCACTTCCGACAGCTTGCTCCGAAGCTGGTCGGCGCTGCGTCCGCCCTTGGGCGACTCTTACCCAATTTGGGCGGACCCAGCGTCGCTACAAGACGGCTATACACGGGGGTTGTCCGGTCAATGGCACTGTACGGTGCACCGGTGTGGGCGGGAGCTCTGACCGCCCAGAATAGGGCGCGCCTCAGTCTCCAAAAGAACGCATAGTTAGGTTAGGTTAGGTTGGGGTGAGGTCCTGTCTAGAAAACCTCCACGTGGTGCACCCTGGAAACGTTGGCGATGACGTTGCCTTTCCTCCTCAGTTTTTGAGGACGGCGTCATTGCCAACGGCTAATATTCTAGTAAGGAGACGAGGCCATACTTCTTTGGCCACTTGGTCGAGGCTGGTGCAACAGAGTATCTGTCGATTCCTCTGTTGGCTCTTCGCTCTTCGGAGCTATGAGGATGAAAATCTCGGTAAAAAATCACGAAGTTGGGTTGGGTTGGGTTGGGTTGGGTTGGGTTGGGTTAGGATAGGTTAGGTTAGGTTAGGTTTGGGCGGAGGCTCTGACCGCCCAGAATAGGGCGCGCCTCTGGCGCCCTCAGAGGGTTATGGCGGTTAGAGCCATACGCGGATACCGCACCGTGTCAACGGACGCGGCATGCGCGTTGGCCGGAACTCCCCCGTGGGATTTGGAGGCGGAAGTGCTCGCCGAAGTATATCGGCGAACGGCTGAGTTCCGGGCGGGAAGCGGCAGTCGGCCCCCGCCCGAAGAGGTACGCGAATGGCGTGAGGCCGCTCGCCGAGCCACCATGGCTCGTTGGTCGTCCCGGCTGGAGGCTCCACGTGCTGGCTTCGCCACCGTGGAGGCGCTCCAGCCGGTCATCGTCGAGTGGGCAGGGCGGCAGCACGGGACCCTTTCCTTCCGACTGACGCAGGTTCTTTCCGGGCACGGCTGCTTCGGGAAGTACCTGCACTCGGTCGCCAGGAGGGAACTGAGTCCCGCCTGTCACCACTGCGACTGCAGTGAGGACTCGGCTCAGCATACGCTTGCGGTTTGCCCCAGTTGGGCGGAGCAGCGTCGGGCCCTCACTGCAGTCATCGGAGAGGATCTGACGCTACCGGCCGTCATACGCTCCATGGCCGGTAGCGACAGGAATTTTACCGCGGTCGCGACCTTCTGTGAGGAAGTCATCTCGCAGAAGGAGGCGGCGGAACGGGTCCGGGAGGATGATCTCCATTCGGATCTAATTCGCCGCCGGCGAACCGGGCGGCGGAGGCGTGCTTACCAGCGCCTCATGCCGCCCTGAGTGTGGCCGCGGGTGGACGGGACGGGTTTTCCCCTCCACCCGCTGTAGTGGCCCCCCGCGAGGAGGCGGCGTCCGCGTGTGCCTGGACGTCGCCTAATTGACAGAATTTTACCCGAAGGTGGTGCCCGCGCTTTTGCGGGCAGGCGCTAGGAGGGTTCCGGATGTCTTAATAAAGCTGTTCCCGGATCCCTCCTACTTAAGGCGCAGTACGGCACACCGTGTGGTTCTAGTCGGTTCGATTCCGACACACCGCCCCACCGAAAACCCCGGTGGGGTGACGGCCCGAGGGGGTTTCCACACGGCCAAAAAAAAAAAAAAAAAAAAAAAAAAAAAAAAAAAAAAAAAAAAAAAAGGTTAGGTTTCGGCCCATGTCGTGCGGTGTTCCGCAGGGGTCTGTCCTTGGACCACTCCTGTGGAACATGGGGTACGACTGGGCCCTCCGAGGTGACTTCCCCCCTGGGCTCGGCGTAATCTGTTACGCCGATGACACATTAGTCACAGCCCGGGGGGTGAACTTCCAGGAGGCGGCGCGCCTAGCCACCAGGGGAGTCTCTCTGGTGGTCGGGCGCATCGAGGCGCTGGGCTTGCGGGTGGCCCTGGATAAGACGGAGGCCCTTTTATTTCATGGGCCCCGCCGTGGTCCACCCCCTGGCGCCTCTATCGAGGTCAACTCGGTCCTCGTACCGGTTCAGGCCCACATCAAGTATCTGGGCCTGATCCTTGACGGAAGGTGGCGCTTCGACGAGCACTTCCTGCAGCTTGCTCCAAAGCTGGTCGGCGCTGCGTCCGCCCTTGGGCGACTCTTACCCAATTTGGGTGGACCCAGCGTCGCTACGAGACGGCTGTACACGGGGGTTGTCCGGTCAATGGCACTTTACGGTGCACCGGTGTGGGCGGAGGCTCTGACCGCCCAGAATAGGGCGCGCCTCTGGCGCCCTCAGAGGGTTATGGCGGTTAGAGCCATACGCGGATACCGCACCGTATCGACGGAGGCGGCGTGCGCGTTGGCCGGGACACCCCCGTGGGATTTGGAGGCGGAAGTGCTCGCCGAAGTATATCGGCGAACGGCTGAGTTCTGGGCGGGAAGCGGCAGTCGGCCCCCGCCCGAAGAGGTACGCGAATGGCGTGAGGCCGCTCGCCGAGCCACCATGGCTCGTTGGTCGTCCCGGCTGGAGGCTCCACGTGCTGGCTTTGCCGCCGTGGAGGCGCTCCAGCCGGTCATCGTCGAGTGGGCAGGGCGACAGCACGGGACCCTTTCCTTCCGACTGACGCAGGTTCTTTCCGGGCACGGCTGCTTCGGGAAGTACCTGCACTCGGTCGCTAGGAGGGAATTGAGTCCCGCCTGTCACCACTGCGACTGCAGTGAGGACTCGGCTCAGCACACGCTGGCGGATTGCCCCAGTTGGGCAGCGCAGCGTCGGGCCCTCACTGCAGTCATCGGAGAGGATCTGTCGCTACCGGCTGTCATACGCTCCATGGCCGGTAGCGACAGGAATTTTACCGCGGTCGCAACCTTCTGTGAGGAAGTCATCTCGCAGAAGGAGGCGGCGGAAAGGGTCCGGGAGGACGACCTCCATTCGGACTTAATTCGCCGCCGGCGAACCGGGCGGCGGAGGCGCGCTTACCAGCGCCTCATGCCGCCCTGAGTGTGGCCGCGGGTGGAAGGGACGGGTTTTCCCCTCCACCCGCTATAGTGGCCCCCCGCGAGGAGGCGGCGTCCGCGTGTGCCTGGACGTCGCCTAATTGAGAGGTTTTTTACCCGAAGGTGGTGCCCGCGCTTTGCGGGCAGGCGCTAGGAGGGTTCCGGATGTCTTAATAAAAGCTGTTCCCGGATCCCTCCTACTTAAGGCGCAGTACGGCACACCGTGTGGTTTTAGTCGGTTCGATTCCGACACACCGCCCCGCCGAAAACCCCGGTGGGGTGACGGCCCGAGGGGGTTTCCACACGTACAAAAAAAAAAAAAGAAAAAAAAAGGATAGGTTAGGTTAGGTTAGGTTAGGTTAGGTTAGGTTAGGTTAGGTTAGGTTTTTTTTTTTTTTTTTTTTTTTTTTTTTTTTTAATGATGAATGCAGCTATCCCTCTTGCATAACAAGAGCCTTTTTCTGTCTGTTTTTTTTTTTTTTTTTGCGTTACTATTTCTTAATTTTACTTTCTTTATATTTTGGTTATTTTGGTTATGATAGAGAGAAACAAATTAGGCTTGTTTGTTTCTCTCTATCACAATTTTGCATATTTCTTCTGCGAGTTTAATAAATTGCGCCCTGGTATCCTTATTGGCGAGAAGGGTGTGTGCATCTCCCTTAGCGATTCGCGCTCCTAGGCGTTGTTCAGCCTCGTGTCTGCGGGAGCCGAATATTGGACACTCAAAAATAATATGCAACACTCCTTCCTCCTTCTCTGGGTCGCAGATACACGACGGGCTCTCCCGACACTTGAAGCGATGCAAGTATTGGGAGAACCCCCCGTGTCCCGTTAAAATCTGCGTTAGCACTCCTTGTGGCTGGATCTTTCGCACCAAACTATACGCATCCCTCGCGTTTGGGAGGAACGCTCTCGTGACGGAGGCCGTCTGTCCCGACTGATATCTCCGGTTCCATTCGTCAAGGGTGCCGCTGCGAATTTCCCGCTTGACGAATGAAAGCGGACACAGGTCGTAGTCAGGCTTCCTCCGACTCGAAAGCGCCGCCTCCTTCGCCAGAAAGTCGGCACGCTCATTCCCGTCGATGTTGGCGTGGGCCTTGATCCAGAACAAAGTTACATCTTTGCGCTGGGTCAAGGCTTCGCTGAGGTTGCGGCGTGCCTGGATCGCGAGGGGATGCAGAGTCCCGGGGTTCGTCACCGTTTGCAGCGCCGCCCTCGAGTCGCTGTAGATCCCGAAGCTCCCCACGCTGCACTTGAGGATCTCGCTCGAAGCTCTGCATATGGCCAAGAGCTCGGCCTGGTAGACTGTGCAGTACGCTGGCAAGCACAGTTTCCGGCTTCGGGTTTCGGCCCGGCTGTCCCACATGGACAGCGCGGCACCGACCCTGCCCTGTATCTTGCTGCCGTCTGTAAAAATACGGAGCGTCTGCACGTTATGCTGGTCTACCAGGCTCTGGTCGTCCAGACTCTGGAAACTCATGTCCATACGCAGAGCCGGATGCGGTAATTCTGCAAATCCCACCACACGTTCTACCTCCCGGTCTCCCAGCACTAGCCGGGTTGACCCTTTGCGAGCTTCGTATAAACGAGCTGCTTCCTGGATGCGGAGGTCCAAAGGCAGTAACCCGGCCAGTAACAGGGCCGAGTTCAGGGAGACAGTGCGGTACGATTTGCAGATTTTCTGCGCGAATCCTCTCTGCACAGCGTTGAGGAGCTTGCGGACCCCGAGCTTCTCGGTGGCGGGCGCGTATGCTGCTGCAGCGTATGTGATGACCGGCTCTACTGCCGCCGTGTATATGGTGCGTACTATTTCGGGGTGCAGCCCCCAGCTTATCTTCGCTGTTCTCGAGAGCTGTTTGTAGATGTTTAGGGCCTTCCTACAGACGTTGCTGACGTGGGTGTTAAATGTCAGCTTATCGTCTATAGTAAGCCCCAAAATCCTCAGCTCTCGGGACATGCCAATGTCGACCCCGCCCATGCTCAGGAGCGGGGTGTCATGCTTCAGTTTGTTCGTAAATAGCATGGCGCAGGTCTTGTGTGGCGCGAATTTCAATTTATTTTTAACACCCCACCCCCGAACAAAGTCGAGGGCGGCATTGGCACGTCGCTGCACCTCTAGCGCTGTATACTCGGCGAACAGCAGAACCACGTCATCCGCAAACGCCTGGCAGGTGACGCCCCGTTCGTGCAGACCCTTAAGGAGAGGGTCTAGGAGGATATTCCAAAGGATGGGTCCACTAATGGACCCTTGGACGCAGCCTTTCTGTGTAGGTCTGTGGTGTTCTGACCCAGCGTACCTTAATTTTACACATCTGCCGTCGAGGTAGCTGTCCAGCAGCCGCCTGATGTTGACCGGGCACTTTTCCTCAGCCAGTCTGACTCTAATAGCCGGCCACCATGCACTGTCGAAGGCACCCTCTATATCCAGTGAGACGAGCGTTACCAGCTTCTTTGACTTAACTTCCGCTTTAATTTGGTTCACTAGAGTATAGAGGGCGTCCTCGGTGCTCCTTTGGGGCATAAAGCCGTACTGGCGAGTACTGAGCCTCGGTACTAGGTGCCACTGGAGCCTTGCTACTACCATTTTCTCCAGGACTTTTCCCAGTACAGGCAAAAGTCCTATAGGCCTGTAAGATTTGGCGCTCTGATAACAGTCCTTGCCCGGCTTCCTCAACACCACTACCGTGGCCTCCTTCCATTTATTAGGGAAGTGGCCCAGGGTGAGACACTTGTTGGCCAGAGCAAGGAAAGCATCAGGGTCCTGGAGAATGGCACGACGGCAGATGTCCGCCGTAAAACCATCCGCACCCGGCGCCTTCTTCGGGTTGAAGCTGGACACCGCGGTCATCATCTCGTGCGCTGTAAACGGCGGGTCATGCACCTCATCATGGACTCGGTCGTTTACCCGCTGTGCGAGTTTCCGGGTGTCCTTATGGTCTTGGCTGTCTAACTCGAATAAGTCCTCCGGATAAAAGGTTTCAGCCAGGTGCGATGCAGATTCGGCGGGGTTCAGCGTTACGCCGTTTTTGACCAAGGCTACGTCCTCCTGCCTTTTCGCGGTTCTTCCCATCACACGGTAAATACCCTCCCAGACCCCCTCCCTATCCTGCTTGGTGCAGAAATCCTTCCAGCTTTGGATCTGGGCGCATCTCGCTTTCCTCTCATACTCATCTTTCTTTTGCAGGTACTCATCAACGACATGTTCCCTACGAACCGGTGCGGCGCAGCGAATCCTTCTCTTCTTGGTGGCAACTTCCTTTTTCAACGCAGCGAGTTCTTCGGACCACCACGGCAATGTAAGTTTTTTATATGTCTTCTTTTTTGGTATACTTTTTTCGCAAGATGTTTTAATTATTTCTAAATACGACTCTACAATGATTTCTAAATTATGTTTATTTGTTATATTTTCTATTTCGTGTTTATTAATTTTGTTATCTATTTTTAATTGTTCCAGTTTCTCACGAAACTGGGTCCAATTAGCTTTTCTGGTATTGTAGAGCCTGGTTGTTGTTTGGACGTTGATGCCGGTGGATTTAATTTGCCGAATGTTAAATACAATGCCGTTGTGATCCGAGCTCGTCATTCCGACGTCTACCTGCCAACCCTCCACGTAGTCGATTAGATCCGCTGAGCAAACAGTGAGGTCAACGTGACTGCTGAATATTTTACCGCCTCTTATGGTATGGAACGTAGGTGTAGTGCCGCTGTTGAGCACCTGCAAATCCAACTCCTCTAGTGTGCCACATAGCTCCTCTCCTCTATTGTCCTCGGTGTTACTCCCCCACCAGGAACTCTTTGCGTTTACATCCCCTCCGATGAGCAGGCCTCGGGGTCCTAGCGTCCGCTGAATCACTCGAAGGTGCTCGAGGTAGCCGTCTATAGGCTTGTCCGGCTCGAAGTAGACGGAGACCACCGCGAGGTTCCAGGCGCGGGTTCGGATCCTCACCACTACGATGTTGTGAGTGGTGAGTTCCGGACACTGTATGACATCGAGGTCTTGTCCGAAGACCGCTATTGCGGCCTTTACAGTTCCACTTCCGTCTTCCGACGCCTGGAATATACGCGCCCCACGATAGTCTCGCATCCTCCGTATGCTGCCTACATACGGCTCCTGGATTAGGGCTACTGCCGCCTTCCTTTCCTCGGCAACCCCGAACAACTCAGCGGTCGCCAGTTCCTTCCTTTGGAGATTAGCCTGCACAATCGGATACGCCTTGGTCCCGGTGGTAGGACTGCTCCCTGTTTCTGCGGGGGAGCCCTTAGCAGTATGCTACTTTTGCTCTAGCCAACGCATCCCACCTGCGTCGGACCGGACAGTCCATGCTAAATGCATTGTGTCCGGTCGCCTCCAGATTTGCTCTAGAGCAATTGCAGCAAGTGGGGGGGGCGTTGGCGAGCACATCTGGGCAATTTCTGCGCTGGTGAGCTCCACCGCAGTAAGCGCATGTTTCTTCTCTTTCTTTTACTGTACAGAGGCGTTTGCTGTGCCCATAGCCCAGACATCCTGAGCACTGCACCAAAGGGGACTGGTCTTCCACCCTAATACGTTGTATGTCTATGTACACAGCAGACACCTCCATCATGCGTCTCCAGAGTTTGGGAGACACCCTTGCGACTATGTGGCACATAAGAGAGTTCCTAGCGGATTTCTTGTATTTTACTTCTATTTTTTCATCCTCAGCTGCAAGTCCTGAGAAGAGGGAAGCATTTTGCACTCTCAGGGCTTTCACAATATCCTCATCCTTATTGTATTTTAGGACGTCTCTGAGGATGACAAGAGGGTCCTGGTTTTTGACGTCCTGTACGTCCAGCTGTTCGTCTGCTGTTTTTAATTTGTTCCGGACCTTACTCCTCTCCTCTTCGTTCCTGCAGCTGATGATGACTTTTCTGTCTTTTGCCTTTCTAACTCTGTCAATGCATATGCCATCTTCCTTAGCTTTAATTAATGTTCTGATCCTGCCAACCACGTCTTCCCCAGTTTCCTTGTTGTCTCTTGAGGCGACCACTACTGAGTGCAGCGCGGGCTGCACCGGGGGCGGCTTGGCGCGCGCCGCTACACCTGCGTATGTGGTCTCCTCAGTAGTCTTAGTCAGGGTCCTTTTTAATTCGTCTATTTTTTCATTGCTCTCTCTCATTAGCGTACTGTGGTCTGCTAATGAGGAGAGCAACAGAGGAAAGTCATTGTTGATTTTTGATTGGCATTGTTGGTCTTTGAGTTGCGGATTTTCCTCCTTTTCTTTTATTTTATTTGACCCCTTCCCCAACTCGGCTTCCTTCACTAATTGGTAGAGGCTGTCAATGGCCTGGGTGACGTCCGCTTTTATGTCGGTTTTTAAATTCCTAGAATTTTTTAATGCGATCTTAGCCTTCGTCACCCAGTTTCTTGCCTCTTGTACTCTACTTGTACCAGTGGAGACGCCAGTCACTTTCGGACTGTCCGCCGTCTCCACCGGGCCCGTTTGAGCAGATGGTTTGCTTGTTATTGTGGCGATTACCGGTTTTTTGGGTTTGGTGGGGGCGGCGGGCACCGAGCTAGGAGAGGGGTCTTTGCTGGCCTCCCATTCCCCAATACTCCTTCTGACGTTTGTCTGGGTCTGCGTATGCTCTACAGAACTCGCACCTGGCATCCCGCCAGGGGGAGTAACTTGGGAAGGTGAGGGAGTTTGTTTTTTAGCTGGGGTGCGGAAACCGAACATTCTGGAAGATGGGGGTGATAGCTCCAAAGGAATAAATACTTAGTAAATTATTGGCTATTTAAATTATTAATAATTCCTATTCTTTTAAAACTTGTTAAGGTTGTGTGTGTATAGTGAAATAAGATAATATAAAAGTCTTGTCTTAAATGATTTTCGCAAGTCTCAGCAGCTTAGTCCCATGTAGGTGACTTAGCAGGGAAACACTTCTTGCTAGGAAGAAGTGTCCAAA
Organism: Euplagia quadripunctaria; assembly: GCA_963859945.1. NCBI lineage: Eukaryota > Metazoa > Arthropoda > Insecta > Lepidoptera > Erebidae > Euplagia > Euplagia quadripunctaria. The sequence continues at coordinate 69,904 of OY982589.1, read as the reverse complement.
GCACAACGACTGCGATCTGGCTCGCTGAGGCCTGCTCAGAGCAATATAATTAGGCAGAATAGAGGTGCTTATCAATTGGTCAAAAAAAACCGAGAATTAATAGAATTTAACAATTAAGGATTAAAAGAATAACAATAATTTGCTTCGTTAAAACCGCGGTCAATAAACCGTCTAAAAAAAAAACCAAACGGTGGTCAATAAACCAATTTTTAAAAATTTTGAGTCAGTTGCAAAGTCAATGCTTATCAATTTAGGTCAAAAGACCTTGTCTAAAAGCTGTCGGTCAATAGAACCGGGTATCAAGAAAAATGTTTCAGTCAATAGACCTCAGACGTCACAAACAGTCACAATCAAATGGAAAAATAAAATTATTTTGTTCTGGGTCCACAAGTTCCTCCGTCTTGAGCTACAGAGTTCATATACCACTGCGGATGACAAGGGAGGGTGGGGGGGCAATTTTTTAAATTTCTATTAGACGAATCCTAAGAAACGAGGTGTCGGGTGATAGGGCTAGACGAGCCCTATCCAAATATAAAATAATTTTGAAAATATATTGAAGGGTTGCAAGTTTATTAGCGAAAAACCTTAAAAATTTGTGAATTTTTTATCAAAAAAGTCCCTTTTTTGGTGTTAATTCTCCCACGGAACGCCAGTGGGGGTTCAAAGTGCGGTGGTATGCAGGGGTGCGGGTGTCGGTGCAACTGCGGACAAGCTTCAGCCAGTAATCGACTCGGAACGCAAGGTAAGTATCCTCTAAAGGTACGTTTTCGTAGCAATTTCGCAGAATTACTCAAAAAATAAAAAATTTAGACAAAACTATACGTATGATAACCAAGAATTTGGTGTTTACGTATAGCTGTTGATGCCGCCGAAATATTAAAGTAATGAAAGTCGAGACAAGTAAGTAAACAAAAGATTTATAATGATTTTCTCCAAGAAAAACTTCGTAATTCCTCTAAGTGTCAATAAATGTAATTTAATTTAATTTAACAGTAATTTAAAAAGAATTTCCTATATTATATATCACTAATTGCCTATTAGTGGCTACTGGTGTCGTAATAAAACGTTATTGTCAATGTTCGGAGTTAAAAAACTGAAAAAGCAATATACCAATATTACGCAATGTACTTAGGTATATCGATTCTCCTGCATAGACAGACTTGATAAAAGGAGCTTTCGGCAATTTTATTTAAATTTCTATTAGACGGATCCTAAGAAACGAGGTGTCGGGTGATAGGGCTAGACGAGCCCTATCCAAATATAAAATAATTTTGAAAATATATTGAAGGGTTGCAAGTTTATTAGCGAAAAACCTTAAAAATTTGTGAATTTTTTATCAAAAAAGTCCCTTTTTTGGTGTTAATTCTCCCACGGAACGCCAGTGGGGGTTCAAAGTGCGGTGGTATGCAGGGGTGCGGGTGTCGGTGCAACTGCGGACAAGCTTCAGCCAGTAATCGACTCGGAACGCAAGGTAAGTATCCTCTAAAGGTACGTTTTCGTAGCAATTTCGCAGAATTACTCAAAAAATAAAAAATTTAGACAAAACTATACGTATGATAACCAAGAATTTGGTGTTTACGTATAGCTGTTGATGCCGCCGAAATATTAAAGTAATGAAAGTCGAGACAAGTAAGTAAACAAAAGATTTATAATGATTTTCTTCAAGAAAAACTTCGTAATTCCTCTAAGTGTCAATAAATGTAATTTAATTTAATTTAACAGTAATTTAAAAAGAATTTCCTATATTATATATCACTAATTGCCTATTAGTGGCTACTGGTGTCGTAATAAAACGTTATTGTCAATGTTCGGAGTCAAAAAACTGAAAAAGCAATATACCAATATTACGCAATGTACTTAGGTATATCGATTCTCCTGCATAGACAGACTTGATAAAAGGAGCTTTCGGCAATTTTATTTAAATTTCTATTAGACGGATCCTAAGAAACGAGGTGTCGGGTGATAGGGCTAGACGAGCCCTATCCAAATATAAAATAATTTTGAAAATATATTGAAGGGTTGCAAGTTTATTAGCGAAAAACCTTAAAAATTTGTGAATTTTTTATCAAAAAAGTCCCTTTTTTGGTGTTAATTCTCCCACGGAACGCCAGTGGGGGTTCAAAGTGCGGTGGTATGCAGGGGTGCGGGTGTCGGTGCAACTGCGGACAAGCTTCAGCCAGTAATCGACTCGGAACGCAAGGTAAGTATCCTCTAAAGGTACGTTTTCGTAGCAATTTCGCAGAATTACTCAAAAAATAAAAAATTTAGACAAAACTATACGTATGATAACCAAGAATTTGGTGTTTACGTATAGCTGTTGATGCCGCCGAAATATTAAAGTAATGAAAGTCGAGACAAGTAAGTAAACAAAAGATTTATAATGATTTTCTCCAAGAAAAACTTCGTAATTCCTCTAAGTGTCAATAAATGTAATTTAATTTAATTTAACAGTAATTTAAAAAGAATTTCCTATATTATATATCACTAATTGCCTATTAGTGGCTACTGGTGTCGTAATAAAACGTTATTGTCAATGTTCGGAGTTAAAAAACTGAAAAAGCAATATACCAATATTACGCAATGTACTTAGGTATATCGATTCTCCTGCATAGACAGACTTGATAAAAGGAGCTTTCGGCAATTTTATTTAAATTTCTATTAGACGGATCCTAAGAAACGAGGTGTCGGGTGATAGGGCTAGACGAGCCCTATCCAAATATAAAATAATTTTGAAAATATATTGAAGGGTTGCAAGTTTATTAGCGAAAAACCTTAAAAATTTGTGAATTTTTTATCAAAAAAGTCCCTTTTTTGGTGTTAATTCTCCCACGGAACGCCAGTGGGGGTTCAAAGTGCGGTGGTATGCAGGGGTGCGGGTGTCGGTGCAACTGCGGACAAGCTTCAGCCAGTAATCGACTCGGAACGCAAGGTAAGTATCCTCTAAAGGTACGTTTTCGTAGCAATTTCGCAGAATTACTCAAAAAATAAAAAATTTAGACAAAACTATACGTATGATAACCAAGAATTTGGTGTTTACGTATAGCTGTTGATGCCGCCGAAATATTAAAGTAATGAAAGTCGAGACAAGTAAGTAAACAAAAGATTTATAATGATTTTCTTCAAGAAAAACTTCGTAATTCCTCTAAGTGTCAATAAATGTAATTTAATTTAATTTAACAGTAATTTAAAAAGAATTTCCTATATTATATATCACTAATTGCCTATTAGTGGCTACTGGTGTCGTAATAAAACGTTATTGTCAATGTTCGGAGTCAAAAAACTGAAAAAGCAATATACCAATATTACGCAATGTACTTAGGTATATCGATTCTCCTGCATAGACAGACTTGATAAAAGGAGCTTTCGGCAATTTTATTTAAATTTCTATTAGACGGATCCTAAGAAACGAGGTGTCGGGTGATAGGGCTAGACGAGCCCTATCCAAATATAAAATAATTTTGAAAATATATTGAAGGGTTGCAAGTTTATTAGCGAAAAACCTTAAAAATTTGTGAATTTTTTATCAAAAAAGTCCCTTTTTTGGTGTTAATTCTCCCACGGAACGCCAGTGGGGGTTCAAAGTGCGGTGGTATGCAGGGGTGCGGGTGTCGGTGCAACTGCGGACAAGCTTCAGCCAGTAATCGACTCGGAACGCAAGGTAAGTATCCTCTAAAGGTACGTTTTCGTAGCAATTTCGCAGAATTACTCAAAAAATAAAAAATTTAGACAAAACTATACGTATGATAACCAAGAATTTGGTGTTTACGTATAGCTGTTGATGCCGCCGAAATATTAAAGTAATGAAAGTCGAGACAAGTAAGTAAACAAAAGATTTATAATGATTTTCTTCAAGAAAAACTTCGTAATTCCTCTAAGTGTCAATAAATGTAATTTAATTTAATTTAACAGTAATTTAAAAAGAATTTCCTATATTATATATCACTAATTGCCTATTAGTGGCTACTGGTGTCGTAATAAAACGTTATTGTCAATGTTCGGAGTCAAAAAACTGAAAAAGCAATATACCAATATTACGCAATGTACTTAGGTATATCGATTCTCCTGCATAGACAGACTTGATAAAAGGAGCTTTCGGCAATTTTATTTAAATTTCTATTAGACGGATCCTAAGAAACGAGGTGTCGGGTGATAGGGCTAGACGAGCCCTATCCAAATATAAAATAATTTTGAAAATATATTGAAGGGTTGCAAGTTTATTAGCGAAAAACCTTAAAAATTTGTGAATTTTTTATCAAAAAAGTCCCTTTTTTGGTGTTAATTCTCCCACGGAACGCCAGTGGGGGTTCAAAGTGCGGTGGTATGCAGGGGTGCGGGTGTCGGTGCAACTGCGGACAAGCTTCAGCCAGTAATCGACTCGGAACGCAAGGTAAGTATCCTCTAAAGGTACGTTTTCGTAGCAATTTCGCAGAATTACTCAAAAAATAAAAAATTTAGACAAAACTATACGTATGATAACCAAGAATTTGGTGTTTACGTATAGCTGTTGATGCCGCCGAAATATTAAAGTAATGAAAGTCGAGACAAGTAAGTAAACAAAAGATTTATAATGATTTTCTTCAAGAAAAACTTCGTAATTCCTCTAAGTGTCAATAAATGTAATTTAATTTAATTTAACAGTAATTTAAAAAGAATTTCCTATATTATATATCACTAATTGCCTATTAGTGGCTACTGGTGTCGTAATAAAACGTTATTGTCAATGTTCGGAGTCAAAAAACTGAAAAAGCAATATACCAATATTACGCAATGTACTTAGGTATATCGATTCTCCTGCATAGACAGACTTGATAAAAGGAGCTTTCGGCAATTTTTTAAATTTCTATTAGACGAATCCTAAGAAACGAGGTGTCGGGTGATAGGGCTAGACGAGCCCTATCCAAATATAAAATAATTTTGAAAATATATTGAAGGGTTGCAAGTTTATTAGCGAAAAACCTTAAAAATTTGTGAATTTTTTATCAAAAAAGTCCCTTTTTTGGTGTTAATTCTCCCACGGAACGCCAGTGGGGGTTCAAAGTGCGGTGGTATGCAGGGGTGCGGGTGTCGGTGCAACTGCGGACAAGCTTCAGCCAGTAATCGACTCGGAACGCAAGGTAAGTATCCTCTAAAGGTACGTTTTCGTAGCAATTTCGCAGAATTACTCAAAAAATAAAAAATTTAGACAAAACTATACGTATGATAACCAAGAATTTGGTGTTTACGTATAGCTGTTGATGCCGCCGAAATATTAAAGTAATGAAAGTCGAGACAAGTAAGTAAACAAAAGATTTATAATGATTTTCTCCAAGAAAAACTTCGTAATTCCTCTAAGTGTCAATAAATGTAATTTAATTTAATTTAACAGTAATTTAAAAAGAATTTCCTATATTATATATCACTAATTGCCTATTAGTGGCTACTGGTGTCGTAATAAAACGTTATTGTCAATGTTCGGAGTTAAAAAACTGAAAAAGCAATATACCAATATTACGCAATGTACTTAGGTATATCGATTCTCCTGCATAGACAGACTTGATAAAAGGAGCTTTCGGCAATTTTATTTAAATTTCTATTAGACGGATCCTAAGAAACGAGGTGTCGGGTGATAGGGCTAGACGAGCCCTATCCAAATATAAAATAATTTTGAAAATATATTGAAGGGTTGCAAGTTTATTAGCGAAAAACCTTAAAAATTTGTGAATTTTTTATCAAAAAAGTCCCTTTTTTGGTGTTAATTCTCCCACGGAACGCCAGTGGGGGTTCAAAGTGCGGTGGTATGCAGGGGTGCGGGTGTCGGTGCAACTGCGGACAAGCTTCAGCCAGTAATCGACTCGGAACGCAAGGTAAGTATCCTCTAAAGGTACGTTTTCGTAGCAATTTCGCAGAATTACTCAAAAAATAAAAAATTTAGACAAAACTATACGTATGATAACCAAGAATTTGGTGTTTACGTATAGCTGTTGATGCCGCCGAAATATTAAAGTAATGAAAGTCGAGACAAGTAAGTAAACAAAAGATTTATAATGATTTTCTTCAAGAAAAACTTCGTAATTCCTCTAAGTGTCAATAAATGTAATTTAATTTAATTTAACAGTAATTTAAAAAGAATTTCCTATATTATATATCACTAATTGCCTATTAGTGGCTACTGGTGTCGTAATAAAACGTTATTGTCAATGTTCGGAGTCAAAAAACTGAAAAAGCAATATACCAATATTACGCAATGTACTTAGGTATATCGATTCTCCTGCATAGACAGACTTGATAAAAGGAGCTTTCGGCAATTTTATTTAAATTTCTATTAGACGGATCCTAAGAAACGAGGTGTCGGGTGATAGGGCTAGACGAGCCCTATCCAAATATAAAATAATTTTGAAAATATATTGAAGGGTTGCAAGTTTATTAGCGAAAAACCTTAAAAATTTGTGAATTTTTTATCAAAAAAGTCCCTTTTTTGGTGTTAATTCTCCCACGGAACGCCAGTGGGGGTTCAAAGTGCGGTGGTATGCAGGGGTGCGGGTGTCGGTGCAACTGCGGACAAGCTTCAGCCAGTAATCGACTCGGAACGCAAGGTAAGTATCCTCTAAAGGTACGTTTTCGTAGCAATTTCGCAGAATTACTCAAAAAATAAAAAATTTAGACAAAACTATACGTATGATAACCAAGAATTTGGTGTTTACGTATAGCTGTTGATGCCGCCGAAATATTAAAGTAATGAAAGTCGAGACAAGTAAGTAAACAAAAGATTTATAATGATTTTCTCCAAGAAAAACTTCGTAATTCCTCTAAGTGTCAATAAATGTAATTTAATTTAATTTAACAGTAATTTAAAAAGAATTTCCTATATTATATATCACTAATTGCCTATTAGTGGCTACTGGTGTCGTAATAAAACGTTATTGTCAATGTTCGGAGTTAAAAAACTGAAAAAGCAATATACCAATATTACGCAATGTACTTAGGTATATCGATTCTCCTGCATAGACAGACTTGATAAAAGGAGCTTTCGGCAATTTTATTTAAATTTCTATTAGACGGATCCTAAGAAACGAGGTGTCGGGTGATAGGGCTAGACGAGCCCTATCCAAATATAAAATAATTTTGAAAATATATTGAAGGGTTGCAAGTTTATTAGCGAAAAACCTTAAAAATTTGTGAATTTTTTATCAAAAAAGTCCCTTTTTTGGTGTTAATTCTCCCACGGAACGCCAGTGGGGGTTCAAAGTGCGGTGGTATGCAGGGGTGCGGGTGTCGGTGCAACTGCGGACAAGCTTCAGCCAGTAATCGACTCGGAACGCAAGGTAAGTATCCTCTAAAGGTACGTTTTCGTAGCAATTTCGCAGAATTACTCAAAAAATAAAAAATTTAGACAAAACTATACGTATGATAACCAAGAATTTGGTGTTTACGTATAGCTGTTGATGCCGCCGAAATATTAAAGTAATGAAAGTCGAGACAAGTAAGTAAACAAAAGATTTATAATGATTTTCTTCAAGAAAAACTTCGTAATTCCTCTAAGTGTCAATAAATGTAATTTAATTTAATTTAACAGTAATTTAAAAAGAATTTCCTATATTATATATCACTAATTGCCTATTAGTGGCTACTGGTGTCGTAATAAAACGTTATTGTCAATGTTCGGAGTCAAAAAACTGAAAAAGCAATATACCAATATTACGCAATGTACTTAGGTATATCGATTCTCCTGCATAGACAGACTTGATAAAAGGAGCTTTCGGCAATTTTATTTAAATTTCTATTAGACGGATCCTAAGAAACGAGGTGTCGGGTGATAGGGCTAGACGAGCCCTATCCAAATATAAAATAATTTTGAAAATATATTGAAGGGTTGCAAGTTTATTAGCGAAAAACCTTAAAAATTTGTGAATTTTTTATCAAAAAAGTCCCTTTTTTGGTGTTAATTCTCCCACGGAACGCCAGTGGGGGTTCAAAGTGCGGTGGTATGCAGGGGTGCGGGTGTCGGTGCAACTGCGGACAAGCTTCAGCCAGTAATCGACTCGGAACGCAAGGTAAGTATCCTCTAAAGGTACGTTTTCGTAGCAATTTCGCAGAATTACTCAAAAAATAAAAAATTTAGACAAAACTATACGTATGATAACCAAGAATTTGGTGTTTACGTATAGCTGTTGATGCCGCCGAAATATTAAAGTAATGAAAGTCGAGACAAGTAAGTAAACAAAAGATTTATAATGATTTTCTTCAAGAAAAACTTCGTAATTCCTCTAAGTGTCAATAAATGTAATTTAATTTAATTTAACAGTAATTTAAAAAGAATTTCCTATATTATATATCACTAATTGCCTATTAGTGGCTACTGGTGTCGTAATAAAACGTTATTGTCAATGTTCGGAGTCAAAAAACTGAAAAAGCAATATACCAATATTACGCAATGTACTTAGGTATATCGATTCTCCTGCATAGACAGACTTGATAAAAGGAGCTTTCGGCAATTTTATTTAAATTTCTATTAGACGGATCCTAAGAAACGAGGTGTCGGGTGATAGGGCTAGACGAGCCCTATCCAAATATAAAATAATTTTGAAAATATATTGAAGGGTTGCAAGTTTATTAGCGAAAAACCTTAAAAATTTGTGAATTTTTTATCAAAAAAGTCCCTTTTTTGGTGTTAATTCTCCCACGGAACGCCAGTGGGGGTTCAAAGTGCGGTGGTATGCAGGGGTGCGGGTGTCGGTGCAACTGCGGACAAGCTTCAGCCAGTAATCGACTCGGAACGCAAGGTAAGTATCCTCTAAAGGTACGTTTTCGTAGCAATTTCGCAGAATTACTCAAAAAATAAAAAATTTAGACAAAACTATACGTATGATAACCAAGAATTTGGTGTTTACGTATAGCTGTTGATGCCGCCGAAATATTAAAGTAATGAAAGTCGAGACAAGTAAGTAAACAAAAGATTTATAATGATTTTCTTCAAGAAAAACTTCGTAATTCCTCTAAGTGTCAATAAATGTAATTTAATTTAATTTAACAGTAATTTAAAAAGAATTTCCTATATTATATATCACTAATTGCCTATTAGTGGCTACTGGTGTCGTAATAAAACGTTATTGTCAATGTTCGGAGTCAAAAAACTGAAAAAGCAATATACCAATATTACGCAATGTACTTAGGTATATCGATTCTCCTGCATAGACAGACTTGATAAAAGGAGCTTTCGGCAATTTTTTAAATTTCTATTAGACGAATCCTAAGAAACGAGGTGTCGGGTGATAGGGCTAGACGAGCCCTATCCAAATATAAAATAATTTTGAAAATATATTGAAGGGTTGCAAGTTTATTAGCGAAAAACCTTAAAAATTTGTGAATTTTTTATCAAAAAAGTCCCTTTTTTGGTGTTAATTCTCCCACGGAACGCCAGTGGGGGTTCAAAGTGCGGTGGTATGCAGGGGTGCGGGTGTCGGTGCAACTGCGGACAAGCTTCAGCCAGTAATCGACTCGGAACGCAAGGTAAGTATCCTCTAAAGGTACGTTTTCGTAGCAATTTCGCAGAATTACTCAAAAAATAAAAAATTTAGACAAAACTATACGTATGATAACCAAGAATTTGGTGTTTACGTATAGCTGTTGATGCCGCCGAAATATTAAAGTAATGAAAGTCGAGACAAGTAAGTAAACAAAAGATTTATAATGATTTTCTCCAAGAAAAACTTCGTAATTCCTCTAAGTGTCAATAAATGTAATTTAATTTAATTTAACAGTAATTTAAAAAGAATTTCCTATATTATATATCACTAATTGCCTATTAGTGGCTACTGGTGTCGTAATAAAACGTTATTGTCAATGTTCGGAGTTAAAAAACTGAAAAAGCAATATACCAATATTACGCAATGTACTTAGGTATATCGATTCTCCTGCATAGACAGACTTGATAAAAGGAGCTTTCGGCAATTTTATTTAAATTTCTATTAGACGGATCCTAAGAAACGAGGTGTCGGGTGATAGGGCTAGACGAGCCCTATCCAAATATAAAATAATTTTGAAAATATATTGAAGGGTTGCAAGTTTATTAGCGAAAAACCTTAAAAATTTGTGAATTTTTTATCAAAAAAGTCCCTTTTTTGGTGTTAATTCTCCCACGGAACGCCAGTGGGGGTTCAAAGTGCGGTGGTATGCAGGGGTGCGGGTGTCGGTGCAACTGCGGACAAGCTTCAGCCAGTAATCGACTCGGAACGCAAGGTAAGTATCCTCTAAAGGTACGTTTTCGTAGCAATTTCGCAGAATTACTCAAAAAATAAAAAATTTAGACAAAACTATACGTATGATAACCAAGAATTTGGTGTTTACGTATAGCTGTTGATGCCGCCGAAATATTAAAGTAATGAAAGTCGAGACAAGTAAGTAAACAAAAGATTTATAATGATTTTCTCCAAGAAAAACTTCGTAATTCCTCTAAGTGTCAATAAATGTAATTTAATTTAATTTAACAGTAATTTAAAAAGAATTTCCTATATTATATATCACTAATTGCCTATTAGTGGCTACTGGTGTCGTAATAAAACGTTATTGTCAATGTTCGGAGTTAAAAAACTGAAAAAGCAATATACCAATATTACGCAATGTACTTAGGTATATCGATTCTCCTGCATAGACAGACTTGATAAAAGGAGCTTTCGGCAATTTTATTTAAATTTCTATTAGACGGATCCTAAGAAACGAGGTGTCGGGTGATAGGGCTAGACGAGCCCTATCCAAATATAAAATAATTTTGAAAATATATTGAAGGGTTGCAAGTTTATTAGCGAAAAACCTTAAAAATTTGTGAATTTTTTATCAAAAAAGTCCCTTTTTTGGTGTTAATTCTCCCACGGAACGCCAGTGGGGGTTCAAAGTGCGGTGGTATGCAGGGGTGCGGGTGTCGGTGCAACTGCGGACAAGCTTCAGCCAGTAATCGACTCGGAACGCAAGGTAAGTATCCTCTAAAGGTACGTTTTCGTAGCAATTTCGCAGAATTACTCAAAAAATAAAAAATTTAGACAAAACTATACGTATGATAACCAAGAATTTGGTGTTTACGTATAGCTGTTGATGCCGCCGAAATATTAAAGTAATGAAAGTCGAGACAAGTAAGTAAACAAAAGATTTATAATGATTTTCTTCAAGAAAAACTTCGTAATTCCTCTAAGTGTCAATAAATGTAATTTAATTTAATTTAACAGTAATTTAAAAAGAATTTCCTATATTATATATCACTAATTGCCTATTAGTGGCTACTGGTGTCGTAATAAAACGTTATTGTCAATGTTCGGAGTCAAAAAACTGAAAAAGCAATATACCAATATTACGCAATGTACTTAGGTATATCGATTCTCCTGCATAGACAGACTTGATAAAAGGAGCTTTCGGCAATTTTATTTAAATTTCTATTAGACGGATCCTAAGAAACGAGGTGTCGGGTGATAGGGCTAGACGAGCCCTATCCAAATATAAAATAATTTTGAAAATATATTGAAGGGTTGCAAGTTTATTAGCGAAAAACCTTAAAAATTTGTGAATTTTTTATCAAAAAAGTCCCTTTTTTGGTGTTAATTCTCCCACGGAACGCCAGTGGGGGTTCAAAGTGCGGTGGTATGCAGGGGTGCGGGTGTCGGTGCAACTGCGGACAAGCTTCAGCCAGTAATCGACTCGGAACGCAAGGTAAGTATCCTCTAAAGGTACGTTTTCGTAGCAATTTCGCAGAATTACTCAAAAAATAAAAAATTTAGACAAAACTATACGTATGATAACCAAGAATTTGGTGTTTACGTATAGCTGTTGATGCCGCCGAAATATTAAAGTAATGAAAGTCGAGACAAGTAAGTAAACAAAAGATTTATAATGATTTTCTTCAAGAAAAACTTCGTAATTCCTCTAAGTGTCAATAAATGTAATTTAATTTAATTTAACAGTAATTTAAAAAGAATTTCCTATATTATATATCACTAATTGCCTATTAGTGGCTACTGGTGTCGTAATAAAACGTTATTGTCAATGTTCGGAGTCAAAAAACTGAAAAAGCAATATACCAATATTACGCAATGTACTTAGGTATATCGATTCTCCTGCATAGACAGACTTGATAAAAGGAGCTTTCGGCAATTTTATTTAAATTTCTATTAGACGGATCCTAAGAAACGAGGTGTCGGGTGATAGGGCTAGACGAGCCCTATCCAAATATAAAATAATTTTGAAAATATATTGAAGGGTTGCAAGTTTATTAGCGAAAAACCTTAAAAATTTGTGAATTTTTTATCAAAAAAGTCCCTTTTTTGGTGTTAATTCTCCCACGGAACGCCAGTGGGGGTTCAAAGTGCGGTGGTATGCAGGGGTGCGGGTGTCGGTGCAACTGCGGACAAGCTTCAGCCAGTAATCGACTCGGAACGCAAGGTAAGTATCCTCTAAAGGTACGTTTTCGTAGCAATTTCGCAGAATTACTCAAAAAATAAAAAATTTAGACAAAACTATACGTATGATAACCAAGAATTTGGTGTTTACGTATAGCTGTTGATGCCGCCGAAATATTAAAGTAATGAAAGTCGAGACAAGTAAGTAAACAAAAGATTTATAATGATTTTCTTCAAGAAAAACTTCGTAATTCCTCTAAGTGTCAATAAATGTAATTTAATTTAATTTAACAGTAATTTAAAAAGAATTTCCTATATTATATATCACTAATTGCCTATTAGTGGCTACTGGTGTCGTAATAAAACGTTATTGTCAATGTTCGGAGTCAAAAAACTGAAAAAGCAATATACCAATATTACGCAATGTACTTAGGTATATCGATTCTCCTGCATAGACAGACTTGATAAAAGGAGCTTTCGGCAATTTTTTAAATTTCTATTAGACGAATCCTAAGAAACGAGGTGTCGGGTGATAGGGCTAGACGAGCCCTATCCAAATATAAAATAATTTTGAAAATATATTGAAGGGTTGCAAGTTTATTAGCGAAAAACCTTAAAAATTTGTGAATTTTTTATCAAAAAAGTCCCTTTTTTGGTGTTAATTCTCCCACGGAACGCCAGTGGGGGTTCAAAGTGCGGTGGTATGCAGGGGTGCGGGTGTCGGTGCAACTGCGGACAAGCTTCAGCCAGTAATCGACTCGGAACGCAAGGTAAGTATCCTCTAAAGGTACGTTTTCGTAGCAATTTCGCAGAATTACTCAAAAAATAAAAAATTTAGACAAAACTATACGTATGATAACCAAGAATTTGGTGTTTACGTATAGCTGTTGATGCCGCCGAAATATTAAAGTAATGAAAGTCGAGACAAGTAAGTAAACAAAAGATTTATAATGATTTTCTCCAAGAAAAACTTCGTAATTCCTCTAAGTGTCAATAAATGTAATTTAATTTAATTTAACAGTAATTTAAAAAGAATTTCCTATATTATATATCACTAATTGCCTATTAGTGGCTACTGGTGTCGTAATAAAACGTTATTGTCAATGTTCGGAGTTAAAAAACTGAAAAAGCAATATACCAATATTACGCAATGTACTTAGGTATATCGATTCTCCTGCATAGACAGACTTGATAAAAGGAGCTTTCGGCAATTTTATTTAAATTTCTATTAGACGGATCCTAAGAAACGAGGTGTCGGGTGATAGGGCTAGACGAGCCCTATCCAAATATAAAATAATTTTGAAAATATATTGAAGGGTTGCAAGTTTATTAGCGAAAAACCTTAAAAATTTGTGAATTTTTTATCAAAAAAGTCCCTTTTTTGGTGTTAATTCTCCCACGGAACGCCAGTGGGGGTTCAAAGTGCGGTGGTATGCAGGGGTGCGGGTGTCGGTGCAACTGCGGACAAGCTTCAGCCAGTAATCGACTCGGAACGCAAGGTAAGTATCCTCTAAAGGTACGTTTTCGTAGCAATTTCGCAGAATTACTCAAAAAATAAAAAATTTAGACAAAACTATACGTATGATAACCAAGAATTTGGTGTTTACGTATAGCTGTTGATGCCGCCGAAATATTAAAGTAATGAAAGTCGAGACAAGTAAGTAAACAAAAGATTTATAATGATTTTCTCCAAGAAAAACTTCGTAATTCCTCTAAGTGTCAATAAATGTAATTTAATTTAATTTAACAGTAATTTAAAAAGAATTTCCTATATTATATATCACTAATTGCCTATTAGTGGCTACTGGTGTCGTAATAAAACGTTATTGTCAATGTTCGGAGTTAAAAAACTGAAAAAGCAATATACCAATATTACGCAATGTACTTAGGTATATCGATTCTCCTGCATAGACAGACTTGATAAAAGGAGCTTTCGGCAATTTTATTTAAATTTCTATTAGACGGATCCTAAGAAACGAGGTGTCGGGTGATAGGGCTAGACGAGCCCTATCCAAATATAAAATAATTTTGAAAATATATTGAAGGGTTGCAAGTTTATTAGCGAAAAACCTTAAAAATTTGTGAATTTTTTATCAAAAAAGTCCCTTTTTTGGTGTTAATTCTCCCACGGAACGCCAGTGGGGGTTCAAAGTGCGGTGGTATGCAGGGGTGCGGGTGTCGGTGCAACTGCGGACAAGCTTCAGCCAGTAATCGACTCGGAACGCAAGGTAAGTATCCTCTAAAGGTACGTTTTCGTAGCAATTTCGCAGAATTACTCAAAAAATAAAAAATTTAGACAAAACTATACGTATGATAACCAAGAATTTGGTGTTTACGTATAGCTGTTGATGCCGCCGAAATATTAAAGTAATGAAAGTCGAGACAAGTAAGTAAACAAAAGATTTATAATGATTTTCTCCAAGAAAAACTTCGTAATTCCTCTAAGTGTCAATAAATGTAATTTAATTTAATTTAACAGTAATTTAAAAAGAATTTCCTATATTATATATCACTAATTGCCTATTAGTGGCTACTGGTGTCGTAA